>OZ018389.1:80431231-80895724 GCA_963969525.1 Ontholestes murinus | reverse complement strand
CACCCATTTCAAAATCAAAATGAGCACCTTCCACTCCTTAATACATAGACTTATCCATATACCCCTAGATACTATTAACTTCAATGAAGAATTAAATATTATTAAAACAATTGCGACAAATAATGGTTACAGTGTCCCCTTAATAGACAAACTAGTTAAAAAGAAAAAATTGAAACAATTAGATAAATATTTTTATAACGCACACAATAAAAGGGAAAAAAATAATTGGCATAAATTAGAATTTGCTGGTGAGTTATCAAATAAAATTTTAAATAGTCTTAAAGGGTACAATTTTAATGTTATTATGACCAACCCACTGAACATCAAAAAAATATTATGCAACAACTCAAGAATAGACCAATTAAAGAAGTGCGGTGTTTACGAATTAAAGTGTGGTGATTGTGACCATATATACATAGGACAGACAGGACGAACCTTTGAAGCAAGATTGCAAGAACATAAAAAATCAATTTACAATAAAAAGCTAACAACAGGATTTTCGCAACATTGCATAGAAAATAACCATTTTTTCCAAAATAACAATTTAAAAATATTGTACTCAGGTAATAAAGGTCGGCATCTTAATTACAGAGAGGGATTAGAGATAAATAAGGCCATAATTAGCGGCAAACAAATAACTAACAATATTGAAGAGATTTGGAAGTCCCCGATTATGACGGCCCTTATTACCTGAATTTGTAATCCATATATATATTAGTGTAACCTTTTGTACATTATTCATTACTCCTTGATAATGACATTTTGTCGAAACTAGTCGGAGAGAAAAAATAATAAATATTCTGTGAAACAAACCAAGTGTTTTTAATTTCTAATCAAGACTATTTCATATTAATGTTAATAATAATATTATTTGTTACATCATCTGACACTTACCATATGATATTCAAATCATCCGTCACCTGTCAACTGTCAACCGTCATTTATCATCCGTCACATTATAACTGTCATCTGTTATTTCTCCTTATAAAATTAATGTCAATATATTTTTACATGTCAATTAATTGTCATATACTATCTATCATATTTTATCGGCCATCTGTCATTTATCTACTAACGACGTTCATATGTTATCTGTCATAAATTATCTATCATCTTCTGCCATTTAGTATTTTGCATCTTATATATTATCTGTCATCTGTCACCTACCATCTACATTTGTCATCTGTCATCTGCCATTTATCATTTGCCATCTGTAGGTTGTCATCTGTTACCTTTTAACTGTCAACTTTTATCTGCTATTTATCCTCAAAATATTTGAATTTAAATTATGTTAATGTCAATATATTTTTACCTGTCAATTTATTATGATGTACTACCTGTCGTCTTATATCTGCAAACTGTATTTTGTCTACTGTCAACGTTCATATGTTATCGGTCATGTATCATTTCTCTTCTATTATTTTATCTTTAATCTGTGTTCTGTCAACTGTTATCTACTATTTGTTATTTGTCATGTGTAATTTGTCATCTGTTATTTATCTTCTGTCAATTGTCATCTGTTTTGTATCTATTATTTATCCTCAAAAATTTTTAATATGAATTATGTTAAATTCAATAATATGTTAATTCAATATATTATTATCTATGGATAGCTACTATCTGTCTTTTATCTACTGTCAACGTTCATATGTTATCGGTCATGATTCATCTATCTTCTATTATTTTATTTATCATCGCCTGTCATTTATTATTTTGCTCCTTATATATTATATATCATCTGTCATCTGTCATCTGTCATTTATCATATGTCAATTATCATCTGTTACCTTTTAAATGTCAAATTTCACTTGTTATTCATCCTCATGAATTGAATTGAATTAATTTAATGTCAATATATTTTGATCTATTAATTTATTATCATACACTGTTTATCATCTTTTATCCGTCATCAGTATTATGTCTACTGTCAACGTTCATATATTATCTATCATTATCTTTTATCATTTTATTTACCACCATCTGCCATATATTATTTTGCACCTTATATATTATCTGTCATCTGCCATTCGTCCTCTGTCATCTTCAATTTATCATTTGTCATCTTCAATTTGTCATTTGTCATCTTCCATTTATCATCTGTAAAATGTTATCTATTACCTTTTAAATAACAACTTTAATCTATTGCTTATCCTCTTAGGATTTTAATTTGAATTGTGCTAATGTCAATAATATTATTATTTGTCAATTTCTTGTCATATACTATCTATCTTCTTTTATCTTCCATCTGTTTTTTGTCTGCTGCCAATGTTGTTATATTATCTGTATGTCTTCTATATCGTCTATCTTCCAGAATTTTATTTACCTTCTATTATTTTGTTATAAATTATCTGTCATATGTTACTTGTCAACTCTCATCTGTCATCTGTCATTTTTAATCTGTCATGTATCATCTGTAAATTTTTATCTGTTACCTTTTAAATGCCATCTTTAATCTGTTATTTATTCTCATAGGGTTTTATTTTTAATTATGTTTTCAGTAAAATATTATTTGTCAATTTATTGTCATATACTATCTATCTTCTTTTATCTTCCATGTGTTTTTTTTTTGTCTGCTGCCAATATCTTATGTTATCTGCCATATATTATCAATCTTCTATGATTTTATTTACCGTCTATTATTTTGATATATATATATATATATATAAATTATCTGTCATCTGTTACTTGTCAACTTTCATCTGTCATCTGTCATTTTCAACCTGTAATTTATTATCTGTCAATTGTCATCTGTTACCTTTTAAATGTCAACTTTCACATGTTATTTATCCTCGTAAGATTTTAATTTGAATTATGTTAATGTTTTATTATTATTATCTATCAATTGATTGTCATATATTTATATAGATAGTCAATCCATCAATTTTTATCAGCCATCTGTCTTTTATCTACTGCCAACATTCATATAGTATCCCTTTTATTTACAATCATCTGCTATCTATTATTTGGCATTTTATAATCTGTTATCTATCATCTGTTATCGGTCAACTGTCAACTGTCATCAGTCATTTGCCTTCTGATATTTTTCATATGTCAATTGTCATCTGTTATCTTTTAAATGTAAACTTTCATCTGTTATTCACTCTCATGACATTTTAATTTGAAGTATGTTAATGTCAATATATTGTTATCTATCAATTGACTGTCATATATATCGATAGTATATCTATCATTTTTCTTCAACCATCTGCCTTTTATCTACTGTCAACGTCCATATGTTATCTGTTTTATTAACAATCATCTGCTATCTATTATTATGCATCTTATATATTATCTATCATCTGTCAACTGTCACCTGTCATCTGTCATCTTTCATCTGTCATGTGTCATCTATCATCTGCCATCTTTCAATTGTCATCTTTCAACTGATATCTGTCATTTCGGACCTATCACCTTAATTTAATTTTGTCAATAATTTAATTTTAATGTCTTTTGTTATAACAATTCAGTCAAGTGTCAGTTATTATCTGTCATCTATCGACTGTCAACTGTCATCTGCCATCTGTTATTTATCATCTGTCAATTGTCGCCTGTTACATTTTAAATAGCAACTTTCATCTGTTATTTATTTTCATAACAGTTTAATTTTAATTGTGTTAACGTCAATATATTATTATTTTTTACTATTGATTGTCATATATGTATATAGTATATCTATCATCTTTTATCAGCCATTCGTCTTTTATCAACTGTAAACATTCACATGTTATCTGTCGTTAATCATCTATATTCCACCATTTTATTTATTATCATCTGTCATCTAGTATTTTGCATCTTATATATTATCTTTTATCTGCCATCTGTCATCTGATAATTGTCATCTGTCAGTTGTCAACTGTCAATTGTCATCTGTCATCTGTCAATTGGTATCTGTCATTTCCGACATATCATCTTAATTTTTTTTTTGTCAATTGTTGTTCATAATCTGTAGCTTCATATTTTATAACTTTAAATAAAATAAAATAAACTTTGTTTATATCACACACTTTATTAGTTCAGTGATTAGTTTCGACACAATTCAGCTGGTTTATTTTATTTTATTTAAAGTTTATGTCATTTGTCATCTGTCATCTGTCATTTATGACCTGTCATTTGTCGTCTGTTATTTTTCATCTGCCATTTGTCATCTGTTATATGTCATCTGTAATTTGGCATCTTTCATTTGGCATCTGTCACTTGTCGTCTGTCACTTGTCGTCTGTCATTTGTCATCTGTCAATTGTCATCTGTTATTTGTCATCTGTCATTTGAAATCTTTCATTTGTCATCTGCCATTTGTCATCTGTCGTTTGCCATCTGTTATTTATTATCTATCATTTGTCATCTGACATCTGTTATTTGTCATATGTAATCTTTAACTGTCAACTTTCATCAATTATTTTTCCTCATAAGGTGTTATTATCATATACAATCTGTTATCCTTTTTTGTTTACTATGATTCTGTCATGTATCACCTAGCTTCCATCATTTTATTTACCGTCATCTGCCATCAATTATTTTGCATCTTATGATATTAATTAAATAATTAAATCAAGTGAGTTGTCAACTGTCAATAGTCATCTGTCAACTATCATCTGTCAACTGCCATCTGTCATTTATAATTATATAATTATTTTGCATCTTATGATATTAATTAAATAATTAAATCAAGTGAGTTGTCAACTGTCAATAGTCATCTGTCAACTATCATCTGTCAACTGTCATCTGTCATTTATAACCTATTGTCTTAGATTGTTTTCTGTCAATTGTTACTTATAATATGTAGCCTCTTGGTTTTAATGTCATCTGTCATCTGTCATTTGTCATGTTATTTTTCATCTATCATTTGTTATCTGTTATTTGTCATCTTTAATTTGGTACCTGTCTCTTGTCGGCTGTCATTTGTCATATATCAATTGTCATTTGTTATTTGTCATCTATCATCTGTCATCTGTTATTTGAAATCTGTCATTTGTCATCTGTTATTTGTCATATGTAACCTTTAACTGTAAACTTTCATCAATTATTTCTCCTCATGTGTTATTATCATATTCAATCTGTCATCCATTTTTGTTTACCATCAACGTTCAAGTATCACCTAGCTTCCATCATTTTATTTACCATCATCTGCCATCAATTATTTTGCACCTTATGATATTAATTAAGTGAGTTGTCAACTGTCAATAGTCATCTGTCAACTATGATCTGTCAACTGTCATCTGTCATTTATAACCTATCGCCTTAGATTGTTTTCTGTCAATTGTTACTTATAATCTGTAGCCTCTTACTTTTAATGTCTGTTTTTAATTGTAAGAATTCGTATTAATTTATATTTTATTAAATGTTTTCTTTCTGTTATTTGTTAATTGACAATTGTCATTATTCATATGATATCTCTTAACATTGCGGCTTATTATCTAATTTAAGTGAATGTTAATGATAATATCATCAACTGCTTTCCTTCAATTACCAACTGTGAACTGTCATCTATCATCAATCATTTCTAGTTTTATAATTTTAATGTAAATCATGTTGATACCAATAGTATTGTCGTCTATTAATTTTTATCTGACATATGCTGTGTGATTTTTTGTTATTTTTAAATTGTCATATGCCTGTCATCTATTAATTACATTCCTATATGTTTTTCTTCTATTGTATATTATCAATTATTTTTGATCTATCATCAGCTATCTTTGGTCAATCAAAAGTTATTTGTCACCTTACGATTTTTATCTGAGTTATCTTAACGTCAATAATAACGAATCTATTAATTATCATATGTTATGTCTCATCTATCAATGACCACCTATTATTTTTCACCTTCTAATTTTATTAGTGTTTCCTCTATCAATTGTTATTATCATCATATGTCTACGGTCATTTGTCGTAAATATCAACAATATTGCTAAGTCGTCATGGTAATGTTTAAAATATCATTATCTATCATCTGTCATCAATCATTTTTCATCTATTGTGTTATATGTATTATTGACGGACTTGTGATTTTATTATAAATCGTATTAACGACAATTGTAATATAATCTCTCAGACCTGCCATCTATTATTAATTTCATCAAATCATCTGTCACCTGTCAACTATCATCTGTCATTTATGACATTAAGATTTAATCTAAATTATGTAACTGTTGACATAAATTTCATTTGCTAATTGTTATTAATCAGGTGCCAGATGACATGGAAAAAGACATTTGACAATTAACAGATAACATCAATCTATCATTTGTCTTGACCACAAGTTTTAATATAAATCACGTCAATATCAGTAACATTGTTGTCTAAATAGAGTCAAATGATGGACTCATTTTATCTGTTAATTATCAAATGTCTTTTGTCATATCATTTATCATCTAACAATTGACGACTAATTATTTTTATATGAATCATGAAAATATCAGTAATATTGTCTAAAATTACATGTTATCCGTTATATATCCTCAATCAAACGTCATCTGTCATCTATCAAGTATTATGACTTAATCCAAATAGTGCAACTATAAACTAAAATCTATCCTCTGTCAATTGTTTTTCTTTTGTGGTCCGTCATCCATCATCTGCCATCTGTCATGTGTTATTCATTGTCTAATGTTTTTTTTAAAATTTAAATCGTAACAATCTCAAGTATCTGTTAAATATCATGTTACCTGTAGTCTGTCAACCATCATATGGGACCTTATTACATTAATCATCTGTCAACTGTCATCTATCATTTCTGACATTGCGTTAATTTTAGTCTTAATTATTATCTGTTATCTCTTTTGTCGTTGGTAATTGTTAATCATCATGTGTATTATCTGTCAGTTGTGGTTATCCTGATCTAAACTATGTTAATGTCATAAGCCATTTGTTTATGACATTAATCTAAAAGCCGTATTTACAATATGGAATTTAACGCTTTATGATAAATATTGTTTAATTGTTAATTATATTATAATTTCCGAAGAGTAAACCTAGATGCTTTTAAAAAAGCATTTATTTTATAATAAGTTAGATGAATTATAAATGCAGATTATAATTTCAATTTTATTAAATAATAATAATTGAGTATTAAATTGAAATAATAAATTCAATATATGCAACCTAATATACTTTTTTAAAACAAATTTTAATATCGACTCATTGAAATTTTTGTTTATAGAAATATAATAATTCTATTATAAGATTCACTTTTTAAAATGTAAAGCTTTAATTCTGAATATGTAATTTTACAGTTATAAATTTAACTACAGAAAAAAATATTAAAGCATGTTAAAATGCGGTATGTTTTAAATCAATGTTTATTCGTAGTATA
This sequence comes from Ontholestes murinus, assembly GCA_963969525.1. NCBI lineage: Eukaryota > Metazoa > Arthropoda > Insecta > Coleoptera > Staphylinidae > Ontholestes > Ontholestes murinus. The sequence goes on along the minus strand of OZ018389.1, from coordinate 80,888,416 downwards.
ACGAAAATGTTTGTTGATTTGTCAATTTGTTGGTAATTCGTCTCCTGTGCAAATAATCAAGAAGAGGTCAGTGGTAGTAGTAGTAGAACAGGTAGAATACATAAAGCATGTACCGCGGCGAACGTTTAAATTTAGTTTTAGCCGGAACGTAGAGAACACTTAATTTTCGGCGTTTACATTGCGATCGCGTAAACAAAATTTCGCATCCGCGTTGTTTCCATGGAACGGATGCTTCAACGGGTTGTTAATTTCGCGAATTTAACATTGCCAGACGACTAGGAATATAATCTAGGCGGCCGGTAGCCGCCTCGGTTGAAATTTATGTCGGTCGAGCCGCCACCAAAGGACCGCACATCGTACCTATACGTATATTAAAACGCTTTTGTTTTGTTGCTGTTACCGTTCTTTATATATGTAAATAGCGAAATTGTTAAAATTCTTTTGGCGGGTAACGAACGCCGCAGGGTAGCGCTGCGCCCTTGTTTTTTTTTTGTTTCGGAGCGCCGCCCGCCCGATTTGGACTAGTTTCTTCGCATAAATATTTCATAAACTTTATTTTCTTCTTTTTTATATTTCAATGGTTTTTATTTTTGAAATTATACTTAAATTATTCCTTATTTTAATTTATTTTAAATAATTTATTAACTAGGGAATTTATCTTGTATTTGTTCTTTATTTATCACTAGGGAATTTTAAAAGTTATGTTGGTAGAGTGGGTGGTTGGTAGTGATGAATAAGGTACGCCATTAACAGTCAAATCCTTTAATTAATTGGTAAGTGTTGAAATAATTTTAATATAGATGTTTATTATTAACAATAGTGGTGAAGATCATAACAGTTTCGACACTCACAAAAGATATGTTGCGGAAGGAAGTTGAACGTGTGGAGGAGACAGTTTTCCCGAGTGTGCGGCGCTCGTTTGAAGCTATAATTACCACGAATATAATTCGGTTTATAAATAACGGCATATTTAAGATCTCCAATTTAGAATGCGATGGACGCGCGTATGAGTAAGTGAATGAATTAAATACCCGCGGGTTGAAATGTGTAATTTAAAAACGAAAAATGAGCGAGTAGAGAAAAAAAAATTTAAATAGAGCGCGACAACGTCGAAACCCACGGAGAAAAATGGGGATAGAGTGGGAGAGGTTGGAAAGAGATTGAGTGAGAGCGAGAGAGAGAGAGAGTATACCTGAAAACCGAAACTGAAAACTGAAAATACATGAGGTTGCGGTGGCGGTGTCTGGTAATGATGGCTCTCATCCAAGTGATTCACTAGTGTCTACACCTGAAGTCACCGTCACCCCGTACACGCGTACGGAACAAAAAACTCGAGGTCACTATTTTTTGATATATATACACACACACACACACATACATTAGATCAACTCACTACCAGCATTTACTATCACCAGGCACAAATCCAAAAACGCGTTGACCCTATAAATAAACGCCCCGACAATTATTACGCGGTGACATCACTTTCTCACCTGAAAAACTCTTGTCGTTTATTTTCGGCCCATCCTTCTCCCACCGAAGACTCCATTGTCGGGTGTAAATAGCGGGGTACAAAAACAACAACTGGATAATTAATGGACGTATATACATCAAACCCGAAAATAAACCGTTTGGGTCCTTCAGAGAAAAGTATTGTTGTATCGATAAATTAAAGGCTTGAGGATGATGATAGAGGGGTTATTTTTAGGTCGGGATCCTGGCAAACTTGTCGGGAGCAATAAAAAATGCGAAATTATTTGCTTTTACTTGCTGTTACTTTTTTAGGGTATGAATTAAAGCCGAGCAGAGACGATGTCGAAATATTTGCAAATACGGGATTATCAATTTTATGAAGCCTAAACAAAAAGGGAGAAAAATGAACATATTTTTTATTAATAATGGATTGTCCGACTCTTCATGACATCGATTTTAGCAGATAGTCGATAATTTCTTGAGGCATTGTATCCCAAGCAACGCGTAATTCGTGCTAAAGAGCTTGCAGCGTAGCTTATTGGGCGAAAGCTGAAGAGATCTGGGTGACCCTGACAAGATATTATTCTTCGCAAATCGGTCCCTAGAAACTCCTGCAATATGGCGACTGGAAATTTTGGGGTATGTCACATCATCAACATCTGATAAATAAATCCCTTCAGTTTAATGCACAGGCGTCTCAACAGAAAATTCTATATCATATACTTGATTCGCATTAATCACTTGGTGAAACATTGTGTTAATATATAGGTTTTATAATTACATTTACTTGGTTTGTTTCACAAATAATTTTTTACCGGTCGGTACTTCTAGTGTTAAAATAACTATGTTTTTGTATGTTTATATATTTATATTTTATTTCATATAAGCAAAAATTTGACTAAACTTATGTTATGTTTATTTTATAATAAGAACTTAAAGTTCCTTATAGTGACGGCAATTTTGAAAATAAACACAACTCCATAGGTCTAACGTCTATTGATTCTTCAATATAAAAAGGGCTACACATTTATGCTCTTTTCCATTCCTACAGAAATATGATATTAGTTTCAAATTTGATAATTGAAATATCTTTAATTGATCTTCTCTAAGCCAGTATTCTATAAGACACAATATGGTAATTCTACTTCTTCTATTAGGTATTTAAATGAAGTTAAAGCTGTAGTCAGTCATCGCTGTAGTAGTAATGTAGTAGCCTCATTGTTTTCGCTTTAGAATCTATCGTTTGAATTATGTGTCCGAATGATCTTGAAACTTTGTTTTGTTGTTAGAATCTATTAATAAATATACTTCAGGCTAGATAGATTTTATTAATTACCGTTTTTTCAGCAACGGACAGCATTCCAATTTTAAACGATGAGTACAATCCATCTTCATATTTAGACTTAGATTCCTCCACCACGAATGAATAATTGCCGACTTTCAGGAATTGTTTTCTTATTTGCACAGTTTTGAACACTTGCAAAATTCAATAAGATAACTATCTTATTAACAAATTTAGTCTTGAAATGCAATGGTTCCTCTTATCACAATTTTTAATATAAACAGACTTTTGGCACAGCAATGGGTAAGATAAAATATTCAAGAATTACAAACCAAATTGTTAATATTGGTACATTTTTTAATTATCCAGTGGATACTAACGGGTGTCCAACAATTATTGCAGTCCCGGGTGGCGTTGGATTCAAAAACGTAGGTCGATTCTTACATGTGCCAAATAAATGAACTGACATTTTAATTGTCAATTTAAACATTTAAAGTGTTGTTTAAATGCACGTTTAGGTTATGTTTGACAATTAAAATGTCAGTTCATTTATTTGGCACATGTAAGAATCGACCTACGTTTTTGATTCCAACGCCACCCGGGACTGCAATAATTGTTGGACACCCATTACAATATAAACGACGGACGTTAAAAAACAAATCTCACAAGAGGAGTATATTTACGTAATTAATAAAGCAATGCGAGCTTTCCTAGTTTAACAAATAACCCATAAAACTCTCGCTTATGTAATAAAGATTCGAGGATCGGATAGAGGCCGCCCACCCACCCTACATATACATTGCATTTTAATCACTGCCACTTGTTTGGTTTCCTAAACATAACTGTAGAAATAATGATGATGTAAAGAAATTTTAAGCAGTGTTGTGGCTTAAATTTAAAAATATATGTAGGGTGGGTGGGTGTCCACTATCTCACCCTCCTATTACTACAATATAAACGACGGATGTCTAAAAGCAAATCTCACAAGAGAAAAATATTTACGTAATTAATAAAGCAATGCGAGCTTTCTTACTTTAGCAAATAACCCATAAAACTCTCGCTTATATATTAAAGGTTGGAGGGTGGGATAGAGGCCACCCACCCACCCTACATATAGATTGCATTTTAATCAATATCACTTGTTCGGTTTCCTAAACATATCAGTTGAATTAATGATGATGTAAAGAAATTTTAAAGCAGTGTTGTAGCTTGATTTTAAAATTTGTGTAGGGTGGGTGGGTGGCCTCTAACCCACCCTCCAACCTTTGGTACATAAGCGAGAGTTTTACGGGTTGTTGGCTAAATTAGAAAAGCTCGAATTGCCTTATTGATTAAGTAAATATACTCCTTTTATGCGATTTATTTTTTTCAATATCCGTTTATATTTTAGTAATTGGAGGGTGAGATAGTTTACACCCACTCACCCTACATATATTTTTAATTTTATGGTACAGCACTGCTTTCAAATTTCTTTACAGCATCATTAATTCTATTGTTGTGTTTAGGAAACCAAACAAGTGACAGTGATCAAAATGCAATGTATATGTAGGGTGGGTGGGTGGCCTCTATCTCACCCTCCAACCTTTACTACATAAGCGAGAGTTTTATGGATTGTTAGCTAAATTAGAAAAGCTGGCATTGCCTTATTGTTTAGGTAAATATACTCCTTTTGTGCGATTTGTTATTTTTCAATATCCATCGATTATATTGTAGTAATTGGAGGTTGAGATAGTGGCCACCCACCCACCCTACATATATTTTTAATTCAAGCTACAACACTGCTTTAAAATTTCTTTACATTCTCATTAATTCTATTGTTGTGTTTAGGAAACCAAACAAGTGACAGTGATTAAAATGAAATGTATATGTAGGGTGGGTGGGTGGCCTCTATCCCACCCTCCAACCTTTATTACAGAAGCGAGAGTTTTATGGATTATTTGTTAAAGTAGGAAAGCTCGCATTGCTTTATTTATTATGTAAATATACTCCTCTTGTGAAATGATGATGATGTAAAGAAACTTAAAAGCAGCGTTGTGGCTTGAGTTTAAAAAAATATATGTAGGGTGGGTGGGGGGCCACTATCTCACTGTCCAATTACTAAAATATAAACAACGGATGTTGAAAAAGACAAATCGCACAAAAGGAGTATATTTACATAATCAATAAGACAATGGCAGCTTTTCTAATTTAGCTAACAACTTATAAAACTCTCGCTTATGTACCAAAGGTTGGAGGGTGGGTTAGAGGCTACCCACCCACCCTACATATACATTATATTTTAATTAATATCACTTGTTCGGTTTCCTAGACGTATCGGTAAAATTAATAATGATGTAAAGAAAATTTAAAGCAGTGTTGTAACTTGAATTAAAAATATATGTAGGGTGGGTGGGTGGCCACTATCTCACCCTCCAATTACTACAATATAATCGACAGATATTGAAAAAACAGAACACAAAAGGAGTATATTTACCTAAACAATAAGGCAATGCCAGCTTTTCTAATTTAGCTAACAATCCACAAAACTCTCGCTTATGTACCAAAGGTTGGAGGGTGGGTTAGAGGACACCCACCCACCCTACATATACATTGTATTTTAATCAATGTCACTTGTTCGGTTTCCTAAACATATCAGTAGAATTGATGATGATGTAAAGAAATTTTAAAGCAGTGTTGTGGCTTGAATTTAAAAAATATATGTAAGGTGGGTGAGTGGCCTCTATCTCACCCTCCAATTACTATAATATAAACGACAGATGTTAAAAAACAAATCTCACAAGAGAAGTATATTTACGTAATTAATAAAGTATTGCGAGCTTTCCTAGTTTAACAAAAAACCCATAAAACTCTCGCTTATGTAGTAAAGGTTGGAGGGTGGGATAGAGGCCACCCACCCACCCTTCATATACATTGCATTTTAATCAATATCACTTGTTCGGTTTCCTAAACATACCAGTAGAATTCATGATGATGTAAAGAAATTTTAAAGCAGTGTTGTGGCTTGAATTTAAAAATATATGTAGGGTGGGTGGGTGGCCACTATCTCACCCTTCAATTACTACAATATAATCGACGGATATTGAAAAAAAACAGAGCACAAAAGGAGTATATTTACCTAAACAATAAGGCAATGCCAGCTTTTCTAATTTAGCTAACAATCCATAAAACTCTCGCTTATGTACCAAAGGTTGAAGGGTGGGATAGAGGCCACCCACCCACCCTGCATATTCATTGTATTTTAATCACTGTCACTTGTTCGGTTTCTTAAACATATCAGTAGAAGTAATGATGATGTAAAGAAATTTTAAAGCAGTGTTGTTGCTTAAATTTAAAAATATATGTAGGGTGGGTGGGTGGCACTATCTCACCCTCCAATTACTACAATATAATCGACAGATATTGAAAAAAACAGAACACAAAAGGAGTATATTTACCTAATCAATAAGGCAATGCCAACTTTTCTAATTTAACTAACAACCCATAAAACTCTCGCTTATGTACCAAAGGTTGGAGAGTGGGTTAGAGGCTACCCACCCACCCTACATATACATTGTATTTTAATCAATGTCACTTGTTCGGTTTCCGAAACATATCAGTAGAATTGATGATGATGTAATGAAATTTTTAAGCAGTGTTGTGGCTTGAATTAAAAAAATATATGGAGGGTGGGTGGGTGGCCACTATCTATAATGTAAACAAATCTGAAAGCAGTGCTGTAGCTTAAATTTAAACTGCAACCACTCCGAAAGCAAATATCCATCAAAAGAAGGTTATGCTTTCATTTTGATCGTGTATTTTGAACCTAACCATCAGTACGGCTGTGTACTGTCACCAATTGGACAAATTGATTAAAGCCATCAACGAATATCAGTCATAATTGTTTGTTTTAGTGATAGAAGTTGCTGGAACTTAGAAGAGATTTGATGGACTATCAACCATACTTACCTTGCGCCGTCCAACTAAATATTTGTTTCGATCTTAAACTCTTTGAATGGCAAACAGTTCACTTCAGCACTTGCTTTGAGCGTGGCATCGTGATGTCAAAAAATGGCAGAAGGTCATGGGTAACTGAATAAAATTATTTCTTTCTATTGATTATTATGGTTAAAAAAAAAACTGAATTGATTCAATACTCAACCCAGATAATTATAATTGAAATTGTATTGATTTGAAATTATGTTATTGAATTGCATCGGGTCGATTAGTTTAATAAGTCGCGTCGCGGTCAGTTTTATATGTCGGGAATGCGAAAAATGCGGAGGGCCGGATGAAAAAAATAATTGTCCGTGATTGTCAGAACGCCTTCACATTATCGTTAATTTCGAAATAGCCGGGGCGAGCGGCAAAAAAGGGCGATCGAACGGAATAATTTAAAGGTAAAAAAATGGAGTATAGCGACCACCGTGTGTATATAGGTATATATGTATATAAAATGTATACCTATTACGGCGCGGTGAATATATTAGTTGCGACAAAATTAAAATACAATTCAGCATTGTGCATCTCGCTCGCTCGCATACCTAACTGCATCTTAATGCATATTTCGGCAGCATTGCTACATATTTGGCTTGAACTATTAACGGATTCCGATGCATTGTTTCAAATTTAATATTCAGCACGCGTGCAACTTCTGAAATACATTCCAGGAATCCGGCATTTATTTTCGAATATCACTTTTCCGCGCTCAAACCGATCTTCTCTCGCATTCCGATACGGATTTTTTCTCATCGTTTTGCCCGAAATTCCTTTACTTAATACAACAATCAATTACATATACACTAATGCCATTTTGACTATCTTGAATATATATATATTTTAGTTCATTGCTCTAAAGAGATTAATTATTAAGTATGCTTTTATTTCTTACACAAAAAAAAGTTACTAAACCTGAAAGCACTTTTCTGTGATGTGTATTAAACATTTGATCTTCAAGTAGGTAACTGATTCATTGTGTAGCGTTCAAAGTATTTACAAATACATGATTTACACCTTTGATTTTGACAGTTTGCCAACGGCAATAAAACCGTGACCTCGGTGAGCTTTTTACGACCATCCGAATCAACTCTGTATTTAATAATCGTGCATAAACTTATTTACAGCAGCAGTTATTATGATACGGGACTCGTGTGTGTCCACGGTGCTATCGACTGATTTTTGGCACGCACTTTAAATATATAAGTTCGATAGTAAATGTGCGATTTTAATGCAACGACATTCTAAACGTGTTAACTAATGTTTGGAACGTAATAAATATTTTTATGATTGGCTTACTATATTTCATACATGGCCTGAAAATATCAACTCATTAAATTTAATAGTTCACCCTACATATTTATTTCTATTTCATATTTATCTCTCTTCCACTGATAATTCATTTAATTTGTGTCCTACATGTTCATTTGGTAATTCAAATAAAATTATGAAGAAATGTTATTTATTAGTGTTTAATTCGTCAAATTTATCACTCTTGGTCAATATTATATTCGCCATGTTAAAACTAGGAACACTGTTTGTAAGTAAAGTTCTACTCTCCATAATAAACCGTCTCTGCTGTCAGAAATTAATTTTCTGTCGTAAAAAAACTAACAACTAACATTCACTGCTGTTTTAAATGTAAACTTTTCTTCCGCCAGAAATTCAAATTTTCTACCCTATCCTAACAAATTTATGCTGTCATAAATTTAAACTTTCTGCTAAAACGAATTACATTTTTCTGCTGTCCAAAATTAACAATCAAAAATATAAACTTTAACATTCACACACTGAATTGAAAAATTCACTGTTTTAACCACAAATAATTATTGTAATAATATTATATAACGTGTAGACACAATTATATAAATTTAAACAACACAGCACGACTCGAGTTTCGACGTTTTATCGTCGTTATTCTCTAGTGTGGAACAATTACAATTTTCTGCTGTCGTAAGTAAAAAAATTGCTATCAAAAATGAAAAGTTTCTGCTGTCAAAAATAAAATTTTCCGTTGTCTAAAATTAAACACTTCTTCTGTTAAAAATTAGAATTTCCTTCCGTCATAAATTTACTACAAAATCTATGAAAAAATTTTTTTGCTACCAAAAACCATTTTTTTACTGGAAACATTAATATCTCTGCTACCAAAAGATTATAAAAGTTTTCAAAACAGATTAAACTTTTCTTCTACTAGAAATTTAAATTTTCTGCTTCCAAAATTCTAAATTTTTTCTGTTAAAAATTAACATTATCTACTATGGGCAATTAAATTAAAATTTTCTGCTGTCAAAAACTAAAATTTTCTTTTCTGAAAAATTTGAGTTTTGTGCTGTCAAAATTTTACTTTCTCGGCTATCGAAAAATTGTTTTGTCACATATTTTTATTGGCAGAAATTAAAATTCTCTACTACCAAAAAAAATAATTTTCTGCTGTACATAATAAACAGTTTCTGCTGTAAGAAATTAATTTTTTTGCTGTAAAAAAATGTTGTCTGGTGTAGAAAATTATAATTTTAACATCTAAACTATTCTTCTGGCAGAAATTTAAATTTTCTACTATAACAAATTTAAATTTTCTGCTACCACAAGTGCTTCAATTTTTTTACTACCAAAATCCATTTTTTACTGAAAACTCTGCTACCAAAAAGTTATAAAAGTTTTCATAATTAAACTTTTTTTCTACTAGAAATTTAAACTTTCTGCTGTCAAAAACAAATAAAAAAACTGTCAAAACTACAAATTTTCTGCTTACAAAATTCTAAATGTTTTCTGTTAAAAATTAACATTATCTACTACAAACAATTAAAATTTTCGGCTATAAAAAACTAAAATTGTCTTTTGTGAAAAATTTGAGTTTTTGTGCTGTCAAAATATTACTTTCTCAGCTATTGAAAAATTATCTGGTGTCAAAGTTTTTCTGCTATAAATTAACATTCTCTACTATGAAACCATTAAAATTTTCTGCTGTGAAAAATTTTTTTTGCTATCAAAAACTAAAATTTTCTTCTATAAAAAATTAGAATTTTCTGCTGTCGAAAATTCACTTTCTCTGCTATTAAAAAAATAGACAAAAATTAAAATTCTCTGCTACCAAAAAAATATTTTCGGCTAACAGTTTTTGCTCTTAGAAATTATTTTTTTTTACTGTAAAAAAGCAAAAAATTACAGTTATCTGTTGTCAAAAATTAAAATTTTAACATCTAAACTCTTTTTCTGACAGAAATTTAAATTTTCTAAGAAATTAAATTTTATACTGTAAGAAACAAAAAAGTAGATTATCTACTGTCGTAAATTAAAATCTTAACATCTGAACTCTTCTGCTGACAGAAATTTTAATTTTCTACTGTAACAATTATGTTAATTTTTTTCTGTTAATAATTAACATTCTCTACTAAGGAACAATTAAAATTTTCTGCTGTCAAAAATTAAATAATAAAACTGTCAAAACTAAAAATTTTCACCGCTGCCAAAAATTAAAAATTTTCTAGTGTCAAAAACAAAATTTTCTGCCGTCTACTTTACTTTGCTATAAAAAAAATATTTTTTTCCTGGCAAAAATGTAATCCTTTTGTTGACAAAAATGAATATTCTGTTACTTAAAAGTTTTAAAAATTTAACTTTTCTTCTACCAGAAATTAAAAATTTCTTAAAATTTTCTGCTATCAATTTTTTTTTCTGCCGATAAAATAAAAAATAATAATTTCAATTGTTGCTGTGAAACAGTTAAAAAAAATCAATTATGACAGATTTCTGCTATCAAAATTTAAAAAAAAATCCTTCTGTAAAAACTGAAATTTTTCTACTAACAGATATGAAAATATTCTGCTGCCACAATTTAATTTTCACTACTGTCAATAATTAGAGTTTTCTGCTACCAATTAAGATTTTCTGCTATCTAAAATTAAAAAATTTATAATTTTGCTCTCAAAAAGATCACTTAATTATTAAATTATTAAATAAAAATTAACATTCTCTGCTACCAAAAAAATTTTTCTTCTGTCGATAATAAACTTCTCTGCTGTCAGAAATGGGAATTTTCAGCTGTAAAAAATAATAATCACTGCTGTCAAAAAATTTATAGACGTCTATTGTGGAAAATTGAAACTTTTCTCCTGTCAAAAATTTAAATTTTCTACTCTAATAAAAATATATATTTTCTCAAATTTTCTGCCATAGAAATTCTAAATTTTCTGTTGTTAAAGAAGCTGACAGATATTAAACTTTTTCTATCAGAAATTAATATTTTTTTGCAGTCACAAAATTAAATTTTCTACTGTCAAAAATTAACAATTTCCGCTACCAAAAAAAATTTAAAACTTTTAACTGTTGCTGTAATATCAATTTTTTTTAATCCTGCTGTCAAAACTGAAAATTTTCTACTATCAGAAATGAAAATTAATAATTTTCATCGCTGTCAAAAAATAAAATTTTCTGCTTTCCAAAATTAAAAATTAATACTTTTGCTGTTAAAAATCACATGTTTTGCTGACTAAACCCAACATCCACTGCTTCCAAAAAAAAATTTAATTTTCTGCTATGATAAACATTCTCTGCTGACCGAAAATAATTTTTTTGCTGAAAAAAATAACATTCACTGCTGACAAAACAAAAATAAAACAAAATTAACTTTTCTGCTGCTAGAAATTAAAATTTACTTCTGCAGAATATTATCTTACTTCACTATCAAAATTTCTGCTGTTTAAAACTATTTTTCTGTCAGAATTTGTGACATTTTATCTGCTGTCGGCAATTTGAATTTTTTATTCTTCTAAATTAAAATTTTCCTCTGTTGAAACGTAAAATTTTCTTCATCACAAATTAAGATTTTATTCTGCTGTGAAAAGTTAAAATATTCTGATTCTATTAAAAAATTAACATAACATAAAAAAATTGCTTTACTGTTTAAAATAAACTTTATATGCGATTACAAATTAATATTTTCTACTGTTTGTAATTTTGTGGTGTCAAGAAATAAGTTTTCTGCTATAAAAATTTTATTTTTCTACTGTCGTATATTAAAATTTTCTACTAGAAAAAATAAAATTAATAATTATTATGTTTTCTCTAACACTAAAACTTTTTTCTGCAAGAAATTAAAATTTTCTGCAGTTAAGAATTCAAATTACCCGTTGTTGATAAATAATCTGATTAAAATTTTCTGCTAAAAATTAACTTTCTCCGCTGTTCTCTGTTTTTGTTTTAAAATTTTGGATTTTATTCCGCTCTCATAAATTAGAATATTCTGCTTCTATGAACAATTTTTGCTGTCGAAAATTAACTTTCTATACTGCAAAAATATAAAATTTTCTTTTACTCAAAATAAACATTCTTTACTGTTAAAAAGAAGAAGAAAAGAAGAAGAAAATTTTAATTTCTAACAGTAGAAAAGTTTAATTTTGATTAGAAGAAACTTTTGACAGTAGATTAACATAACTTTTGACAACAGTAGATGTTAATTTCTTTTTAACAGAATTATTTTGTTTCTGACTGCAGAGAGTTGGGCATTGGAGAATTGATGTGTATTGAAGGGAGAAAGGAAAGCAGAGTACCAGGAAAAATAATAATTTTGTTCTCAGTAAGGAATGTTTATTTTCTTACTTGTGAAGAATTTGTTAGTTCATTCTCATTCCATTACTTCTAACAACTCCAATATCCAACTCTGCTGTCAGAAATAAAACATTTCTGTTAAAACGAAATTAACATCCACTGTTATCAAAAGTTATGTGTATCTACTGTCAAAGGCTAACATTTTCTTCTAATCAAAATTAAACTTTTCTTCTGTAAGATATTAAAATTTTCTTCTGCCAAAAATTTAAATTTTCTGATGTTAAAGAATATAATTTTAATCTATCCAAAATTAAAATTTTCTTCCAACAGAAATTAAAATATTTTGCTGTCATTAATTCATTTCTATTGCTAGAAATTAAAGTTTTCCTTTTCTCCTATCAAAATTAATAATTTTCTGCTGACAAAAAGTATAACTTTCTGCCATACAAATTTTTATTTTCTACTGTCAAAAATTCAAATTATCGATCTGTTTACTTCTGTTTTAATCTGTTTTAAAACTTAAATTAGATTCCCCACTGCAAAACGACAGAAAGCAGAATTTTTCTCAAACATTTCAAAAGAGTTATAATTTGTTTTGTTGTGAAAAATTAAAATATTCTGCTGTTAGAAAGTTTACAGTCAAACAATTTCGGTTGTCATAAATTAAAATGTTCTGCTGACGAAACCTAAAATGTTCTTCTGCCGCAAATTAAGATTTTATTCTGCTGCCAAAATTTAAACATTCTACTGCTATAAAAAATACATTTTTTGCTGTCGAAAATCAACATTTTCTACTGCCAAGAAAAAGGAAAAAAACTTCTCCTGCCTAAAATAAACTTCCTGTGCAATTTAAAATTAAAATTTTCTCTCAAGATTAGTTTTCTTTACTGTAAAAAATTATACGTTCAAAATTTCCGCTGTTAAAACCAAAAATTTTCTTCTGCCAATAAATTATTCTACTGCCAAAAAATAAAATTTAAGTTTTTTCCTATTAAAATTCTTACAGTGTCTTTGAGCCTTCACAAAATTAATATAATTTTCTAACAAAAAAATTATTTTCTTACCAATAATTAAAAAAATATCTGCTGCCAAAAAATTCTAACTATTAAATTTTCTACAGTTAAACTTTTCTTCTGTCAAAAATCAAAATTGACTGCTATCGAAAAATATTCTACTGGCCAAAATTAAACCTTCTTCTGTTAAAAATTCAAATTATCTGCCGCCAAGATAAATATTTAGAAAAAAAACTTTTAGCCTTTTCTGATTGCAAGAAATTAATTAATTTATAAATAAATAATTTTCTACTGCCAAAAATTTGCTGGTGTTACAAAATTTTCCACTATCCAAAATTCAATTTTCTATTTTCTCCGCACAACAATTACTGTTCCACTGTTAAACCCAAAATTTACTTCTTGTAGAAATTAAAATTATCTGCTTTCAAAAAATAACTTTATTTGCTAACAAAAAAAAACTAATATGAAAATGAAAATATTAGTGTTTTGTTAGCAAATAAAGTTATTATCAAAATTTAATATTTTCTGTTGTCAGAAATAAAAGTGTGTGTAAGAAATTTAAATATTCTGCTCTCTGAAATTATTATTTCTAGTGCCAAACATTATTTTCACTATTTCAAATAAAAGTTAAACATAATCAAAAACTTAAATATAGTTCTGAAAACAATATTTTCATATGCTCCTTGATTTTAGAGAAATAAAACAAAAGTTACGTTGATTTCCTCAAATTTTCGGTGGTTTATCCATTAAGTTAGGAAAATCAATTCAACGTTCAGCCAATAGATGTCTTCTTTATTTACTCGTAACAAGTTTTCTTAAAACATATAGTAACCTGTATGGTTTCAGTTGGTTGAAAATATCGAAAAACCTTTGTCGGCGGTACAATCAATCGTCAAACGGATCGTCCGATAAAAATGCGGCGCTCGTAACGTCTACATGCGCTTAATAAGTAAACACAATTAACGGTACCGTGCGTATTTTTTCTGCAAACTTTATTTTGCGCATTCGACGGGCGACGCGCGATCAGATTTAATATTCCGCAACGGACGAGACGTCGTTGTGCGAAGAATCGGATTTTTGCAAACGAAAATAGCGCGGCCGGTACACCTGTAGTAAACCCAGAGAGGATGGCCCATTTCTAGAATATGCTCAAAGTTTACATTAAAATTTATGCCAAAAAGCCACGTGGCACACTTGCAAAACCCGACCAGATATATTACAGGATGTGTGATCATTTTCCCACAGGCCACTTAAAATTTGTATATTATATAAATAAAACGTCAAACTGTTTTTTTTAATTTAATGTTTATTAAACAAAACTCGGACGTATATTATGTAAATTGGAGGGCGGGATAGTGGCCACCCACCCACCCTACATATACATTTTTATAATGTGACACTGTTAGTGGTTTAGTTGCTAAAAAATACCTCATCATGTATAGAGCTGAAGTTATAGGAAAATTTAAAAACAGTAGAAATTCATATATAGGATGGATACTTACTGATGTTACTATTATTATCTTCATCCTTATTCGACGTAGTGTGTAGGTAAAAAATTATTTATTACATTCATAATTTAATGTAAGCTGAATCGATATTAGTTATACATTTTAAAATTCAAGTAGGTGAATATTAAAATTTCAATGTAGATACATTCTCGCTTACTTGATATAATAAACTGAATCTATTTTTATTATTACACTATTTCTTATGGGTATAAGTATTTAGTTATGAGCGTAGTTTTCCGTATTTCTTCCAGAACCGAAACTGAGGAAGCCGACTGTCACCGTCAACACAACGGCCGAGAACCTTCAGCCGGGAAAGTTGCTCAAGGTGGTGTGCAAGATCAAGGGCTACCCGACGCCCATCATCTCTTGGAGAAAAGACAACACCACACTGCACAACAGTAATCACACACGCATCAATTTCTCACATAAAGGGTAAGTACACTCGAATACCTAACATGCAAAACGCAGATAGACTGACAATAGAAATATTTTGATCCTTTTTAAGATTATCCTCTTATTAAATTAAGTAATTAAAAAAACCTAAAATCATATAAACGAATGGAATAAACAAACTGATCAATAAACGTCATCTACCGTCTAAAAAGAAAACAATAATTTAATACCTACAATCTTAGAGTAAAACTTAAAAAAATTAATTATGTTTATACATATTTGTTATATAAAACTTGTAATTATTTAATAATCACAATAATTACTTTTATGTATTAGATACTGTAATCTTAACCAGTTATCATTTAGTCTGTCAATATCAATTGTTTAAAATCAAAGTCAATATTTTTTTTTATTTTTCCTCACTTATCTCTTGATGAAACATGAAATATAAGTAAAGAATTGATTAGTACTTGATTTGTTTCACTAATTTTAAAATTAGTGTATCAATTCTTTACCCATAATATCAAAGTCAACATTGAATTTTTAAAATCAAATTCAAGATTCAACTTTTTTTAACTAAAGCCAACATTCATTTTTCTTAAATCAGAGTCAACATTATTTTTTCTTAAATCAAGGTATTATCAGTGTAAGTATGGATTACCACGTAATAACGGTCGTAACCTTTCTCTTTATCAAGATATTATAAAATTTTCAATAATAATTATGTATCATATATACTATAAACTATTTAAATTGTTGATTTATATATAATACAATCACAAATATAAAACATTTTTCTTTGAAAACGTAGTTTCGTTCACATTATCATAATAATAATTGCGTACATATACGTATGAGTAAAAAAAACGTGTCTACATATCTTTATTACGTTGGAACAGCCGAAAACGAAGAAGAAGTATAAAATAAGAGTAAATCAAAAGTCAGTCCGCCTCTGCGCTTTGCATGCCCGAGCGTAAAATGCGTCTATTTAAATGCCGCACATTTGGAAACGGAGTACTCTCCCCGTAGAATTTCAAGTAGCAATTAATTTTTATACGTATTTATAATAGGATTTATTATACAATTTTTTTTTTACTTTCTGTCTGTTTCATCGCAGCGAGGAAATGCACGATAGGTATGTTACAACGGATCGTCTAAATATTTAGCTCGCCTTAAAAATAGGTTCCACAATTTTTTCCTCTACCACAACAGCACGTGCACACACACAGACACGCATATATAGCAGAAAAAATGCCATAGATATTCGCATAGCGTACATTCTTCATCCTATTTCTCTTTTCTACCTAACAGACTTTTCGTCGTTGGCGGAAACGTCGATTTACGTTATGCAACCAAACATACACGTAACTTTGAAATTTAAAATTTTACGCTTAAAACTATTCTACTAACGACTTGAATAATTAATTCATATTAGAAATTGGTAGATAAAAAGTCATATTAAAAATTTAAAAAATCATATATTTGATAATTAAAAATATATTTTTCATTTTTTCAAATGTTTTATTTCTTTGAAGCAAAACAGCACCTTAGTAAGACTCATTGTTATAGATTTAGGAAATATTTTCGTATTTGTAAATTAATTAAACAACACAGTTGGGATTGAAAAAGATTAGTAAAAAGTTAATTTCTGAAGAACCTAATAAAGATTAACAGAAAAACGTTTAACTTTTTTATACTACTTTGTGACTAGTTTCGAATTACACAGTAATCATTATCAAACTAAGTATAAAAAAGTTAAACGTTTTTCTGTTATTCATTAAAAATGTACTACGAAGTGAACGCCTCAAAAATTCAAGATATAATAAAAATATCCATAATAAATATTATACAAACTACATTTTTTTATATTAATAATTTTACCAATATTCTGTATGCCTTGAAAAGTTAATGAATTGCGCATCTACCTATTTAATCAGCATCTCTTGCATACCTGTACTGACTTAACCTAAACCACACCAACCACAAGATGGCGTGGACTAATCTTTTGTTTTTTTCTTCTTTTTTTTAGGAGGAGGTCCACACTTGTGATAAAGAGAGTGCAGGAGAGAGATTCTGGACATTACTATTGTGTGGCGACTGGTGTGACGGGACAGACGAAGACGAGCGCCCCGGCGGACATCCGAATTCGGCGGACACCTAATAGTAATGATCATGGTACCTTTATGCACATTTATATTTACTTTTTGTGGGTAGAGTAATCCGTTTTTTTTGTTTGTTTTTCATTTTTCTTTTGTTAATGTTACTAACCTACAAATTAATGCAATTCAATCCTTAATATGAATTTTAAGCGCCAGTGGAAATAAATTGAAATAACGCGTGTAATAATGGGACCATTCTAATTTCAATTGTGAGAACATCGCGAACTATAATTATATAAAGCGTGTTGTGATATTTTAACTGGGCGATTCCGAGGTGGTGCCAATTTCTGCATCGTCCTTTTTCTCTGGTTTTGTTTACATGTAAGAGTCAAGGAATTAGTGCACTATTATAAATAAAATCATTAGTAATTACAAGGCGTAACTAGTAATACAAATACATTTAATTTGTAAATGCATTGTGTTTTCTTTGAACTAATTTTAATGAATTTATAAAAACGCCCACTTAGCTAAATGTACCCATTAAATCATAAACATTAAGTTGCCTAGTAACAAGAAATGATGGTGGTTAGAAGAAATGCTTCTTATTCGTCGTTACCATGGCAACCGCATAATGGCGCCGAAAAAATATTTAACGTCATTGGTTAATATTATTTGTGCGCTTTATTTAAATTTAACAATTTCACCTAAGAATAATCCTTTATGTTATTAAATTCAAATAAGAATTGTTTCCTATGTTATTCTAACAGCAAACTTTTGATAGAAAAATGCTTGATTAATTGATAAAAACGAAACATTATTTAAATTTGTACAAAAAAGGTAGGGAATTTTTTTTATCATAAATCCCTATGGTTATAATAAAGATAGTTATTTAATACTACTCTTAACCACTCTACACTAAAACATAATATTAATTTTTGCATGAAATATGAGTGTGCTCTATAGATTTTACACGTTCTAAACCCAATTTTATATTAATTAAATTCCTTTCCGTTTTCAGGGGAGAAATGCAAAAAACATTTCGACGACACATTTTGCCAAAATGGGGGCACTTGCCAAGTTTCACCAGATTTGGGTGAAATGTATTGTGTGTAAGTATTATGATTAGTAATAAGAAATAATAAGCGACTAATGGCCTTAGCAGTCGATGCCGACAAACACAAAAAAGAATAATAAGAAAATAATAGAAGAAGAAGAAAACCCTACGGCTTTGTTTTGCCACCTTATTAAAAAAAAAGTGGTAAAATAAAGTCATCATGTATCGTTCTTCACCACATTCACAAAATAAACGCCACTACAATTAAACAAAATTATAGAGGATTTTCCAATAACTGATTAATGTTGGAGGGACTTATTTCTTGATTTTATCTATCTGATGAAACATTTAAATAATATACTGTTTCAGTATTTTGATTAGATGTTAATAACAAGTTTAATCAAACCTCTAAAAATAACTGGCGAGTATTTTTCAAAAACATCAATTACTGAATAATAATTGTACCTTAATCAAAAATCTTTTGATAACGACAATTTCAATAAAAACCTATTCTATTTTTTTTTTTTAGGTGTCCAGATGGTTTCAGCGGGCAAAAGTGCGACAACAAAGCGGTCAACTTCAACATTGGCAGTATGTATCGTCCATGTATATATGCGGGTTTCCCGGCGTACTATTGTTGAAACAAATGTAGCAAACCCGAAGCCCTTGTTCGGGTCTGAATATGCATACAAAATACGGCTGGGACACGGCCGGAACAAAAACACAAAACACAAAACCGACCTGTACATAACTGATTTCTCGAAAGAAATACATTTGTTTTTTCTTCTCGTTCGAAAAGTAACGAGTGAAAACCGAGAATTATGTTGTTGGCCCTTTTCTCAAGTGAAGAGCGACCCGAGGCACCGACCTATATTTGTACTTAAAGCAGCCCCTCGGCGCCGCCCTTTCGCACACGAAAAGAGAGAAACAAAAAAAATAATAATATATATAAAAAAAAAACGAAACAATTGTATATTTGTATAAAAATCCTACTCTTATAAGACTGTTATTTTTATGATTAACTTTTTGTTACGGAAACAGTCAAGAAAAGCAATTTATTATGTGTATATAGACTATATTTATATATATATATATACAAGATATCAGGGACCGAACTACGTTTCATTTTATTTAAGTCTTTTTTTGTTTTATTTTTTTCTTTTTTTGTATAAAGTCATGTAGATATATTTATTTATTAATACAACTCTAATACTCACAACAAACTCTGCAAATTTGTAACAAATTAAAAATAATAATAAATTATTATTCAGAGGAGATTTTTGATTGACCTTCAAAATGTGTAGTTCTCTAGCGTAGAAGGGTATTGTTTAGTAAATATGGAATCGACTGGATTTTTTAACTAGGTATGTAAATGGTAACTATAGAAAAATTAACCATTTGTAAATACGACTAACCCCAATCACATTTCCACAATTAATCATAGATTTGTTGTGAGTGTTAGATGTGTCTAACTCATTAAAAACAAGCATGCACTCTTTAAGTTCCTTGATTAACACTTGTGTAGATAATTGCATTAATCATTCGAATACCCGTTTTTTGTTTTAAAGGGATTAATTCTGTTGAATTTTCAGTGAACCAAACGACAGAACCATATCAGATTCAAGATGATTTGAGAATTTGAAGGACTGGATATTATGGCCTGTTTTAGATACCACAACGCACCCACACACACTATAGCAAACGGGCATTACACAACGCCAGGCATCCCAAGGCAGTCGTTGCATGATGTTACCTACTTAGATGTAAAATAATGTATATTACAAACAATAATTTTTATACATGTTTTATAATTATCTGGCGGCAAAGCTATTTATTCTGCATCATCGCTTATTGGAAGGATAAGCGCAGTGATAGGGCTGGAAAAATAACGGATGCCTGTGCTAGGAAACGTTACAAAGCGAAGAAATACCAAAGATTTTTTGTATTAATACTGTATATATAACATATTTACGTTAAAGTATTTATTGTATATATTTTCATGTTTACTGACTTCAATCATTTTCGACTTATTTATTCTTTAAGTTTTGGAATAGACCGAGGTACACGTGCATTTTTTTGGAAACTTTATACACACCCCGCCTTCGTAGCATTTACTGTAATTTTTATAATCACGCTGTGCGCATTGACGGCTAGGATTTATGTGTGTATGTGCTTTCTGCAGACTTCTTGTTATTAAAATTAATTTGTATATAATCAGAGGAATACCGAAATAATACATTACATTAGATTAATTTATCAATAATATATTTCACTTTAAAATCCTCAATATCAGCCAATAACGGAGTGAAATCCTTCAAAATCCATTCAATTATTCAGTATACGTCTCAATTTACAAGATTTCCATTTTCATGCAAAAGTTTGAAATAATATTGATAGTAAACAATTATTACTCTTCAATATGTATAAAACTGTATAAAATATATTTCAAATGATATATTAATTCTTAAATATTAACTGCATTTATTTTGTGATACAATTTTTAAATAAGTATTTAAGAAAACACTGCATATTTAAAAAAATGAAAGTTCAATTTTTCAAACTAACCTCAAATTTATTAATTAATAATAATAATAATAATAATAATGTTAAAATATCCATACAAACTTGTCTTGTTAAATCCAATTATACGTTAAATATATTCCTCGGATTATCTATCGATTAATAAAATTAGAATGAGCGCAGCATATATATATGTATTTATAACAATAATATAAATGTATTATTCACATAAAATAACGTTCTAACGATAGTGGCCGGTTGAATTTAATATTGATTAATGTCTGAATAATGCGCTGCTGCTATTGTTGTTAATAATACTCTCTCACATTGTGATATATTAGAATCTCGAAGAGTCGTTCGGATGGCAGGTAGGATCCGATCAGTCAATGTATTATGACAATAAAATGAAATGTATTCCACTTACGGTATTATATTATTTTTTAAATGCGATATATATATATGAACTATTTATATAATTGTAATTGCAATATTATTACTTAATACTTTTAATAAAAGTACAAGTGTTAAATATACTTTCAATGGCTGTTTAACAATTTAAGAATCGTTGCTTTCTTTTTTCCTCCCAACACACACTTAATGATTTTAACACTTGCAGTACTTGAGCCTAGTAGTATAATTCCTATACTATACTGTTCACCAAAAATAGATGGCATTATTTTCAAATTAAGAATTATTTAAATTTGTTTACTTTGTTTACAAGCATTTTATAATTATTTTTACATTCCCTATATAGAATGTAGGGAAAGTATTGTTTTTGTAAAAAAAAAATCTGTATATTATAGCGAAATATGATCATTATCATTATTAATACTTTTAAATATGAATTCTGAATTTTTTATAATTAATTTCTTTAACTGCAAAATTACATTCAAAATAAAAGAATGTTTTAATGAACGAAGTTTCTTTATTGAAAACAAAATCAGTACATTCGCAAGTTTGTAATTTGGTTTTACAATTACACAGCCGATTTTCTACCTACTTGAAAGGACAAGTGCACAAAGTTGAGGCTACAAAAATAATACTCATTACTGGTATCAAAAAAATATATACATAAAAAAAGAGGAATGAAGAACATATTACAACACATGTCCTAACGTATAAGAAGTAGTTTAAATAGTGTAAAAAAAAAGAATTAGTTTAATCCACTTCCTCCATACGAGAAGCATCTTCAGAATCGCCCTCGGCTGGTGGAGCGTCGCCGGCAGGGAGATCTTCAATCACCATATCCTCCTCATCGATGCCAAGACCCAACTTGATCATCCTGTAAATGCGGGAAGCGTGCACCTGTGGCTCGTCTAATGTGAATCCTGAGCTCAAGAGAGCGGTCTCGAAGAGCAGGATGACCAAATCCTTAACGGATTTGTCGTTCTTGTCCACCTCAACCTTCTGACGGAGATTTTCAATAATCGAGTGATCGGGGTTGATTTCCAAATGCTTCTTAGCAGCCATGTAACCCATGGTGGAAGTATCACGGAGTGCCTGTGCCTTCATGATACGCTCCATGTTGGCAGTCCATCCGTATTGAGATGTTACAATACAGCACGGAGATTCGACTAGACGGTTTGAAACGACTACCTTTTCAACTTTGCTATCCAAAATGGTCTTCATCACCTTGCAGAGGCCTTCAAATTTAGCCTTATCTTCCTCGCGCTTCTTCTTCTCATCTTCATCCTCTGGGAGTTCAAGACCTTCCTTAGTAACAGATACTAAGTTCTTGCCATCGTACTCCTTCATCTGTTGTACTACATATTCATCAATGGGTTCAGTCATGTAAACAACTTCATATCCACGCTTCTTAACAGATTCTACAAAGGAGGAATTGGATACTTGTTCCTTGCTTTCACCAGTAATGTAGTAAATGTGTTTCTGGTTAGGCTTCATTCGGCTAACATATTCTTTAAGAGAGCATGCTTCATCACCACTGGCAGATGTGTGATAACGGAGTAATTCAGCTAATTTGGACCTATTCTGGGAATCTTCATGGATACCAAGCTTCATGTTCTTAGAGAATTGTTCGTAAAATTTCTTGTAACCATCTTTATCTTCAGCCAACTCATCGAAGAGCTCCATACATTTCTTAACCAAGTTCTTACGGATAACCTTTAAGATCTTATTTTGTTGCAACATTTCACGAGAAATGTTAAGTGGAAGATCCTCACTGTCGACTACTCCCTTCATGAAGTTCAAATATTCAGGAATGAGCTCTTCACAGTTATCCATGATGAATACACGACGTACATAGAGTTTGATGTTGTTCTTGCGCTTCTTATTTTCAAAGAGGTCGAATGGAACCCTCCTTGGAACGAAGAGAAGTGCTCTGAATTCGAGTTGACCCTCAACACTGAAGTGTTTTACTGCCAAATGGTCTTCCCAGTCATTAGTGAGTGATTTGTAGAACTCACCATATTCCTCCTGGGTAATATCATCAGCATTACGTGTCCAGATTGGCTTGGTCTTGTTTAATTCTTCATCCTCAGTATATTTCTCTTTAATAGTCTTCTTTTTCTTCTCCTTCTTCTCCTTGTCTTCATCCTCATCCTCACCTACATCCTCAATTTTTGGTTTATCCTTATCCTCAGGTTCCTCCTCCTTCTTTTCTTCCTCTTCATCATCACTCAACTCCTTCTCACGCTCCTTTTCTACAAGAAGTTTGATGGGGTAACCAATGAACTGTGAGTGTTTCTTGACGATTTCCTTAATTTTGTTTTCTTCCAAGAATTCTGTTTGGTCCTCCTTGATGTGCAGGACGATCTTGGTTCCACGGCCAAGCGGCTCACCGTGGTCCATGCGTACCGTGAAGCTGCCTCCAGCAGACGATTCCCACAGGTACTGTTCGTCGTCATTGTTCTTGGAAACGACTGTTACCTTATCAGCTACCAGGTACGCAGAGTAGAAACCCACACCAAACTGTCCAATCATGGAGATGTCGGCACCAGCCTGCAGCGCCTCCATGAAGGCCTTTGTTCCGGACTTGGCGATGGTACCCAAGTTGTTCACCAGATCGGCCTTGGTCATACCAATACCGGTGTCGATGATGGTCAGTGTGCCCTCGCTCTTGTTGGGGATGATCTTGATGTACAACTCCTTGCCGGAGTCGAGCTTCGAGGGGTTCGTGAGAGACTCATAACGGATCTTGTCCAAAGCATCTGAGGAATTGGAGATCAGCTCCCTGAGGAAGATCTCTTTGTTCGAGTAGAATGTGTTGATGATCAAGCTCATCAACTGGGCGATTTCCGCCTGGAAGGCGAAAGTTTCGACTTCTTGCACTTCCTCTGGCATTCTGTAACAAAAAGAGTTACATGTTAATATAATAATTAAAAACAAATTGCAAATTAATTGCTTGAAATTGCAAAATATTAGATATATGAACATTAACACCAGATACAGAATTTATTAATGAATTAAATAAAAGAAAAGAGGTACATGTGAAATTCTCCTTCAATTATTTATTTATTTTTTTAATAAATTAATTGAAATTTCAGCTGCAAATAATTTAATAATAAAGTTATATTTTATATTATTATATATAAAAATCTCATGCAATTTGATTTATTTTTGTCAAGTTGAAAAAACAAAATCAGAAAGTATTTAAATAAAGATATTCTTACTTTCCCTTCTAGATATTATATTTTGAGATTTACATTGTAAATTTGGTTTTATTATTATTATAAATATTTTTAAGTTCAAATAGATTTAAAAGGAAAAAAAACAAAATGGAAAGTTGACCATTGGAAGCAACAACTTAGCTAATGAGAAGTCAAAAAAAAATAAACAAAAACAGTATCATATGTAAATCTATTTGGGTTGAACAAATTTGAATTTGAAATTTGAAAGATTAAGAAATTTAGTGACATATTGCATAAGAAAATTACTTTTGTGCAATATTCAGTTACCTAAATTTAAAAAGAATGGTTGAAATTAAATAAATGCCATTGTTACATGTGTAGATCAAATAGTCATCACAATGACTCAAATTTATGAAATTTGAACTTGTAGTAGTGAATCATCATCAAACACCTTTATTAGATGATCGAGTCATCACTTAGAAAAATGAAAAATTCACACGTTAATGTCAGAATCTAACTTTTATAATTATTATTTTAACAAATTCAACTCTAAGAATGGGTGAACTAAAATGTAATAGAAAAAACTCTGTAATTTTAATAATTACTAAAAAAATCACAGCTTACATAATGTAGATAAAATAAATCTGGAAAGGAAATGGTGAAAATATTGAATATTGTAAACCCCAAAAAAATATAATATGAATTGTTTTACGTATTAATCAAAATATTATTAAACGTAAATTGTTTTTTAAAGCTCTCCAATTTATTAAATCAAGCACAAAGTCTTGCTTCATTGAGCATTGCTTCGAAGAAATTTAATGAAATATAATTGCAGATAGGATCTTTTTTCCAAATAAATTAAATTGTAATCAAAAATTTAAATTTAATGGACGTCACTAAATAAATAGATAATTCATCCACAATTAATAAAAAATCAATAAATTGAAAGCAAATAATTACCAACAAGAAATGAATACTAAAAGGGGTTTTAAATCTTCAAATCACAATTTGTGAAGAAAATTAAAAATATTTTAATCCCTCACGTAACTCAAAAACAAATTTCTGTAAGAGTTTTAAATATCTAAAATCGTATAATATTAAAGAAAAAAAGTTTTATAATGAAGGAGACACGATTATTTTGTTTTACCACAAATTAATCGTACCTCCTTCATTATATTCAACATATACAACACTCCACAATTAAATATTTAAGAGATAATATTTGAGGGAACAACGCCCAAGCCCAATCATTTAAGATTAGTACTAGATTTTTCTAGAAAAACATTTTAAATTGTATAAATCTAATTTGAATTTAACTTTAAAAATAGATGTAATAAAATTGTGACAAGCCAAAAATTTTTTTATAAATGATTAAATGTAAATTGTTAAATTAAAATAAAAAAGTTAAAATGAGTGTTGGTAAATGTACTTGTTTCGTTCTATAGATTGTAATTATACACAATTGGAAAATTCTAAAAAAAATGCCTGTTGTTCTGGAACTCTCCGGAACAAACTGCCATAATTGAATGAAACCATAAATGAAACAAAATCAATTTACCATAGGAAGCTTGTTTAAGAATTAATTTGTTTATTGTAAAATCTGAATGAATCATCTATAATGTAAAATCGCAAATCATTATTATAAAAACTGTGACGTTTTCAAGCGTGCCTACTGTGTAAAAGACCGGTTAACAACTCCACCGGTCCGCGGGAAACGTGCTCCGCAATGAAACACGAATTACGATAAATATTGGCGTTGAAAACGTCGTGTGTGAATTATAGAGGATAAAAAACGGACTTACTTGTATAATAAACGCTTTGCACTGGCACAGAAATAAGTAAATCACTGGTCTCTTTCTCTCGTCTCTGCAGCGTATCGGCCGCTCGCTTGTTACTTTGAAATTGATTTCCTGCGCGACCGTCGGTTGCTTTTATAGCCAACTTCGTTCTAGAATTTTCCAGAATGTTCTAGAAGGAATAACGAGTGGCGATGCGGCATTTAGACAAAGAGGGAAGCGACTCGTTTCCGGCAAATCGGGCGCGAAATACGAAAACGGCGTCACGTGGCCCATGTAAAAACTCAATTTATCGATTAAATTAAACAACCCCTCGTAATATTTTCATACGTTAATTGGTTATTATGCCGCCCCCGTCGAATATAACACGAAATCGGTAAGGATCAATGATTGTAATCAAAAATATTATGTTCATATTTATAATTGCTGCAAATATATTATTAAAATAATAATAATATATTAAAATAGTTACAGTAACAATATTTACGAATGTATTAATTCATCTATTGGTGAATTATTGGGTATTTTGTTGCAATTAGATGAAAAATTGTCATGATGATTAATACTGTTTTATTTTGTATTTTTCATCGATAATTTTAACTTATAAAAATAAACCTGGATGTTAAATGCAAAGAAATATATCAGTATTAACGTTTTTTTGTATTTTCTTGAGTTTAAAATGATTAATTGTTTTAAAAAATGCATTTTACACTCCATTCAAGGACACTGCGGATTTTGCCGTGTGATATTTAATAAATTAGCGAAGAACGCCAATGAACCTTCAGCCCCGTTTTCCCTCAAAGGAAAATCAATTTTCCTGTAAAAAAATCGTTACTTTCATTCATGAAAACGTATAATTACACACGTTATTTAGGTTATTTCCACGCTGACACATATAAAATAAAAATAATCCGAACGTTCTAGAAATAACGTCAAGGTCCTCCTAATTTATCCATTGTGTATTGTATTTAAAAAAGAATGGAAATTTATTAAAACGATTTCCAGAAGTTTCTAGCAAGTTCGATTGAACGCTTTTCTAGAAAATACTCGTGGTGTTTGTGTTGTCGGTAATTTTGCGCCGTTCGGTTGGTGCAATTGCTTTCGCCGGATTTGAAAGATCAGCGAAATAACGGTCGTTCGCCCCCTAGAAAATACACATACGCCCCTCGATTTAGTGTTCGAGAACAATTTTTCGCTCCAATTATGTCGGGGGTTGCGCAGAAAAGTAAGTCCGCGATCACGTTGAAAGGATCGGCGGAAATTGTGTGCGAATATTTGGGTAAATATATTATTCGTTATTTATAGGTTACATGTTGCATATTTAAACATGTTTTTTTAATAAATAATGTGCTTATTCGGTTTAATTAGAAATTAAAGTACCAATAGCAAATTTAAACCAAAAAATGGTGATAGTACTTTCCCTATATTTTTCTCGAAAACTGTGAGGTTTACGCAAAAATGTTATACTTAATAATTTGTTCACTTTTTAATTCTCTACAATTATTTGTTATATAAATTTTACGTAACTCCAATAGTTTATTAGCAATTGGCAAAAAATGTCAAAATTTTCAATTTTTATTTGTTTTTCTCGAAAGTTAAGAATTTTATAAAAAATATATTTTAATAAAATTTGTTCAGTTTTTCATTTCCTTTAACTTTTGTTTGAAACGTTTTCAAAATTTTTTCATATTTAGAAAAATATCACCAAATAACAAAAAAACGCCTCGAGTAAACATCCACTTCCGGTTTATGAATATTTACCAAAAGCTTTTCAGATCCAGTTTTTAATGACAAAACCCTAAGTTTAATGTTTCATCTCAATCGGATTATTCGTTTTTAAGATACAGCGCCCACCGACAGACAGACAGACAGACACACACACACACACACACACACACACACACACACACAATTTTTTTTTCCAGAAATGAGTGTTTTGGGTTCAGGGGACCCCAAAACGGATATTTCCGCAAAAAAAAATTTTCAAAAAAAAATCACGAAAACAATACTCCCCCTATATACTACGTGTATAGGGAAAGTAACAATTATTTATGTCTTGATGCAAATGTTTAATTTTTGTTTTATTTAAATCGTATAAATGGAAGGGGTAGAAAGGAAAAGAATTAAATGTTGAATTTAAATAATTGTGATAATTAAGTTTATATATATATATATATTTTTTTTATATAGAGTTTGGTGTTCACTCAATCCTGTTCCAAAGAGGAATCTATCCACCAGCGGATTTCAAGCCCGTGGAAAATTATGGGCTGACGATTTTAATGTCACAAGATAATAAAATAAAGGACTTTTTAAACACCACATTGAGTCAATTAAAAGGTAAAGTTGTAACTTAAATACTGCTAATTGAAATAAAACAGTGAAGTAAGAAATATATCATTTTTAACGATTTATCTCAAAAATATATATTAATTTAATTATAATTGCATAGTGTACCTGAAAACCAATTTAAATGTGAAAAACAATTAATAAAATAACTACTATAATTGTTACGTATTTTTGTTTTTGTATTATAATTAATAGTAAATTAATTAATTCTTTAGAATGGCTGGTGAAAAGAGATGTAGAAAAAGTAGCCCTGGTCATAACAAACATCAACACCCTGGAGGTGATGGAGAGGTGGGACTTTAACGTCGAATACGAAGGCACAGAAGAATCAGAAGGCACTCAAACCTCCGATAAACCTTTAAAACAAATCCGGAACGAGATCCGCGACGTCCTGAAACAAATTGCCTCCTCCATAGCCTACCTGCCGCTCCTCGACTGCTTGTGCAGCTTCGACATCCAGATCTACACTAAGCACGACATCAAGTTACCAGATGAGTGGGCGGACACTGAGCCGGCTCACATCAAAAACGCCCAGTGTGTGAAAATGCGGTCGTTCAGCACCAACATACACAAAGTCGATACGATGGTTACTTACAAAAACGAGACTGATTAAAGTGTGAATAGGAAATGTTAAAGTTAGTATCTTATAAGTTAAAAAGATGTTTTTCATGAGATTTTGTGATGTGTTAAGCGTGTAAAGTGTTGTGTTTGTACCACGTGGACCAAATGAATATAGTCTTTCACTTTTTATACAATATGATGGAAATATTTTTTTACATTTATAATAAATTCATTGAATATTTTAAAATATATGTGTTATTTATAAACAGGAAAAAAATGCCAATAACAATGGTTTTAAGTAAAGCAATTCTTTAACATGTCTGCCAACTACTCGTAGGTTTCTTACCGGCTAACAACGAGTAATATCGCAGCTTCTTTACAGATCGATTTTGTACAGCTAAGATAAAGGTTGTAGAATAATGGTTAAATATGAATTGTTGGCATCTGTGGAGAGTAGAAACATCAGGGCTGGGCTAAATGAAAATAAAGGTTTTTTAAGACATGAACGAAATATAGAATTGTACAAAGTGCATTCAAAAAACAAAAGTTTCAAATAAATTGAATTCTGCAACCAGAATTCTTGAAAGTGCTGTGACCGTCAATGTGTTAACTTTTAAGAATAACTTGTTTACTAGTCTAAATTATTAACAAGTTTTTTTTATAGAAAACTGATGCAATAATGATAAAAATAAAATTACATATGTGGCACCTATTCCATCCTACAATTCCACATATTTTACTGAACCAATTGTTAACTATGAGATGATTTATAGTTTATTTCTAAATTCTCTTCTAAAATTTCTATTAGAGTTCATGTTTAAATTACTGGAAAATGGAGTAGTAGCCAATCATCCGCTGTTACCTTTAAATTCTGAACTTTTTGATTAATTTTCAGAAGAATTAATAAATGTAATGATCGGAATTAAAAGATAATTTTATTACGGATATAAATCGCATACATAAATTTACTTAATCAATAATTAATTGAGCGTATTTTCATCAAAACTAATCAATATTCTTTCATAACATAACCACACAAATCAAAAGTTAAACATAACCTACAATAATGTTATCACTCGTCGAGTGCATTAATTAATGTAAGTAATACAAAATAAACCAGAATGAGTGAAGGTAGTGAAACCCCTAAAAGTAGTGAATCTGCAGGTAAATAAATAAACATATATATTATTATTATTAGTTGATTAAGTCAAAATTTCATTTGAAAGTAATCGGAGAAAATTTTCACCACGTAAAATCTACTGTTTTATAATAATGTTACACATAGTAAACTCCTATTCTACTACTATAAATTAATTAACTTTTTACTCTTACCTGCAACGAAAAACCTACGATTTTAATTAGATTTTTCTTAGGCAACTGCAAATGTATAACTAATTGTTTGTTTTACTTTTGTTTTCAATGATTTGTTAATTTTTGTTTTCAATTATTTTTGTTGTAATGTTTTCGATCATGTTTGTTTTAGTAGATTTATTGTAAATTTTCCTTTTCTTGTAATAGAAAAACCAACTGTTATTACCTATACTCGAACCGTGATAGCTGACTATGACTCATACATTTTCGTACTAAGAACCATATAGCAATTAATATGTATCTCTATCATCATCCTAGGATGACCAACACAGAATAAAATAAAAATGGAACGAGTGTCTGATTCCTTCAATATAGAGCGATGTCTCACAGTCAGCTCTCGGTGGCTCGACTATACCTCCTTATTTTTATTTAAATAATAATTAGTTCTAATTATTATTTACATATTACTGCACCTGTAAATCAATATTTAATTTACACTTATTTTTATTTGTTTGATCTTAACAATCATTTTAATTATTTACATTTACATCTTTTACAGAATTAGATGAGAGATTTAAAGATGATCCGGACGCACAATACCGAATCTACAGTGTCTTATCGTACTTTTTCGTACTCGTCGTCATCGGTCTCCCTGTATGGTGGCACACGACCAGAGTGTACCGGGCCACATTACCCCTGTACGAGATGACCAACGTGGATGTACCGGCGAAAACCGTGCGAGAAAACAGTATTCCCCTTAGTTTAGAATACGATGTATTAATAACGCTTGTCAATCCCGACCCTCAGAATTTGAAAGTCGATTTAAACTCACACGAACTGGTGGAGAACTTAAAACCGTTCCTGCACGATTTGGACGGCGTCGCGAATTTCACCGTTAAATCCCAATGGTTGTACCTGGTGGATTTGGGAGTCGTCCCTAAAAAGCACGAAGGAAAATTGGTGTTGTTCGAGGAACAATTGCCCCATTTAATAACACCACTGGAGAAAAAGATTTGGTCGCATATGTCGCCACGTCCTTCCCTTAATTTAGTCATATACGTCACTCACTGCAATTCCCCTGTGTATATTTACAACCAGCATAAGGAACAGGTGGCCAGTAATGCATTTTTGAGTCCACGCTGGGGCGGTATTAGCATTTTAAACCCTGAACCGGAATCGTGCATGAGAAACTTGTATAAACCCAGTGTTAAAAATATCGTAAACATATTCCTAATTCAATTACGTGAACTACTCGGATTGAAAGGATCCACTGAATCGGATGTTGCCAATTTAAAAAATATCAAGACTAAAGAGATGATTGATTCAACTAGGAGGACTCTGAAATCGCTTGCACAGTTGCTGTCTGAAATTAACAGTATCGTTATAAGTGATGCTGTTGCTGAGAAGGTCGTTATTGCTCTGGAGAGTGCCAATAAAGCTGAGGAGTGTTTAAAGGGGGGTAAGGTCGAGGAGGCTTTGGATGCGGCAAAAATTGCTTTCAAGAATTCCGAGGAGGCATTTAGTGATCCTTCCTTATTGGCTCTTCTTTATTTTCCTGATGATCAAAAGTAAGTTTTTAAGGTTTTAGCAAATTTTTATTAATATAAATGTAAAATAAGTCACAGTAGTCATTTGTTTAGGCAAAATAATTGAAATCAGAAATTAACAATTCAATGAAAACAAATAGCAATTCTTTAAGAAAAAGATAATTAAATTTTAAAAACAATCACACAATTTTATTCTTGTTTTTTTTTTTTATGATTTCAGATATGCTGTTTACATTCCACTTTTCCTCCCGATAATGATACCCGTTCTGATGTCATTAACAACAGTGAGGAAATTTTACGCCAACAAAAAGGCCCTGAAAGCCAAACAGGAGTAGTGCCCAAAAAAAAAAGTACTCAAAAAATCTTTATTGTAATCACATTTCCTATCTATATATATTATATAATAAATAAAGTACAGTTTATTAATAAACTAAAGTAGATCGCAATGTATCCTCCATGTAAAAAAATATTGCAACTAAACACAATCGAAACAATTCATATTTAATCCGATATATTATTGGGAAACCACCCGTTGCCGTTCATTCAAAGTAAAAAATATAGAGCGCAGTGAAACGAAAATGAAGCTTGGTTTTGTACATGCAAGAGTCCCCTCGACGATTGGTTCACCCATAAACATTATGACATATACACACTCACTTACATACGTATTTCTTTTTTTTTTGGCATAAATATATCGTCGGATCGATGGAATTCCATGTAAGTAATGTAGAACACAAGGATAATTGGCGAATACACATCAAGGTAATGAAGGAAACGTTGAGCATTCTTTATTAGTCGATCTTCACCGCTCCGTAGATCTTCCGCACGAATGCATAGGCGGCGAAGAAACCGATCGTGCCGGTCAACAGCCAGAATGTCAAGACCATTAGGCCCGTGTAGCCGATGTAGAGTAACGTCGGGATGAATTCCGTTATCTCTAATTTTGTTATGAAATAAAATAGTGAGTACGCCAATATGTACACTGCCGATCCTCCGGATACGACGAAGCTTCTCCACCACCAGTGGTAGTCCTAAAAATATAATAATAATAATTTAATATTAACAGCCATTATAATAGTTTTAATTCCTTAATACTTACCTCTCCACACAGCTGGAAATACACCATAACAATAGAAATTTGAGAACAAGATATGACTAGGATAATGAACACCAAGAAGAGGAACCCGAAGAGGTAATAAAATTGATTCTCCCAGATCGCGGTGAAGATGAAGAATAGCTCGATAAAAACGGCTCCGAAAGGTAAAATTCCAGCCATTAAAGTACTAAAAATAAATTAATTTACACATTTTGCATTAGATTACGTAATCGACACTCTTACCATAACATAGGATTCATATACCAGTGCTGTTCTGGCACCTGTCTAGGTATCTGATTCGTCCGGACGGGATGTTGGTACGGCTGTTTCCTATATCCAAAGTAGTATCCTAGATAGACTAGTGGCAAGGAAATGCAAAACCATATGGTCAGGAGGTAAACCATCGTCGAGAACGGAACGGCGCCGCTGCTGGCCTTTCCCCAGATGAAGAAGTTCAGGAAGAAGCAGGTGGAGGCGATGATGGCCGGGTAGAGGGTCGCCGTTAAAAAGGCGGCCCTTTTCCACTCGCGACCCTTCATCGTCTTGTACAAACGGGCGGAGAAGT
Source organism: Ontholestes murinus (assembly GCA_963969525.1). Classification (NCBI taxonomy): domain Eukaryota; kingdom Metazoa; phylum Arthropoda; class Insecta; order Coleoptera; family Staphylinidae; genus Ontholestes; species Ontholestes murinus. The sequence continues at coordinate 80,854,746 of OZ018389.1, read as the reverse complement.
AGCCGGCGATTAGGCCCATGAACACGTACAAAAATATGGCCACCGTCATCAGGGCTCCGCGCGATGCAGGTGATAACATTCCCAACATTGCAAAGACTGAAATATAATAAAATTCATTGATTAATAACAATTAACAATTTGGTGAACTTCAGAGTTATCATTCTTTTAATAACACTTACAGATGGTGATGAGAGACATGAAGAATATTTGAATACCGGACCCGATTACGGCCGCAAACAATCGTGAATTTCTAGGCGGCCTGAAAACGTCGCCGTGCACGAGTTTCCAGCCGGTTTCCTCGATAGTCTCATCGATTCCTTCATCTGCATTATACCTCGCTATATCTTTTCTTAATGTCCGTACCATTATCATGGTTAAAATACCTATAAAACAACAATTAAATCATACAGTATTGTATTTTAAACTAATATAAACAGGGAAAAAGTATGTTCAGTGAGTTAATACATACATATTCTTTAGGTTTGTATCTTTAAAACTAAAAGAGATTTTCAAATCAAACTTTAAATTTTAAGCTTATATTGATTTTTTGTTGGCTTATCTTATTTTACTTACCAGATAAGAAGAAAATTACAACTAACGAATTGATAATGGAAAACCAATGAATCTGGACGTCGCTCATGGCCAAGTAGGTGTCCCATCGTGAGGCCCAGCTTATTTTCGACTCCTCCCATTCGACTTCGTAGGTGAAGAACAGCTTCGTCCCGCTCCTGCCATCCACCGGTTGGACCCTGGGCTTGTTCGGGAACGTGCATGTCTTCCCTTGGAATTTTATATCGTCGATGTGCACAGATTTCGCCTCCACGTGAAATCCGACAACACGATAAACGTTCCTAAGGGTAATAAAAAACCTTTATTGTCATCATTACTATTAATGATTAAATAATAGACTAATCAGCTTTTATTATACTCACAAATAAAAATATAATCAAATTAGGTATTAATTTTTTACATGGCAAATTTGTAATGCATGAGTGCTTTTTAAAATATTTATTTATTATAATTTATGATATTAACGTATTGTAATGTTTTTAACAAGTTCGTTCAGTCATAAAATTATGTGATGATTTATTTAAACTGTTCATTTATGTATACACACATACACCGATTATTTAATAATAACATAAACTGTTATTTATGTAAGGCTATTTATATCCACGCACACTTATTTATTTACATGGTTTACTGATAACTTATTTACACCCATTTATAACATTTGATTTTCTCCATTACAGAATATTTAGAAACTCTAAGATCCTCTAAATGATTGTCTTCATCTCCAAAAATTTCGTGTTTCTTTAACATAAGCACCTAACTTGTAAGATAAAGAAATTTTTGCATTCAAATCAAATTAAATTTGGTCAGTATATACATGGATTGGGTTTGATTTAATGCATCATAGAGGAAAAGGAAATAAAGGCTTAAAAATATTATTAAAGCGATAATTACTTCTTCACAGTTGTTTTTTAATTTGAAAGCTTTTAAATAAATTATTGTTTTTGTAATTACATAACCCCAGTTTAATCGACATAAATTTTTTTAATAAGATGTAAATATAGATAAAAATGCTTAAGAAATCAATACTGTATTTTTATAGTTTAATATGTGAATATTATTTAATTAATATTAGTTTAAGACAATAGATAATAGGTTTTGGAACAATAAATGTGAAAATAATTTTGAGGTTAATTAATTGATTGATTAATTAATTTTGTATTTAATTACAAATGAATTTGACAATAAAAAAACAATAATAATTTATTTGATTTCTGTAAATCTACTCTAATGCTACTGAAAATAAATCTGATATATTTGAATAGGCGGATACATAATAAACTCCACGACACATTGAAATAAAACACCACAGATGATGTTGAATCTGCCTGATGTGGCCACTGTGTGGTGAAAGTGCAGTGCAGACATATTTTATTTTTATTATCTCGCATTCCATTACAGCACCACTTTTCAATTAATTTCTTTAAGGTATTAATAGAACAAAAATTTAACTTACGGCGTCGGGTTGTGATAAAGCAGAATCAGCTTCAGATGGTTGTTAATGTAGCTTCTGTCCCCAAGTACGTTTCCCAAACGATAACCGTGCTCGAATTGCTGTTCGTTTGTGTCCGGATTGATTACAGGTGTAGCTGCCGGTAAATTATCAACCAACCTGTAAATGAACAAACAAACTATAAAGCACTGTGAAAGGTTATCGTTATTTATGAGACACCACAAAAAATATGTTTCACCTTTTTAAGATAATATAACCTCTACCAATTGTTTTAAATAACAAAATTCAAAGCACTCTAGAGGAGATAAGTTTATAATCACACCATATTAGTGTAATAGTATAAAAATGACTTACATATTAATTAACACTATTTAAAATATAACATACACATCATTACATAAATAAATATTTGTTTGATAATTGAAATTAGCCTGTGGTTGTTAACAAGTAAGCAACAATTCAATTTATGTAGTTATTTAGCAATAATACAATGATATAAGTGGATGATGTAGTTGTATACTTACAAATGTACAAAATATTCATGCTGTATCCTATCGATAACAGTCTGTGACTCCAATGTACTCCAGTGCATGGGCTTGTTGGGCTCGTGGCACAACAGCGTGCACTGCACGTTCTCAGCCATCCTCACCTCGTACGGCGTGTTAACGATCCTGTCGCCCCTCAACACCTCGCCCAGATTCTCCGACTTGTAGTGTATAGACGAGGTGCCGTTCTTCGGCACGCAGAACTTCAGCGAGTAGTACTCGTAGGGCAGCTGCGTGTGTATGCTGGTCATCTTCACAGCCTTGACGTCGATCGGCTCTCCCTTTTTGAATTCCACCGGCGCCATGCCCGGCACGTAAAACTCGAAACTGCCGCATATCAGCGTGGACACCAACACCAGGCTCAAAACAAAACGTTGCTGCAAGCAAGAGGCGGACAGGTTATGTGGTGAAAAGTTCCGGTACGTCGCGCTGAGGACGCGCTCATTTTTACCTGTGTGTGCATCGTAATGCTAATTTATAACTATGTTTACTGCATAAAATATACGATAATGGGTTTGTTTGAGTCGACGTCAAACCATTTTCAATTACCAACGTTTTTGACAGATCATCCGACAGGTTGTCAAATTGGACTACGTAAATAATGTACTGACAAGAGTGCTTAATGTTTATTAGTTTAAATTTAAGTTGGTTTCACTTTTGCGGACCAAAAAATTCTAAAGAAATTATTAAAACTGAAATCTAAAAACCGAAAAGGAATTAAATAAATATATATTCAAAGGCCAGAAAATGTATAAATTATTATTAACACTATTATACTGAAAAGTATCTACAAAAAGACAAAATTATAGTACTGTTAAAAATCACCAAATATACCAACCTAAATGGACTCAGTAATAAAATATGTTTATATTTTTTTAATACAATTATTAATTTATGTTTTAATTCTGCAAATTAAATCGTTATTATTTACCGGAATTATTGTATATAAATTAAAATAATAATTATTGTTATGTTGGCAATTATAAAATTAATGTTTAGCAGAACATAACCTTACTTTTTGTTTCACCGATACAATTACTTATTTACGTTGAATTTAGGATGAAAGAAGAAGAGGTAGATACGAAAAATTTAGTCAAGAGCAGGGAGTTGCTCTATCGACTCATAATCAGGTGCGTACGGTTTATTGTCACTGTAGAAATTAATGAAACACAATTGCATACGAAATCTATTCTAATATGTAAGATATCAAAATAAACAATGAAATATTCTAGCCAATTACTTTACGATGGGCACCAGACAATTTGCCAGTCTCTCACCACTGCAATTCAGCCAGAACCAGCTTGTTCACCGAGTGATCGTTTACTTCATATAATGATAGCCGGTTTGGATCATGAGCCCGATCGTAAGGAGCGTATTCAAAATCCTGGAATTGGTAACAGTTCTATTGGACCGGGATTGGGTAAGTTGCAAATTAAATTGGTATTTTTTTTTGTGATCATGTAAATTATGTATTTATATTTATAGATTTGGAATTTGAAACCGATGCTAATATACCAGCACCGGAACCTGCTCTGTATGAGACTGCTTATGTTACATCACATAAGGGAAATTGTAGGGCTGGATGTTTTTCCAGTGATGGGCAATTGATAGCAACAGGAAGTGTCGATGCTAGTATTAAGGTAAGTGATCAGGAAAATTATTTTAATAAGGATGGTGCGGGACTGTTAATATGTGGTAATAAAGAAAAAATGTAATATTTTTCATTATTATAAAAAAGAAGAATTGCATTTCCTCGAAAATTATTTTCTTTTAGTTAATTTGATAAGAGTTTATGTGTAATGAGATTTCCCTGTTGCTCATATTTTTATCTGTTATTTATTTTTACGAAAAATTAAGTTTATAACATAATTGAAATGAAATTAAGACAAGAAAAAACAAAAGAAATTTACTAAATTTTAATTTTAGTAATTTTAAGAAAAGAAGAGAATAAAATTTGTATTCAATATAATTTTTGGAATTGTACAACCAAAAAATCAAATAATTTTATTAACAAAAGAGTTTAAATTTAAAAAAAATACATTTTAATTCAATTTGCTTTACATAATTGTATTGTCAAGCAAATTAATTTGAAACAATTGAAAAAGAAAACGTTTTAGATTCTACAAAATTTGTCCAAAAAACAATTGATTAAAAAAGTTGAAAAAAACAAATAATTAAAAGAAATTTAAAAGAAAAAGAGTTGAAAACTGTCCAAAATTATTTAAATTGGCATTAAAAATTATAATTTGTATTAATATAGTTGTAATTTTGAATTAACAGTTTTTAACCAAAAAGAGTCAACAATTTTTTCAAAAACAATTGATTATTTACAACAAAAAAAACATTTCAATTTATCAAAAATACCAAAAACTATAAAATAACTTGAGCACTCATGTCCCGCCTCAATAAATTATATTTTAACCTAGCGTACTCTTGACCTACCCCAATAAACCATGCGTTAACCTAGCGCCTATTCCCTCGCTTGAACTAGCGTACCCTTGACCTACCTCAATGTATAATTTGTTTGTGCGGGTCGGGGGTACGAGAGGTCATTGCATTGTTTGTTGAGGTAGGTCAAGAGTACGCTAGAACAATAATATTCGGTTTATTATAGTCTTCAGTAAAATAACAGAAAAACTGTAGAAATTAACTAACAATTGAATTACACAAAAAATCAATCAATTAAATCAAATGTTATAGATAATTTTTATTTAAACAAATTGAGAAAAACGCTTAAACAAGTGAATGTCAATTGAAATGATTAGATATTTGAATTGTAATTGACAAATCCATAAAAGATGAATATTGATAAAAAAAACTTGACGTGTTAATTTAGAAAAACAGTTTCAAATTGATGAAAGTGATAAAGCAATTGAATATTACTCCAAAAAAAGAAATTTTGAAGAAGTAATTAAACTTTGATAGAAATAATTGAATATTAACGCAAATTTGACAACAAAAATAAAAGCAATTAAAAATTATTAAAAGTAGTTCAAATTAATTGAAAAAAAACGCTTAAAATTAATAGATAATCCTATAAAAAAGCATTGGCAATCATAAAAAACAATTGAAGTTCACAACAAAAACAATTGAAAATCGAATGAATAAAATTTTTCAGGAAAAAAAATTACGAATCGTTTGATGCCTGTGTTGGTCTGTATGTTATCGTATTATTTTCATATATTTTTTCTTGAGGTTTAGTTTTAAAAACTAGTACAGTTTATTGATGTACTGTAGCTTATAAGTAAAAATCTAATTGGAAAAAATTATAAATTGGAAAACAAATTGTTATATAAATAAAAGTGATTATCTAAAGAAAATTAATCGTGCCCGGCGCATCCACCATATATACGACTTCAATGATCATCAATTTAGAATTTTTTAAACATAATTTAAGATTGGCAAGTGTATCATTTTGTTTTATTTTATTGTTTAGATTTTAGATGTTGATCGAATGTTGGCGAAGTCCGCACCGGACGAAATGGATCCTTCGAGGGGTGAGCAACAGGGACACCCTGTAATTCGAACATTGTACGACCATATGGAGGAGGTCACTTGCCTCGAGTTTCATCCCAAGGAGCCAGTTTTGGTGTCCGGCTCGAAAGATAACACCATCAAAATGTTCGACATATCCAAAGCGAGCGTTAAGAAGGCCTTTAAGACGATAACGGTAATACGCTGGATAAAAAGGAAATAAGTAATTGAATGTTTTAATCATTTTGTAGGAAGCAGAATCAGTCCGGTGCATATCATTCCATCCAGGAGGGGATTATCTAATAGTCGGTACACAACATCCTGTTGTACGTCTGTACGATGTTAACACTTTACAATGTTACGTCTGCAGCATTCCCTCTCATCAACACACAGGAACGATAACGTCGTTAAAGTGGTCGCAGGACGCACGCACCTACGCGACCGCTAGTAAAGACGGAAGCATAAAACTCTGGGACGGAGTTTCCAACAAGTGCATCAACACCTTCTCCAAAGCGCACGACGGTTTGGAAGTGTGTTCGGTGTTGTTTTCCAAGAATGGAAAATATCTGTTATCGGCGGGGAAGAATTCGATCTGTAAGTTGTGGGAGTTGACGACGAGCCGGTGCTTGATTGCCTACACTGGTGCGGGTACGACCGGTAAGCAGGAATTCGAGGCGCAGGCCGTTTTTAACCACACAGAGGATTACGTTTTGTTCCCCGACGAAGCGACGACCTCCTTGTGCGCGTGGAATTCGAGGAACGCGTCGAGGAAGCAGTTAATGTCGTTGGGGCATAACGGTGCTGTCAGGTTGATCGCGCATTCACCCACGCAGGCAGCGTTTCTGACGTGCTCCGATGATTTTAGGGCTAGGTTTTGGTACAGGCGTACACCTACACTTTAAATACAGTGAATTTTTCAATAAACGTGTTCAACCATTTTATGTAATTTTGTAATAATAAAGATGGAAATTACTACACAGTTTGTATCAGTCAATTTTAACACTTATTTTAACAAGTCAATGAATTAATCGATGGAAAAAAGGAATTTTATTTACCATTAATATATTAATTGAATGTTTGGAAGTTTCATAAGATTGGTATTTCGGGCTGCGACTAATTTTTGAGAGGTTAAAAGGAATCAGCATGGGAAATTATAAGTATTCTATTTTTTTCTTTTTGGTAAATCGTTTACATATATGTGTTTATCTTGTGCTACACCCAACATTAATATATAATATAAACTCTTAACATTATTAAAATCAATATAAAATTATTTGTTGTATCCACAGAAATATTATCTAGTTCCTTCATAATAAAGTGTATTAAAGTTCTTTACGTTGTAGAAAATTAACTAATAATAGGAAATTGGTTTCTTCAGAACGATGTGCTTATTGGGTTGCCTATTATTCTAAATTGACCATTGTCGACTCGATTGAAGACTTATTCAAAATTTACCGCGAGCGTTCAACATTTTTTTATGCGCAAATTTTTTTTTTTTTCGAAATCGACCGAGGATATGGCCAATCGGTCACGTGTAGTGTTTTGTGTGATGTGATCCTTGTACGTAAGTGTCGAAATGTCTGGGGAAATACGGAACACCATTGAGGAGATCCACTTTGAGCCCGAAGAGGTTCTTTTAATCAAGGAAAAGGACGAAAAAACTGACCTTAAGCGAAAAGTAAGTTAAAGTAACCAAACGAAGAATTAACACATTATCACACAGTTAAATAATAGCTTTCAAATAAGGATTTAATCAACCTTTATATCAATGTTGTATCATACTGTAATTGTGAAATATTTTACTTTGTGGTACATCTTGAATATGATAAAATTAAATTCGATAAAACTAACTAGTCTAGTTTAATTTAAACGTAATTGTGGAAGTTGTTTTTTTAAACAATTAATTAATTATATTCTTAATTTAAAGCACTATGGTTTATGTTTTAATTTATTTATTTATAGGCATTCTTTTAAGAATTCAGAGAAATAAACTTTCTTAATATGACACACAAAAGTGCAGATTTGGTCTGTTATTAACATTTTAATTAAACACCCATGCAAACAGGATTAATTCAGTTTGTGGAGTCGATTTTTATCAATAATTTAGTATTTTATTTTAAATTGTATCGTTTTAATATTCAAATTATAACGTTAATTTCCAGATTTATTCATGTGATTTATGTGGAATTAAAGTAACGAGCAGCAATGTATTACGCAGACATAAAGAGGGCAGAAAGCATCTTATGCGACAAGAAAGGGAGGGTAAAACGTTTGAATGTACACTGTGTGAAGTCATCGCCAACAGCCAAAGCCAATTAGATGCCCATTTAAGAAGTAATTATAAACACATTATTAATTCCTAACTTTGCTTTAAAACTTCATATAATTCAATAAATTTTAGTGATCTAAATATTGTAAATTTCGTGTTTACTTTTATGTTAAGGTTCGCGGCACAAAAATCGACTCTACAAGAAAGAACACGCACACGAGATGATCAACTACAAGGGCCTGTTCATAATCGTATTCTGCATGGCGTGCATGTTCTCCACGTTCCTTCTAGTCTTCAAGAAATGATCACGAAAATATAAACAAACCATCACACCGAACAAAGAAGAAAGTTAACAAACGAAACATTAATATATTCATTTGTCCTCTCGTTATATTTTGTGTATTTTCTAACAGTTGCAAAAATATAATCGCACACGTGATATATTAATGCGTAAAGTACACATTGGGAATACTAATGGTGTATATTTATGGATCAAACAATTGTTTATTGTTTAAATTATTGATTGTAGTGTATAATATTGGACCAAACATCATTAATATTCCGAAAATGTATTTTTAATCTCTAATCTGTTTTTGATATTTATGAAATAAAACTGTTATTTGTGTACATAAGTAGTTTTTTTTAAATATTTTGTTATTAAATATAAAAATATTTATTAATTATTAAGTCAACGTAGTTTTAATTTAAAAAAATGAAATTTTCTGCAACCATTTTAAATAAAGTATTTTATTATAAGAAGAAGGTTTATAGTCTATAACATTAAGCGTTGTTTATATAAAGGCACTTGGTTGGTTTCACAATTATATATAGTATATAACCTAGTGCCTTTCTATAAACAACCCTTAATATTAAAAATGTTTCACCACATGATAAACGAGAATCATATTCAACAGAGCTTATAAAAGGCAAAAAAAATAAATCTTTGAATTTAAATTACCTTATTAATCTCACAAATCTGCTAAGTTATGTTTTTTTCTTCAGTAAATCCATTTTCTAGAGCTTGTTTGTGTTCATCATAGTTTTCCCTTTCTTACCTAAAAATAAATATAGAATAGATTACACAAATCAATATAAGAATGAACCAAAATTTATAACAATAAGATAAAATTACTAATATTAACATAGAAATCAATCTATCATTCAAATACATTGCAATGTGGAAGAATTATGTTTTGGTATTTTCGAAAAAACACATTACAAGTATTTAAATTTATTCAAATAATACAAATCATCTCGACTAAAATATATATAAATATGTATATATTAAAAATAGTAAAATTCAACAAGTGATAAAACAACGTTTGATAAATAGATATTTTTATAAACCACCGCCGCTCCTCTCCACGGTGATCTTCCTCTTGAGCTTGTCTTTCTCGTGCTTCGCCTCCTCGAACTCGGCCATCCTCGCGAACCTCGAGTAGGCGATGTGGCCCGACTTGATGGCCGACATCATCTGAGATTAAAAAAATTATATTATAACGCTCGTTATTATAATGATAACTTTCAAAATCTTACCTGGAGGTATTCGTCCAGTTCGACCTGGCCGTTCATGTTGGTGTCGATCTCGCGCAGGATCTCGTGCAGCTCTTCGCCGGGAACTTCCTTTTCACCATGTTGCTATAAAAACAAAATAGTAAAATATTTAAAATACATACATAACGTTTTAAATATTTGATGGTTTGGGCGTTTACTTCGTGGTACATCTTGAATGGTTGGTAATTGAAACACGATTACTTTTTTTGCCACTATATTTTAAAATTACACACTAAAAGTTTAGTTTGATAATAACTAGCTTATAGTCGAAACTATAGTCACTGTGTAATTTTAAAATATTGTGGTAAAACAAAGTAATCGTGTTTCAATTACCACTCATAACGGTAGTGGCAGGTGATTAGGATGTAGACACCAAAAAATCACTTGCATAGAGAATAATAAAATGTATTAAAATCCTTTAGTTCGTTGTAGAAAATTAAATAATAAATTTAAAAATACGAAAACATTTCGTGAATCTACAACAATGAGTCTTACTAAGACTACAAAACAAATTAATTTGAAACAACTACTTCTCTAGCTAATACTTCGACAGACATTGAATAATACAAATTAATTTGCGTGTTACAAATAGTACAACTATCAAAGCAACACTAGTTTGAACGTATTTCTTTCTGTAAAATGAAATAAAAATGATTTAATGTACGTTAAATAATTTGTGAGTGACTATATTATGATAAATTTGGAACAAAAAATTAATTTAAGTTGATGTAATTAAAATAAATTAGTAAAAGCAATTAAATAATTCAATACTCAATTTTAATTATTTAACGTACATTAAATCATTTTTATTTCATTTTACAGAAAGAAATACGTTCAAACTAGTGTTGCTTTGATAGTTGTACTATTTGTAACACGCAAATTAATTTGTATTATTCAATGTCTGTCGAAGTATTAGCTAGAGAAGTAGTTGTTTCAAATTAATTTGTTTTGTAGTCTTAGTAAGACTCATTGTTGTAGATTCACGAAATGTTTTCGTATTTTTAAATTTATTATTGCATAGAGAAATGATAATTATAAATATTGTTGTTGGGCGCTGTTATCAGCCTAAAAATTGTGTGCCGAGTTTAATATAGAAAGTTGACAAACCTTTCCTCATTTCTTCAAGTAATTTATTACCTTGAGACTTCTTCGAATATCATTGATGGAGACATATCCTTTCCTATCCTTATCAATAAGTTGGAAGCGTTTGATGTACGTTTGGATTTCTTCTTTGCTCAAGTTGATGGGGATTTTGTCTCTACTGGCACGGTTCACCATCTGTCCCATTTCAAACTGCAGGAATTCTGTTGCTAGTTTAGATTGTTTTTTTTTCTCTTCTATAAAAGTTAGATACATTTTATAATTTGTCGGTTTTGAAAATTATGTCAATAATGCGTAATTTCTATACCCTTACCTTCTGACCAGTTTAACTCTTCTGCCATAATGTCAACGATGAGTGGGAGAGCTTCTTGTGCAGCTTGTACGTTTAGGAAGGCCAACCGCAATCGACGAGCGATCATGTCGATGGCGGTCATTGCGTATTCTCTCACACCATACCTGATTTCGGCATCGATGTATGGAAATTCGGGGTGGATTTTGTTGCCAATGATAGGCCAGCGTTTTCCTGAAATTGCAACAAGTAAAAATAAACAAATTTTATAAGCGTTAATTCTAAAATAATTAAAATATACCAATTCACATTTATGATTCAATAATTGTTATTATAGATGTAAAAAACTGATCATTTGATAATTTGCGGCTTAAAAAGACCTTTTTTTGTGATGATTTTTATTATATGAGTTCAAGACTAATCATTGGGTAATTTAGGCTGTGTCATTTTGTGAGATCTATTAGTAGTATTAATATATAAAAGACGAAAGCAACATCTGATATTAGCGATCAATTAAATATGTACAAACATACCAGTGATAGTAGCTAATTTGGCAACAGCAAACGCCCTGTCACCGTACGCATTGGCCAGATGTTGGGCCACCTCACATTCCAAACCGAAATCCTGCACCAGCCTGATGTACATGGTCGGAGACCAGCCGTGCGCTCCCTCCATCAGCAATCCATCGGTTTGGCACATATCGTATCTCGGTTTCAAATTACAAGCTGCGCAAAATAAAGTTGTAAATGTGTAAAATTGGTAGGAGCAAGGGATTCACAAGATATATGTACCTTCAATAGCCATATCAATCGTTTCCTCGGCCATCGACCTGTAAGTAGTCCACTTTCCGCCAGCTATGGTGACCAGTTTCGAGTCACTGACGTGCACAATGTGATTCCTGGCCAATGATTGCGTGTCCGGTTTGTTCGGGTCAGAAACCAGCGGCCGAATTCCGCTCCATGCGGAAAGTACATCGCCTCTGCGAACTAATATATTTGAACTTTCAATAAAAATGTATTGGAGAGAAAAAAATAATATTATCTTGACAATCATAAGTGCATTTAGTACAAAAACAAATGAATTTAAAGTAAGGATTAGTCCGTCCGTTTGAACTATCTACCATCGGTCTTTCCCTGTTTTAACTCTAGTTTATGTGAAGAAACCATAGATAAATTTGCTGTCTAGCTTAATTGTCCGTTGATACGAGCTGGTAAATTGATGGAGAGTGAAGTGTCTAGGAGTAAATTGATTTTTCGAAATTAATAAATTATGATAGTGGTTAAATCATCGTATTAACTTGACAACCTGGAAATGTGCGCTTGCGATTTTAGCTCAGATATGAATTTAAATTTCCAACCACTAAATTGTTTTGTTGAAGTTATTATATATCCAATTTTTACTTTCCCTATATAGTATATATAGTTACTTTCCCTATATAGTATATATAGGGGAAGTATTGTTTTCGTGCGTGAAAATGTCTGTGGGCGCTATATCTCAAAAACGAATGATCCGATTGAGATGAAACTTTAAACTTAAGGTTTTATCGTTAAATACTGGAACTGAAAAGCTTTTGGTGAATATTAAAAAACCGGAAGTGGATGTTTACTCGAGGCCGTTTTTTGTTTTCTTCAAATATTTTTTTAATATGAAAAATATTACATTTTTTTTAAACAAAAGTTAAAGGGAATGAGAAACTGAATTTTAAAAAAAATATTTTTCATAAAATTTTTAATTTTCGAGAAACAAAAAATTGAAAATTTTGTCGTTATTTGCCAATTGCTACTAAACTATTGAAGCTACATGAAATTTATATAATAAATAATTGTAGAGAATTGAAAAGTGGACAAATTATTAAGAACAGCCTTTTTGTGTAAACCGCATAGTTTTCGAGTAAAATGTAGGGAAATTACTATGATGGCCACATCACCATTATGTTCAATATGTTTTTCAAATTACAATTATTTTTGTATAGTAAATTTTAAATTGTCTCTTTTTACTATTTTATCTATTTAAAGTGTCATTTGAAAATTACAAAATTGACATAAACTTTGACATTCTATATCTTTTTTACTGTTTAATCAGTCTACAGTGTCATTCGAAAAATTACAAAATTGATATTGCCTGCCGTCATGTTTTTGTAATGAATTTTGACTTTTTATCTTATTCTTTACTAATTGATCAGTCGAAATTGTCATTTAAAAATTACGAAATTGACTTTTTCCAGTCGTAAATTTTGACTTTTTTATTATTTCGCCAGTACAAAATATTACTGGAATTTTACATAATTGATATTTTGTTCTGTAATAAATTCTGACAAAAATGTCTGTTTGGACAGATTAAGTAGTAAAGGAAGACAACATCTTAATACTACTTAATCTGTCCAAAAGTTATTTGAAAATTACAAAATTGACTTCTTTTGTCATAAATTTTGACATTTTGGCTTTATATTACTACTTAATCTATCTAGAATGTCACAGGATAGTTATAAAATTGACTTTTTCTTCTGTCAAAAATTTCGAAATTTTGCGATTTGTTTACTACTTCAATCTGTTCAAAAAATTATTTGAAAATTACAATTTTAATATTTTGTCTTTTTTTTAAACTATTTTATCTGTCTAAAGTGTCATTTGAAAATTACATAATTGACATTTTCTTCTGTCATTAATTCTTATGTTTTTTCCCTTTTTACTATTTGATCTGTACAAAATGTCATTTGAAAATTAGGACATTGACATTTTTTTGTCATAAATTTTGACTTTTTATCTTATTCTTTACCTATTGATTAGTCCAAAATGTCATTTGAAAGTTACCTTTTTTTCAGTCGTAAATTTTGACATTTTGACCTTTTTATTATTTAACCTGTACAAAATATTATTTGAATGTTACACATTTTTACATTTTCTTCTGTCATAAATTTTGACGTTTTGTCTTTGTTTAATATTTTTTTGATCTGTTCATTTGTTTCAGTTTCATTTGAAGGTTACAAAATGGATATTTTTTTCTGAAATAAATTTTGACATTTTATCTCTTTTTACTATTTAATCTGGCCAAAATGTCATGTAAACATTACAAAGCTGACATTTTCTTATTATCATAAAATTTGTCGTTCCGTCTTTTTGATCTGTCCAAAACGCCATTAGAATATTACAAGATCGACATTTACCTCTGTAATAAATTTTGACAGATAAATGGGTTAACAGTGATGATAGAATAGATGACAAAGAAACAGATGGGAATATCGATACATGACAAAGATAAGAGATGACAGAAAGAGAATTCGAAATTTTCTTCTGTAATACATTTTGACAGATGTAACAGTGATGACAGATGGCAGAGACACAGATGAAAATATTGATACAGGACATAGGTGGGAGATAAAAGAGAAGTAACAAGTAAAAGAATTAACACAGATGACATATGATAGTGAAGACGGATGATAGTGTGACAGTGATGACGCACGGAAATGATGGCAGATGAAAGAGATTACAGTGATCACAAATGACAAAAATGTTACATTACAGCGATTAGTAATAACAGGGATGACAGATGATAGAGATGACAGATGGTAGAAATGACAGATGGCAGAGATAAGATGTGAGAAATATAACCGATGACAGAGATTACAGTTGACATAGATGACAATGTTGACATCTAAGAGGAATGAAATATGATAAAGAAACAGATGGCAAAAATGACGGACGATAGAGATAACAGATGGCAGAGAGGACAGATTTAAAACGACAGGTTAAAGAGATTACAAATGACAAAGGTCATACATGACACAGATGATAAATGACAGTGAAGACGCATGACAATGTTGGCAGATGACACAGTTAATAGATGGAAAATATAACAAATGACAGATGTGTCATAGCAGAGATGTTAGATGATATAGATGAGAGATGATAGAGACGTCAGCTAACAAAGATGCCAATTGGTAGATGATAGAGGTGAGAGATGAGATGATAGAGGTGACATAGCAGAGATGGCAGCTGACAGATGAGAGTGATGAACGTGATCACAGATGATAGAGATGATAGATGACAGAGATCACCGATCACTGAATTGGCAGATACTAGTGATATCAGCTTGCAGAGATGCAGATGACATATGATAGGTGATAAAGGGAACAAACGACAAGTGATAGGTAACAGAGATGACAAATGACAAAGATGACATATGACAGAAATAACAAGTGACAAAGTTTACAGATGATAGAGATTATAGATGATGACAAAAATGGCAAATAACCGAGATCACAAGCGACAAAGATTACAGATGACGAAAATGGCAGATGACAAAGATACCAAATGAAAGAGATGATGGATAACCAAGATAACAAAAATTTTTCGAAACTTTTTCGATATTTATACAATTTGATGGGTTGAACATTCAAAAACCGGTAGATGTTTACTCGAGGCTTTTTTCGTGATATTTTTTATGAAAAATTTAAAAAAACGGTTTAAACAAAAGTTAAATTAAATGAAAAAATAAATATGTTTTATTAAAACATATTTTTCATAAAATTCTTAACTTTGAAAAAAAAAAAATTAAATTGAAAATTATGACATATTTTTTCTAATTGCTAATAAACTATTAGAGTTACATGAAACTTGTATTATAAATAATTGTAGAGAATTTAAAAGTAAACAAATCATTAGGAATGGCCTTTTTGCGTAAACCTCATATTTTTCGAGTAAAATATAGGGAAAGTACTATGATGGCCATATCACCATTGTTTGATTACAATTAGTGCATAATTAAGGATAAAAGTTATGCATGATGTACTCTAACTTATTACCTTCAACGTCTGGATTGAGGTAGTTCTTAATTTCTTCTAAAATAAATAAGATTTCGTCTTCAGTCGGTTTGGGATTGTGCGTCACCTTACAGGGAAGATCAGTCGTCCCGGCTATCGTTTGTTTCTGCCACGGTAAGAAGAAAATGACACGTCCGTCACTAGTCGAAGGATCCAGTAGACCCATTTGCTCAGGACTGTAGTAACCTTAAATGGAAACAGAAAATTTGTAATAAATCTTTTCTTAATTTACACAGCAGTTTTTGAATTGTTCCGACTTGAAACAAATACATACACTGAATATCAGTTTATGTTGAATAAAATCCGACCAAAATGTATGAAATGAAAACACTTAACTGGATTTTATATTCTTTGACTATATTTTGATAATGGCAAGTGTTTTGCCGAAACTATAGTCAATGAAAATAAAATCCAGTTATACAAAGTTACCAAGTGTTTTCATTTTATATTCTAAAATGTAAAACGAAGTAGAAGATTCAAGAATCAACGATACCAATCAAATTGTACACTCTAACTAAACATGCTGCATTGTCGTTATCTCTAGTTGTGCAATGCTTCAATTATTTATTTATCAACATACAAAGAAAGCTATTTAATAAAAGTTTACGTACTTTTTCTATAGTCTTCTGAAGAAATTCACACAGATAGAAATTATAATAGATTATATTTACCTGGTAAGACAATATGTACTCCACTACTAGGAGCACAGATCTCCTTAACCTTTGGATTATCCATCTGTCGGACAGAATCGGTGAAAGGGCCCGTCGCATTGATTACACACTTCGCCGGAATTGTCCACTCATTTCCCGACAGCTCATCTTTAACGTGAACGCCGTTGATGATCATTTCCCCCTCCTTGCTGCGCTTCTTCATCAATCCAGTGACTCGGACGTGATTGGCCACGGTAGCACCATGTCTAGTCGCAGTCAAGGCAATTGCCAAATTCATTCTCGCGTCATCCTGCTGACCTATAAAATTAACACTATATTATTTATAATATAAATAAGGCTTTTTTGAAGATATTTATAATCGTAAACAGTTAATTACATATTTTTTCAGTTAATTACCATCGTAATAAACAATCGCTCCACACAATCGGTCTCCCCGCAGCATTGGAAATATTTCCAAGGCGTTCTTTTTCGACAGCAGATAAGAACCCCTAACCATTTTAGTGCCTGCTACCAGATCGTACATTTTTATGCCGAACCAGTAGTATGGAACCTGCCACCATCTGTAACGGATAAAATTTGGTTAAAAAATGAGTTTCACGTTTATATTGCCATGGGGTGCTATATGCAGGGTGTTAAATATTTACAACAATACAGTAGTAGTTTTGTTTTGCTACCGACCACATATTTGTGTGTGTAAATGAGCTTGCTACTTTAAAGAATCGCCGCGAACTGGATCGTAAGTTTAGGGATTCTTTTAAATTAATGTATAAGCAATCTCCACTTATCTTTATCACGGGTAATATTTGAATATTTAATCCGGACATTAATTGCAATCCAATAGTGAATGATACCGAACTCAAATGAAGCTTTAATGGTATTATGTAAATATTAATAACTGAGGTAATATCTATACAGTTAGCAAACATATTTCTTAGGTTCTAATTTCCAGTAAACAATTTATGCAATTAAATTTTACCATCACATTGAGGAAAATTTTATACATGCGGATAAGCGATGTATCACTAATTTAACTAATCGAACTACTTAGTTAAATAATGAAATGTTAGCTGAAAACGTACCGTAAACATATACTCACTGATATACGGGCAGCATGATCGGAAGGGGTTGCGCGAGGTGCGGCGCCGAATGGAGCATGGTCGCCCTCTCGTGCAGCGCCTCCTTCACCATTTTGTACTGTTCGTAATCGAAGCCCATGATGGCCTTCTGCAGGTACCTGACGCCGCCGTGTATGAGTTTCGTACTCCTGCTCGACGTACCGCTGGCGAAATCGTCGGCCTCGATCAGCGCCGTCTTCAAGCCCCTGGTCACCGAATCTAAGGCACATCCGGCGCCGGTGGCGCCGCCGCCGATGATCACCACGTCGAAGGATTCGGTCTGCAGCGACTTAATCTGATCCTCACGTTTCGGCAACGGCCGTTTCGTCCTTCTGGGTAGGTTTTGTGCCCTCACTAATCCAATCTGTAATAAATTGTTGAAATATTATTATATAAATAAAACAGATTACGATATTGAGTCATTTAAAAATCACAAGTTTGTACCTTGCGTGCATAGATGTTTTCAAAACTCGTGTACATTGATCCTAACTAAATTATATATTAGTGCCAAGGAATGGGAACACGTGCGGCAATTGGAAATTGTTGTGGTTGTATAACAATCATGTGTTTAATGCAGCGTATGATGGTGTGTTTTCGTAAAGGATAATTAAGCAATTTGAGGGGCATCATAAAAAAATAAACTAATTACTGGCGTCGATGATTGAGCATACGTACTTTCTTCTTTGTCGTTCCAATTTTAACGAAGAACGAGTGCAAATAAAACAGAATACACAATTATTATTTCAGTTATTAACAATAAAAATACAAAGATAGAATAGCATTATAAAAACATTGGTTACAAGTTAACATTTTATAGGTACTTTGAAAATACTGACAAATATTGCAATTGTCTGCTCTTTTTAGTAAATAAAAGAAAATTAAGTGAATAAAATATTGCTTCCTGCTGAAAGCTTAAACATAATTGAAGATTTTTAAACGATCATTATATATTTTAACAATTTCTAGCTTTACAACTATTTAACAAATCTCTTAATATGTATAAATAACATATAAAACAAATATTTTACTTTAACATTTTATACTTATAATAAATAATCAATCATTATTAACATCCTTCATAATTACTCACCCTGTCGTCCATCCAGTCATCTTTTAAGAACATATAGGCAGATAGTCCTGTGCTGAGGGTGCCAGCAACAGCTGCTATTATGTAGCGCCTAGCCTTGGAAGCCATGTTAATGGTTTATGGTCTACCTTATCTGAAACAGGAAAATTTGTATTGTATTTGCATAATTTATGTTACATCTATTATCTAATCTAAATGAGCATATTTATAACGTGGTTAAGTGCGAATACATTATTCAATATGAGTGAATAAAAATATGCGCTAATTGTCTTATCTCCTAGCAAATTATTAAGGTTTCCACCATCAAGAAATTTAATTGCTTGAAAACATAAAGCAGATGTCTACAAATAAATTTAAGAAATGCGGTAAATAGTGCGATTAAATTATTTATTTATTTTTTAATGGATGATAAGTAATAGCTTTTGGATACTTTTGGATACTTCTTCAAACAATTGAACATTTTGTTTAGTAATATACCTTTTCAAAAAATTCGAAAGCGTATTTATAACTGAATGGATTTTCGATAAATATAAACACAATCAATCAATTAATATATCCTCATCATTGTCTTGACTTTCTCTAAGAAGAGTAACATTAATAAGACTCAAACTAAATTTTGAGCAATTTTGCAACTGTAACAATTTTATCATCAATTGTTAAATAACACAAATCTTAATGTTAACGTTTTAAAACAACGATATGTAGTGCTTTTAAAATAATGCTCATTACATAAACAATTTAACAGTTTTAGGTATAAAAACTACTGTCAAACGTTTATGTTTATAATTGATAAAAAGTACAATTCTTTATTAAAACATTTACTTAATAAAACCATTCAAGTTTTCTATTTATGAATTATATTAGCACATACTTTAAAACTAAATTGATTTTAAAAAATACGTGATAAGCAACATTTCCAGTTTTTGAATAAATACATAATTCTGACGTTACAGCAATTAAAGTAATGCATTTACAGCGTGATATTCAAACTGCAAGTTATTGCATAAAAATCCTTATCAAATAGTGCAGCAATTGCTCACACAACGCAAGATAATAAACGTGCACATATATAATATAAAATTATCAGTAAGCGAAAATTCTGGGAAATAATAATAGAACACTCAAGTATTTCCAAAAAAAAAAAAAAAATTGTGCAACTCGATTTTAAAAAGAAAAGAAAAATACAATTATCCATTCGTTCGCCAACATTATTATTACATCATCGGTGTCACGATCGTTCAATTTCAAGGCGAAAATCGTACAAACGAAAGCGATAGTGTTTTCCAGATCTAACCACCAAACCGCGAGTTTATCAACCGAAAAAAAAATCGCTTTACCTTCTATTTCCTTCAATTTGGTCCCATTAGGTAACAAATAGGTCGGCTTTGATTGTCGAGCGGAAGTGATGATTTAAAAAAAAATATAGGTGTAGCAACTTGTTTACGAATTGAGATGTGAAAATGTACTGGCGATGAAGCCCGGTTGTATTGATCGCGCCGTGCGAAGGAATGGGAATATCAAAAAGGAGGGAAAACGCCGCGTGCTTGTGTGTGTGTGTGTTTTTTAATAAATTTTATTTTGGAAAGACTCACCTCGAATACATTGGACGGAATGGGAGTGTGTTTGTCTTTTGGGTGTATAATGCGGCTCCGCTCGCGGGCACCGGTGCGTATGGCAGCTTGCCAACAATTTCTCCCACTGACCCTGCACGAATAATAGGAGACAACGTAACTGTTGCACTCTCTAACTCGTCACACGAAATGTTAGCGTACGCTAAATTAGTTTGTATTAATCACTCACACATCTATTCGATCATTTTGATTCTGAATTGACTTTTCCACGAACTAAATAAGGCGTTCGCCACTTAGAACATCGACCTCTTGTTTCAAAGCTTTAAAATAACTTGGCAAATTTGGGATGTTCCCAAATTAGATGCTTTTTGTGCAGTTTGTAAAATTAGAGCTGTTTAAATGATCAATCGAGTTTTGACATTAATAAAGGATATTATTTTTACCTCAAATTTTCTTCTTGGTCATTTACCTACCTGCTTTCATCCTTCCTTTGTGCTTGCCTTCGCCTTTAATCCGCCTTTTGTCATAAATGATGCAGACCAACATTGTAAGCAGCTTGTTTAGTACAGATGTCGAGTAAAGGAATATATTATAAATTTTTTCAACCTTGTTTCCCTAAAAAAAATTAATGTTGTTATTGCAATTATTTTGTATGCACTGAATTAAACATTTACTATATAACGAGGTAATAAAGGTCGCAACTATCATTCTGATTGATTATTTTATATTATAAATAAGGTAACGATAAATCATAAAATACAATGTTATAAGTTGGATATCTCTTACTTCACTGTATCTAACTGATAATATTAACTCAAAAATATCAACAGAAACATAAAATACAATAACTGTTATACAAAACAAAGTAATTATTGTGTTTAATTTGTGATAAAATACAAGATGATACAAACCCCTTCTCTTTAATTTTTAATCAACAAATGTAAAGTAAAATCAATAAATCAATAATAGTTTTTGGATGTTTCAAAATTACAACAAAAAATTTTTAGTCGCCATTTTTAAACAGAAGACATGTTAGTGGAACAAGCAAAGGACGCAATTAAAAAATGCTATTATTTCTACAATATTAACGTAGAGTTATTAATAAATAAGAATTTTAAATATAAAACAATTTTATATTTATGTATCTAGTTATCATTTTTTCCAACGAAAGTATTTTAAAATAATTAATTCCGAAGGCTTTCACTTGACACAGTTTGATAATTATTAAAGTATTTTTAAATAAATTCATACCTTCCTCCGGATTTATCCAACGAGACAGTACGGGAAAGGTTTTTGGTTGCTTCAGCGATACTCGACACGTTAATAACAGTTTTAAAAACCATTATTATTAGCATTAATATTAAAACTGATTCATCTGAATTACATTCATAATGGGCAGACGCAAATAAATGCACGTTTTGTTTTGTTTTTGTTATTTCCACGCCACCTTAATTTTAATTTTTTTTAGTAACTGATTTTTCTCTCTAATAGCGAAAAAACTATTCCTACCTTTCGATTTCGAAAAATGTACCTTTCACAATAATAAATATTTTAATTTAATAAGTATAAATCAAATATATTTACAAGTAATAAAATATATCAAATTCAAATTATAATATAGTCAACCCAACATACACAATAATAATTATTGTATTTAAATATAATACCAATTGAATATTATTTACGTGTTATTATTAAGTTATCAATAACCAATTGCATTATTTTAATATGAATCATTATTTAAAAAAATATATCTTTTAAATAGATATGTTTACATCAACGAAAGTAAGTTGGGTTGCATACGCCCCCCACTATAATTAAAACAATTACATTTGCAACTACGACATCGACGTTGTTAACAAACACCAGTAATTTGCTCAATTTCTGCCTTTACGCTTACCCGATGTCGAGAAGCGGATAAGAGAAAGCCCCCGCGTTGCACAACCACCAAATCCGTAAGAACTTCAGCCCATTCATGCCCCTCAAGCTTTTTTGCATGTCAATGTTGAACAATATAACCTCAATGCACTTAACATAACAATAAATCCCTCGCACCGCATTAAACTCTCGTAGCGACAGGGCGGTCGCATTTTCCGGTGAAAGGTACCCACCCCCGCTGACGATCCGTTTTAGAACTCGCCCCCCCCCGACTCAACAGAGGCAACTCTTCACCAACTTTTTCAGATGTCTATCCCCCTAACCAATAACATTATTCAGTCGCAAAACATTGTGATTAACCAAGTACCACTCACGCACGCTATTAGGACGACTGTAAATGCAAATAATGGTATTCCGATAGCGACTGCACTGTCTAAAGCTACGAACGTGGTGGACCAGTCCGGGGAGATCAAGACCGGGATTATGATGGATACGATGCCGATAGCCGGGGGCAGTCTGGTCGGTGTCCAGTCGATGCCAGTGCAGGGCGGTGCGCCCACTAAGGTCATGCACAATGCAGCGAATGTTACTAATTCTTCAGAAACTATGCAGGTATGTTATTTAATGACCTATTTTTAAGATTACTTATATATATATATATATGTAATCGGTAAAAACCCTATTTTACCCGGGGGTGTTAGGGAAGATTATTAATCTGTATGATTTAATGATTTAGTAGCCCGTATAATTTATTATTATGTCTTAAAAATTAACTGCATAAAGTTTTAGTTTTTAGTTAATTAAGTCTTTCATTAGGTCCTATCAAAAACAAGAATGTCGGATCTGGTGAGGGACATCGACCCGAACATTTACATGGATGACGATGTCGAAGAAATTCTACTGTCTTACGTCGATGATTTCGTCGACCGTGTGCTCAATGGTGCAAGTATGATTGCGAAGCATAGACGCGTCAATAATATAGAAGTCAAAGATGTCCAACAGTTTATAAGTACGTATACTCTATATTTACTTACTTCATTCATTGCCAAAACAATCATCATATTGTCAGAAATTTAATTCACTTCCAAGAGGCAAAAAATATAAATGCAATTAATGTGTTTTCTTAGATGTATATAATTGGTTCAAGTAAATATAACATAAAATAAATGGTGCAGAAATAATAGACTGAAACAGGAACAAAATAAGTTTAATCAATTGTAATATAGCCGTAATGAAATTTTTCTACAAAATCATAAAAATTATACTTTATAAGTTGTTTATTTTATAATTTTTAGGATTATTTGCATGAAAACATCAACATGTTAAAATCCCAACCATATTTTCATCGTCAATTTTTGTTTAGCATTTGTTAATTGTTAAACGATCATCAATATTTCATGATGAATACCATTTAACCAGTTAACTGTGTTTGACGTATATATCTATCAAGCGATTTTCATGACTCACAGAAATTTGCACTTCCAAAATGGAGCGACACAGTTAACTGACTGGTTAATATAATACATTTCTTGAGCGTGTATGATTGTGGAATGTTAGTTTTTGTCCAATTAACTTTTCGCTCCGTTTTAAAAAGTGTGAATTTCAGTGTTTTTGCGTGCGAAATTCGCATTTAAAAACGGAGTGACACAATTAACTGGTTAATTAACCTTTAAACCTTTATTTGGCATAACTTATACATACAAAATCAAACCTTCATAATTACATTCTATAATTGTATATGATTAATTATATATTTATTTATTTATTGTTGTACAGATCGCAATTTCAACATGTGGGCACCTGGTTTCGGTACGGACGAGCTGCGCCCGTACAAGAGGAGCCTGACGACTGAATCTCACAAGCAGCGTTTGGCGCTTATACGCAAAGCATTGAAGAAGTATTAAATTGTACATTTTTCTAGATACATATAGTTTATACGAAGAATTGATAGAGGGAAAAAAAAAACGTTTTCGCGTAGCGTTAAGGAAACTATACCACGAAACATGAGCGTATCTATTTTCAGCCCACCCATTTAGTCTTAGAATCGAAAATATAAAGAAGAAAAAAGTATCATTTAATTTCTAGCCAATTTTTTTTTTTTACGTGAGGTTTTCTTTAGGTTAGCTATCGGTTGGGCGTAACAAGTTTAATATTGAAAAATTTGCGTTATTGTGACTTTGGATGTATACAGTGTTTTTACTAAATGTAATTATACATAATAAATTATTTTTGATACATTCGCTATATTATTTATATAAGTATAAGTTTTTTAATTGAAATATTTCAATCAACGATTAAATTTTGATTAGAATAATTTTATTCTTAATAGAAAATTGTAGAATAATAATTTTGTCTCATGATAATATTTATGGATTGCAAGAATGTAGCAATATTAAATAAATTACATATGGTCTTTATGTACTTTTTGGCATATACGAATTGTATTTATCACATTAAATTATTCAATAATAACTTATTTTCGTGGTTAAACTTAAGAATTCAGATGAAAAATTTGAAATGTCAAAAGTTTTGTTTGAAATAAATTAAAAATATTTCTACAAAACGAACGCAATCACTTACCTATATAATTGTTTGTATTTCTGGAGCGTTCCACTAATTTTAACCAGTATATTCCTGCTTGAATTCTGCGAATATTTGCCATAAATATACTAAACATTTTTGAAATTAATTGTAAACAATTAAGATCAACAGTGTTACCAACAGTATCTGCACCTAAATAAAACTATAATAACAGTATACAATTTCTTAATGTCGGTTGTATATCTATCAAATTGATTACGTGTGAGTGAAATGTGGGGAGAGCAGGAGCTCGTGCTTTACGTGACCCGGACTCGAGTTTAAGTGATATTGCGAATTCGCGACGAAGACGTCGACACTCGCGGTTCCCTTGAATTAAACACGCCGTTTCCGCTCGTCTACCGGACTTATCCACCCTTCAACATCATGAGTGGCGTCAAGAAAATACGGGTCGGGTCGCGGAAAAGCGAGGCAAGTTCAACTTTCTAATTAGCATTACATAAGTTTGATTGAAAAATTACGTTACAGTTGGCCCTGATACAAACACGTCATGTCATAGCCCTTCTGGAAGAGGCACACCCCGACATGGAGTTCGAGATAGGTATGTCCTCCTCACACGTGTAGGGGGTTATTCATATAATTGTGTGTAAAATTTTTAGTGACGATGAGCACTCTGGGGGATAAGGTGCTGGACATACCACTGCCGAAAATCGGGGAGAAGTCGCTGTTCACCAAGGAACTCGAGACGGCCCTCTCCACCGGAATTGTGGACTTCGTGGTGCACTCGTTGAAGG
This sequence comes from Ontholestes murinus, assembly GCA_963969525.1. NCBI lineage: Eukaryota > Metazoa > Arthropoda > Insecta > Coleoptera > Staphylinidae > Ontholestes > Ontholestes murinus. Next base: position 80,829,015 of record OZ018389.1, on the reverse strand, counting down.
ACTTGCCCACATCGTTGCCCGAGGGTATGGCCATCGGTGCTGTTTTAGAAAGGTTTGTTTATGCAATTAGAATTATGCAAGAGGTATTTGAAATGAGAGTGATCTGTTTATGATGTTAATTAATTAAACAAGAAAAAAAAAGTTACAAAACCACTTGGATAATGTATTACTATTAACGAAGAAAAAGTTGCTTGTTTTAATTTACAAATGCTTTATTAATTATATTTTAATTTAAATAAAAAACAACTAAATAAAATTAAATTAAAATTATATTAAAATTTTTAGACAACAAAAAAAAAAAACAAAATTTTTATCATTTTTAATGCTTCTTTTAGGGAAAAGTAGTGACAAGTAATTTGAGGTTATGTTATATTTTTCATCGTAAAAATTTGAAAAGTAGTATTGTAACTTAAATTCGATACCTTACGTTTGTAATTTAAAATTAAACAAACAAAATTTAATTTATCCAACCTGATGCACAATTATTAAGTCAAATTCTGTAAAATATTATTGTATTATAATATTAGTCTAGTAGAAACACAGTTTTAATTTTGGAATAAAATGCAAGAATATATATATATATATATTGATAATGTATTGAGTTACGTGAAGATTAATTTAATTAAATGAAACATTACTAATAGAAATAGAATTGCTAATGTTTCATTTAATTAATAACGGGTGTCCAACAATTATTGCAGTCCCGGGTGGCGTTGGAATAAAAAACGTAGGTCGATTCTTACATGTTGCAAATAAATGAACATTTTTAATGCACATTTAAGTTATGTTTGACAATTAAAATGTCAGTTCATTTATTTGGCACATGAAAGAATTGACTTACGTTTTTGATTCCAACGCCACCCGGGACTGCAATAATTGTTGGACACCCGTTATAATAGACAATCAGATGATTTTAAGTCATAAAATTGCTAAAGTTCTATAGCATAAATTTCTAACCTTAAATCACACAAATGTAGTCTCTTGAATCAGGTGTAAAATTATTTAGTCCTGTCAATTATAGTATGTATTTCTAACCTCGAATCGATCTTACGTTTCTGTAATGCAGTGTCGATGTTGAAATAAACTACAAGGAAATAATTAATTAATTAATTAGTAGTTCACATGGCCTTTCCGCTGTATTATTTGTGTATTTGTCTGGGTGTGTTAATTTGAAGGATTGCCACTGTCTCTCCAAAGCTAAAGTATACCAATAGAATAACTAACTATTAAAACTAAAAAGTCATAAAATGTTTAACATTTTATAGCATGTTCAATCTAAAATCACATAAGTGAAGATTAAAACGTAAGGTTTTGTAGATTACAGCATGTATTTCTAACCTCAAATAACTAAAATGTAGTGTCAAATCTGACAATAATTGAATGTAGTATTGCCAACTTTAATTATGCAAAAAATCATATTTTTACTATTTTGCATTCTTAAGCTTACCTAATTAAAATTCATTTTATGAGTTCAATTCAAATTTTCTAAACTAAAATGCATTTGTAATCTAAAACCTAGAAAATTACTTCCCCATTCCAACTACTCCTCAGAGCCCAATGCAGTGCTACCAACTATTAAATGCTTCTAAACAAGCACAATTTGTCGTACTTTTCTAATGGCCAAAAAATAAGGTGTCAAATTTGACGTTTATGTAATGTAGTGCTACCAACCTAAATTTGAATTTTTTACTCTTCCGTTTTAAACTTTTATTTTTTCCTTAAAATGAATTACCACATGAAAACGGTGCCACTATCGTTTTCATCAAACTGAGTATATAAAAAAAATCATATTAAAATTTAATATCTAACCAATTCCACTCCTTAGACTCTAATGCAGTATTACCAATCAAAATTTTATAATCAGAGTCTTAGTAGTAGTAGTAGTAGTAGTGTTAGGCTATCGACCACGTGGTCCTTCCGCCATGTGTCATTTGTGTATTTGTGTGTGTGTAAATGAGCTTGTTACTATAGAGGATCGCCCCCGTCACTCTAAAGCACCATTAATTGTATCCCAATGGTGAATGGTACCGGTCACCCATCCGACTACTGACCCGAATCAACGTTGCTGCACGTCAGTTCGGGGCCGTAACCGATGCGCCACCACCGGCGTGTAACAGAGTCTTATTTTTTTGGTAAAATTAAGAATGCTTATTTTAGATTAATAATCCTTTAAAAATTATTTTTTTATAGCATATTTTGTCAAACTTTTCTAATGGCCAAAAGAATTGTTCAATTTTGACAATGACAGAAAACTAAATTATATTAATTATCGTTCATTTATAACCTAAAAATAAAGCTTTTTTTAAAGTTTAATATTTAACTAATTCAAGTCGGCCAACGCAGTAATACCAACCTAAATTTTTTAATCTGAAAAACAGTTGCGACCATTAGTACATGGTAATTCATGATATACTTTTTTAAACGGAATTTTATTATTTTGGCTAAATTAAGATTGCTTCTTTTATGTTTTCAAAAAAATTCTGTTGTTATAGTCTACATTTTTAATGGTCTTCATTGCAAGATTTTTCAATCTTTGCGAGATGATTGGATATAATATTGTATAGAGTAAATTATAATACAAACACATTATTATGTTGGAGTTATAAAACAAAACTGGTATGTATTAAATAAATTTATTTTTACGAAACGCCTCGTATAAAATTTGACGAATTTGTTTTATTCATCAAATTAATTTCATCTTCACGTAACTCAATCATTCAATTTATTTCCTCGTATAATGTTCTGTCGCGCTTTCCTATTGTCATTATTCCTCTTTTTTTTTTTCATTTTGTTTCGAATGTCTTTGTTTTTATATCGATCTCTACAGTCACCTTCACTTCTCATTGTAGTCTTAACGTGCGCGAAAGTTTTCCTGACCTTCGCGTGACCATCATCCAAAAAAATACGACTAATACTAATCATCATATCTTTAAAGGCAAGCGCTATGTGAAAAAAAGGTGTTCCTTCGCTAAATTACTTTTGGATTGGCGAGAAAGTGAAAGTGTTCTGGTCCTCGTGATGAATTTCATATATTAACAAAAACTAGGTCGTATCGTGTTGTTCTGGATTTAAAAGTCTAGCAGTTGTTGTGAAAATGTTACGTAAAATCAGAAGAGATATCGTTCAATTATTGCATGATGTAGAATATAAAAAAAATATTCTTGATCTAATAAAACAAATGAAATTTAGTGAAGAGAATGAGAGACTTGATTAAATTCAGTGTACAAATGAAACAATCTTAGCGTTAAAGATATTTGCAATTAAATTATTTGTGTATGATTATATACTGATTATAAAATAAAGTACTAAAAACTTTTCTATATTTGGTACTTGAAATAAACTGTGTGAAGAAAGGTTTTTAATGCTTTATTTTATAATCAAGTTTATCTCCACGTAACTCATCCAATTAATTTACTATATACTGATTACATTATTATTATTATCATCTGTCGATTCTGTGTTGTTCATTCATTTTCGGTATTTTTTGGAAATACCAAAACACAAACAATTTATAATAGTAGATGATTATTGCGAGGAAACGCGGCGCTTTCTAGTTTTGGAAAGTCCCATGAACTTATGAATTATTGACGGGATGTGTGTGTGTGTGTGATTAGCCTTTGTCCTTGAAATAATCATCATTTGTTTACATTGCAATGGCATGCTTACAAATCTGTAATGTTTATTGACTAAAGTAGTAAATTGATCAATCACGCGATCTGAACGTAGTAATTTTATTAGTTACGTTCACCTGCTTGCAAAACTTTAGCGTACAGTTAAAAGCAAGTCTTAGGAATAATGTTGTGTGATTGGATAATTTTGAGGTTAGGTTGACAACATTTAAATTAACAAACTGACAAGATTTGACAGATTATAGATATAGATATTTTGCATGTGTTGACAAATTGCAGATAAGTTAATGTTTAATGTTAGTTAATTTGACAGTTTTAAAAACATAATATTGACAGATTTGATTAATAAACATTTGATGAATGTGAAAGAACATAATCTATTATGAACTCCGCCCGGCCTTCTTTCGAACAAAATTTTACGTATGTTTTTAATTTGTTTTATGTATTTTTTTAAGAAAGAAGATCAAAGATATAAATACTTCATGAATACATTTGACAAATTTTGGCAGTTTTGTCATATTTGACACATTAGATAATTTTGGAATAAACACTGCTGTTACAGACTTTTGTTTTTATTATTTTGATTTTTTTGTAACATTAAATAATTTAATAAATTAGACAGATAAGTTATATTTGATAAAATTATGAATGTAATTGTGACAAACAATAGTTGACGAGACAAACAGATTCGATAAATTTAACAATTTTCATAGTTTTAACAAAATGTAGATTATTGACAATTTGTCACATGGACAGATTTTACAGGTTTGGTAAATATGATACCTTTAACAGATACATTTGATTAATAACAATTATCACATTTTTTTTCTTTTTTTAAACTTTTGAGAAATTTGCAGATGCTACCTTTATCGAATTGACAACTTTGACATATGGAGCAAAAGTTTTGACATACTTTGCTTATTTGACGGAATTAACGAAAATTTTATACATGTATTTGTGTCAATAGAACAAATGGCAGCTTTTCTATTTTACATATTTGTCAATCCAGCAAACTTGACAGAAATATATTTAATAAGATTTAACATTTCAACACCATTGGTAAATTTGGTCAGATTAACAGTTTTGCGGATTTAAAAGATTTAATGGAGAGGATATATATATTTAACAATGTGAAGATTAAATAGAATTGAAAAATTAGCATTTCAAACATTTAATAGTTTCGATAAATTGACATGTTTATCACATTGATAGACATGTTTATCACATTGATAGATAATGCAGATGACACATTTTTCAGATTGACAACTTAGACAGATCTAATGATTTTGACAGATTAAACAAATAGACATTTGATTATTTTGAAACCTGGCAGTTGGAGAGGTATAATACTTTTAATAAATTTGATAAATTTAGCAGATTCAATTTTGAAGTGAACTATTTTTACAAAAAATTAACAGTTTTGTCAAACTTAGGAGATTTGATTAATTGATGCATTTTTACTTTGGTAGATTGTATTGGTTTGACATGTTTAGAAATGTTAATAGATTTAAGAATATTAACAGTTTTTATATAAATTACCATATTCTATATATTTAATAGGTTATTGGCAGTTTTAATAAATTTGACAAATGTTATGTTTTTGGGAAAGAAATGAAAAACTTGGTATTTAAAAAGTTTTTGTAGATTTGAATAGTTTAGAACACATCTATAATCATCGATTGGGAGGATTTTTACGTCCTGGTTTCCCGTGATGAGTTTGTTTAAACTTTTGGCACTCCTGACATTGCTTAATCTATTCGGCGATGTCATGGCGATTCCTGGCCAATAATTTTGTTCCTGAATATCTTCTCTAAAATTCGTTCTGTTCAATAGTGGCCAGCAACTGGATTTTCCTGAAATCTCCTGAGTAACTCTTTCCTTTTTTGCTTTGATGAACTGCGATTCCTTAGTTTAATCGTCGGGGCATATTAGTACAGTATACCCACGGGCTATCTATTGTCGGTTTTTAAATATTTGCAAAATCATCCGAACTTCTTCTTCTGCCTTTCTTTCTGTAACTCGGCGATAGTTTCGTCAATGCTGATGAGGGCGGCCTGGAACTCCTCTACCGGTTGCCTGAATAAGAAATGCGCAATAACATTCGCCTTTCTTGGGGTGTACTCAATACTGAAATTAAAGGGTTTTAATTGAAGTGCCCATCTTGCGAGACGTCTACTAGGAGATTTCAATGACATATTTATCTTTATTGAAACTTTATCAAGCATGGTTACAATATAAATAAATTAATTGGACATTAACAATATTGAAGAAAGAAAGAACATACATGTTCGGGCGGAGTTCACGTTTGCGGATGACCTTCCACTGAAACCCAAGAAGACAGCGGTGGTCCGTAAGTACTACTCTCTCTCTCTGTGATGCTGTAGTTCCCTTTTGGATTTGGTGAGGAGACGGCTTGTTTTTATTCTATTTCCTACTTTTTCCATCAGTGCTGCTCCAATGGCGTATGAACTCGCATCTGTCCTTAGCACGTAGGGTCGTGCTGACATGACAGTTGAGGGCTTTCTTCCTTAAATGCTTCCCACTGTGGAGGTTCCCAGACCAACGATGAGTCGGTTTTGATAAGTTTGTTTAATGATTTGGCAGCTGTAAGTCTGAAGTACTCTCTGCAACTTTTTCACGTTCTTTGGGGCAACACGATGGCGATCGCCTTTTCCGGTTTAGGATGGATTGCTTCGTTGCTGATGATGTGACCCAAATATTTAACAGACGCACAGCAAAAACGACACGTGCGATTTATTCTTAGATGAAACTGCTCCAGTCAATAGAATACTTTCTCTAATTCGCCGATGAAAGTGGATGATATGATTACAGATAAAACAAGATTCTGACGAAGAGCATTCTTGTGTATCGGAACAATTCAAAGGATTAAAGATAAAATACCCTTTTATCCCCGTCCTCCTTCCATACTTTCACTTGGTGGTATCTATCCTACAAATCTATGGTTGATATTATCTGGTGGAGTGCAGCAAGTCTTCAATCCTACAGAGAGGGTAGTTATTGGGTTTTGAAATAGTATTTAATTTTAATACCACTGGAGCGGCCTATTCGCTCTCACATACCCCAGTGTTGCCTTCCTGGAGTAATTTCTTGAGTTCTTCCTTCTCCACATAACCAATAAGGGGGTTGTGTTCTACTGTTGATTGAGTGCTCTGTTGAACTGTTGTTTGTTAGCCTCCTTCTAGGTGACTAGTTGTAAATCTCAAACACATCTCAATCAGTGTCTTATTTTACTTACTTACGTCAGGGTGTTTTTAGAAGCGGCGTTTCCGCAGGTTCTCTGTGTATCATGTCCTTCGCTTTAGTAACGTCCTCGTTTATCGCGAAAAATTAGGTTCTTCATTTGTGTATTACTTGAGGTAATGGCATCGATCACATTAAGTGAAGGTGGCAGGAATGTCTCCAGCTCGAAGGACTGCTTCAACGGGTTGATCATCAGGGTCTCTACTTAAAAGATCTGGAAGTTGATTCTCATTTCCGGGACAATGTTCAATTTTAAATTAAAATAAAATGTTTGCAATAAAAAGGCTCACTTCACATCACACATCAACTTGGAATGATAATCCTTGAAGTTGGCCAGCCATGCGAGTGCTTTAGAATCCGTGATGACTTTGAAGTGCGTTGTGTCTCGCATTGGTGTGGGTCCTTAGCAAGAGTTACTTCCATTTGAATGAAATAGTGATTTCTTGATTTTCACAAGATCGACCAAGTTTTATTTTTGAAGTAAAGGATGCAGGTCTAGCAACCTCCACGAAGTCGATTCCTAGCAACGTGGTGATCGGAATCCATTTCCCTCAGTAGTAGGACTGGGGCTTGGGTGTGTATAGCTTTCTTGCTCTGTTGGTGAGACAGATTTTGTTTTCTTCGATCCAGTTGCCTCGGTGCAGGAGTTTTTTTTATACAGCTCTTAGCTGGCGAGGCTGGTCTAGGCGTGTCCACGTACTCTGTCCCGGATGTGTTGCCTATTTGTATGGATAAGGTGAGCCGAACTCTAACTCGTAGGCCTGCATCGGTGACGCAAAATCATATTGATGATGACTGAGCAGTGCTGCTTTGAACTAAACACCTCATCACATAACCTGGTGTCTGATATATGTAGCCATAGAGCTCCTTTTCTTCTCTGTGGCATTCGTTGATTTATTTCCTTTTTCCGGCACTTTTCAATAGAGCGAAAAAAATCTTTCCGAAAGTGTACTTTGTTCAGACGACTGAGCACCGGTGGTTTGAGCTGAACACTTCGGAAATTCCACTTTATGTAACCTGGTGTTTGATATCCCTAGCAACGGAGCATCCGCCGATTTGTATTCTTTCTTCTGGCACACTTCAATAAAGTGACCAAAAATCTTGCAGAAAGTGTACTTTGTTCAAGCATTCTGTCTTTCTGGGCGAATCTGCTTTTTGATGTATGTTTCTATTGATCTGGTTTAGAAGCTCATGGAAATTGGTATCTGCAGTTCGCGTAATTCTATATCTGATTTTATATATGTTGTTCCATATAACATATCTAGTTGCGTTTCTTCTGGCAACGGGTTTTTTAATTGAGCAAATAACGACATCTTAGTTAGAATAAAATCGCGGGTTGCTTCTTCCTGGTACTCGGAAAATGGAAAATTTTGTATGCTCATATTCGTCCCTCATTGCGTGCATTGTACACGTTTTTGTAAGCCCCTTCAGAAGTATTCTCAACCTTTGGATCGTATTTATGTCGAAAATCTTCTCACTTTGTTTATGAAATTCGAAATTGACTATTTCGGAATGTTTGATCCTTTGTATTGGACCGTGCAGTATGTGAAGTGCTTCTGCTATAAATTGGTTGATTAAGTGAAGATCAAATTAATTTGACGAATAAAGCACCAATAACCTTTCTTCGCAACTTCAAAGTGCGAAGAAATGATATTGGTGCTTTATTCGTCAAATTAGTTTCTGCTATGGTTGGATGGTACTGATAAACTGCTGTAAGCGTTCGGCTAAGAGTGCCATCATTACGGTAGTTGGAATTTTTCTGGCTTCCCCTGTTTTCTTCTTACTCTGGCCCCACGTTGGGCGCCAGTTTGTAGTGGTCAATGTGGTTCTTAATGGAGATTATTTTCAGCAAAGAATTATGTACAGTATGTACAAGATGTGTGAAGTTTTGTATTGGTTGTGAAGCCACAACCCGTATGATGAGGATCCTTACGTTCTGGTTTTCTGTTACGGGGTTGGAAAATGGTATCTTATGCTACGCTATATTGGACCTGATTGACAAATTGGTTATATTTTATCGATTTGATATTTTTGTCAAGTGTGGTGTGTTGGTTTGATAATATGGCAATATATTTGACTAAGGGAGGGGAACAGACCGTCTTCATTACGTTACCTGTGTCTGTTAACAACAAAATATATTTGATAATTTTTACATTGATTGATTGTTGATGCACTTAGGCGTTGAAAATCCATTTTGAGTATTATTTTTACAGTTTCTGATAAATTTTGTCAGATAAGCAGGTTTAAAAATTTTGTCGGTGTTCATAGATTTAACTTATTTGATAGACTTGACAGACTGTACTTTAACAGTTTTTGGTAGATTGAATGGACTAGATCATTTTTTAAAGTTTAGATTGATTCGGCAAATTCGACAGCATTTGGATGTTTGACAAGTTTGAACAAAAAAATAGTAAGTCAATTATCTAATTGTCTTATTAGACAATTTTATTGGATTTATGTAATTTACTTAATCAATTTGACACTGTCTTCAGATTTCATATATGTGACGAATGTAATAAAGGCGATTTATTTGACATATTCTTTAAAAAAAATGTAAAAGTAAAAATAATTATCATTTTATTATTTGCGTTAATTAATATCCTTCTCGAAATATTATCTGAATAAACAAATAAAATAAAAAGCTAATTATAATACACGACGCAACCGGTTGGGTTGTAAATAACGAATTGTTCATAAAAAAAGGTGACAGACAAACAACAAAATATTACGTTTTTGACCAATCGACAAATATAGGTATATCATTTAATCAATAACAATCTCATTAACATTATGTCGCACTTTATGTTATATCAGTGATTTATTTTAATTAATTGAATAGAATTTATGCTATAATGATAAAGGTTACTTATCTCCAAAAACACGAGTGTCGAATTATCGCATGCGTTTTAACGATTTTATTATTTAATCTTGACATCCAAACTTCGTGTCGTGCGTAATTGCTGTCATTATGAAATATGAGCGATGATTATCCTTATGATGAGTTTAGACCGTCATGTTCGCAACGTAATTTTCGAAATGACTTGCTTATATTTTGCACGATAAAGTGATTTGGCATTTTTTGTAATTAATATAAAAAACTTAAAATTAAAAAAAAAATATTGGACGCAGTCTTAGATATGGTTTTACATGGCTGTATTTCTTTTAAGATTATTACCAAAATAATATTACTGATTTTTTTTAAAAATATATGTATGTGTGATCAAAATAATCTGTATTTTTATTTACCGTCGATAAAGGTTAATTATTTAGCATGTAAATTATAAACAGGATGTTGGTGGTTTACTTATCGTCGGGGAGTCTTATTTTTTACGTACAATTTTTGAATAAACATTGATAAATAGATCAATGGAGATCTGTATAAATACCACATATTTATAGATTATGCATAAAACAAAACTTCAAAGTAATATTTCTATTTATAAATGGGTATTACGAACGTGTTTTGTTTGTATAAGTTTTGGTATAATTATTTATATCCTGATCTAGTCTATTTAATATAGAAAAACGCCAGATAACTTAAGATTGTACTGCCTCTAGTAGCGACGCTCTCATTCTGGCCTAAGACAACATACGTATCAAGTTTCGTTAAACAAACACTGTCAAAGGCGAGAAATTAATATGAAAAGTTCTTTTTTTTATATTTCCTAATGAAAATGTCTAATTTTGGAAAGTTAAAAAGATTGTTAAGGCTTTCACTTTATAATACACTTTTTTATTGAGTTTTACAAACAATTTTTAACACAGTAAATTTAAGTAAAACAATACTAATTCCATTAAAAAAACGTAAATAATCTAATCGCATTACATCGCGTTGTCACGGAATGAAGTAATCACCCTGCTTTGTACTAGGAAGTCAATTAAACCTAATTATGAAATAAAATTACAATTACGAAATGCCATTGATACAAACAAAAGGCAGAAATTAAGAACGAACAATGTCTCAATTAACGGTAACTGCATCGTCAATTCAAACTTTCTTCCGTGAGCCTTTTAAAGAATTTGTTACCATTTTTGAAACTATTTATTAACTAAAAGATGGCGTTACTTTAAACCAGCATAAAGTTTCTTAAAATACATACTTGTTTTTTCCGGGTTATTCGTTTATTATTACGTTTTTGTTAACCGGCGTTTACACGGCGATATTGTTCGTATTTTGAATTTTAAATTTAAACCCGTCACACGTTTACGTATATGCAAATATGCGCTTTATTCCGTCTTATATTTTTGTGTAAATCGGCGTATTCAAATGCACTTCAACGAGGTGTTTTAAATTAGAGCACTAAGCGAGACAGCAGATATTTTTTGTAGCCTATGACCTTTTGACTTAGGCATATGCCATTCAGTCACGACATGTTTGTATTTGAAAACCAACCACTGAAGACCTTGACCGATGGAAATTTTAAAGTTTAAAGACCAAATCTAAAAAAAAACGTATAAACCCTTTAAAATACATGTAAATCAGATTAGCAATTACGGAACCACTTAATTGCATGAAAGAATTTTCTAATAACAAATAGCTTTACTATAAAATTGAATTGAATGAAAGCACAAGCAAATAATTTAGAATCTAAAAACAAGAAAAGGACGTACGACCTGAATTATTGTAATTTTACAATAGAATGTTATTAAAGTAGAAGACAATGCTATCGTTATTTTTGTTGGTTGTTAAAACGTCCTGTGTTCAACCTAATAATATTTCGTGAGTTGCAACTGTAATTATGGCAAATGACAAACTTCAACTGCAATTATTGAAGTACTAAATAGTACGCTCGTTACAGCACTTTTTAAAAATGAGATTCATACAATATTGTTCTATAATGGTGCAAAAGTCAATTATGGTATGTAGCCTTAACCTTTAGACTAATTAAAAAGTAATCACACGTCATAAATGTATGTACATTACAAAATTTAATGATAAAATAATCTGGATTAAAAATACTCAATTAAACAAGTTTTTCCTTCTTCAGAATTTCTCTCGCGTGTATAGACATTTGAAAATATTAATAATAGTTGCTCACCCTGTATATTTTTGTCGCGAATACGAGACCCTTCAGTCGATATGGTTTTTTTTGATTGGTTTGGTAATTTCCAATTTTATAATAATGATGGTTTTCTGAAACAAAAATAGAAAAAAGATTTTATATAATTGCTTCGCTAAAATATATATTAATAAGGAGTGTATGTAAGATATTGTTTGTGTATTATTGTACACGTATTATCACAATGAATTTATTTTTATCTTGACCGCAAATAGCACGTTATCTAACTGGCCAGAACTCTTTACGTGCTTATTTATAACTACAACAAATTTAAAAATATACGATCTCTAACGTATTACAAACGCCCGAAATTTCTAATACAAAAATATGTTGACAAGAATCTCAAAAAAGCAATTGATTCGCGGTCTTTCGGCTTCAAACCGTTTTAAACAATTTTTTTCTTTTTTACATTTCAGAGAGGACCCCAGGGACGCGTTAGTATTACAAAAAGACTTAAAAGACATGACACTAGAAACACTGCCGCGGGGCAGCGTAATCGGAACATCTAGTCTGCGTAGGTCCGCGCAAATCAGCAGGAAGTATCCGCATTTGAAAATAGAAGACATCAGGGGCAACTTGAACACCAGGCTTAGGAAACTCGACGAACTGGGAAAGTTTCAAGCCATCATTTTAGCGTTTGCCGGTTTGCAACGGATGGGATGGGAAGATAGAGTGTCAAAGGTAAAAAAAAAATAGCGCTTTATTTAATAATTGGTGTAATTTTAAACATATATTTCAATATTTTACAGGTGATAGAATCCAATGATATAATGTATGCAGTCGGACAGGGCGCTTTAGCCGTTGAATGCAGGGAAAACGACGAAGAAACCCTGAAACTTCTCGAATCACTCTACGACCCGAAAACCGCCATTCAAGTGATCACCGAACGGACATTCCTGCAAACCCTCGGCGGCGGTTGCAGCGCCCCGGTCGCCATAGCCGCCGCAATCTCAAACCTGCAAGGGAGCAAACATAACATTTCGGTAACCGGCGGCGTCTGGTCGTTGGACGGTAAAGACGAACTAACGGAAACCTTGGAAAAAACTATCGATCTACGCAAAGTGGATCAAATCAAAACCTGCCCTTACAATAACCAATGCAACAATACAAACAATAAGTCTGAAACGTGTTGTTTAAGCGATAGAATGAAGCCGAAAGAGTGCTGCCTGAAAAAGAAGCGACCGATAGAATGCTGCCTTAATAACGGAAACGAGGTGCAACGCAAGAGGTTACGGACCGAATCTTCATCTTCAGAAAAAGAAATACCCGTCGAGTTGCTGGACAACGATCCTCATAAACACTGCCCGGTTCCGATACCAATCGGCGCCGATTTCATGGGAAAATGCCCGTTTTTAGAGCTCAAGACTGACGCTAGTCAAGTGGAGGTACACCTAGGAGGTAACCACCCTAGTGGCAGTATGGATATCACCAAATGTCCATACTTTAAAAACTCAACCTCCGAAATTAATAAAAACATTATAAATGACAACAACATTAACATTACCAAGGAAAGTAATTCCAATTTGTTTAGTGGCCTAGTGCCGCACAAACGGTTACCAATTAAAGTCCTTGAAGAGGCTAGGGATCTGGGTAGGGATTTAGCTAACAAACTGATCTCAAAAGGTGCTTTGGTTATCATGGAAAAAGCTCAGGCGCACATACGGAACTCTATTTAATAAGTTAATAATGGAGGTGCAAAAAAAAAAAAATTGTTCATGACATTATGGTGTAATTATGGTGCTAGAGTTAATGATCTGGCATAATGTGGTTGTCGTTCGTATATATATTTTATGTTTATTGTTGATTTATGGTATTTTAAGGAAATAAGAGATTTTATTGTATAAAATGTATTTACAACACTTTTACAAAATACATGTTTTTTATAAATAAGGGAAAAAATCATAAATAAAATTCCTAACTTACCTATTTATCCTCAATTACTTCTGTAATAGTTTTTAGTATATCTTCAGGTTTTATGAGGAATAGGAGGTGAAGGAATGAACTGGATGAAATTCTTGCATCCTATAAAAGTAAGCAAAATTGAAGGCTTTAAAAGGAGAAATAATTACTGTGATTACACTGTGATCTTCTTGTCACTCTCATTTTTTGCTTATAGAAATTTTCATCTATTTAATCTTAATCTATAAAACTAATAATAATAAAACTGTTTTATACTGTATTAAAATGCTTCTTAATGATCAACTCATTATAATTAACGTTAAACACTCATTGTTATCACGTTTTCTTGCATTGGAATAAAAACAGTCACACTCTTATTACGTATCCTTGATAGTTCTGTACAACACACATCTCACGATTGTAATTTTATACCGTTTCCAATTATTTTAAGTACGGATTCCAGGCGTTTTTCTGAACATTGTAAAGTGCTCCAAATATTGATGGATTGTGTCGATTGGGGTGTAATTTTCTTGCATTCTGTTAGCCAAATAGGGTGGAGGATTGCTCTGCACTGAGGATCCAAGAAAACCTTGTAGAAATTCCCTCATCAACTCCCAACACATTCCTTTAATAAAAAATAAAAATAATAATACACATTTATCAAGCAGAAGCAAATTACTTCAACTATTGTAAAATTAGTGAAGTTTTCTGTTATTTTAATGAATGTCTCATTGCTTATATTATTAAATTACAGTCAAAATATTATTAAATACATTATAGTTGAGCCGCCGAAAGCTGTTTGTGATTCAACGCTCTATATTGGAAGAATCAAACACACGTTCCGCCTTCCATTTCATCCTAAGATAATCATAAAACGAGATAGTTACAAATGGCAATACGGTTCTTATTATGAAAATGCATGAGTCACAGTCAGCTTTCGACGGCTCGACTATATAAATGTAATTTCAACCTTTTCAAACTTACATTAATAACAATTTATGAATTTAAAAAAAATTCAAATATTTTTTAAAAGCATTCTTTAAGTAATACAAAAATATTTTACTATGGGTTATGTGAGAAATTACTTAATTCATCGTAATTGTATTTACCTGGAACAATACAAGGCCGATATTCGACCTCAACTAAAATTCCCTTGAAATTCGAACTGACCGTCACCGAGCCGAGTTTAACGCAAAAATCCCCGATTTCAAACCTGGGCCCTTTCGATTCAACCTTAGTAATCTTCTTCGACTGGTAAAAATTGGACATTTTCATCATTAACAAATCAAACAGTCCATCAGTGGCTAACGGTATCGTTTTAGTGCCGGTTTCCAGTATGGAAAACACGGTCGCCGGCTGTTCGGAGTTGTGGAGGACGTGGACTGTCCTCTGCGCCCCCAACTGGGGTACCGATGTGTAGGTCTCGCAGTCCACCAAAAACTGCCCCTGCTGGACCGCACCGAGCGCCGATATTCGCTTCGTCAGCAATTCTATCGTCGAGGGGCCCGTTCTGTTATCCACGATCGGGAATTGTTGCAGTATCGTTACCCCCATTTTGTTTACAAGAGGTTACCGGAATAAAAACATAACCTATATATAAATAGAAAGCTATAACGAGATGGTACACTCGTATCACAGTTTGGTGTTTTATACTAAATTTAAGTTGGCTGCCCTTAAATGTATATAAATGTTGACACGTGCTCGTAGGTTATTTCGTGTGTTGCTGTAAAAGTGTTTTAATTGTGAAATAAGGGTTAATTTAAGGTAAATTTAGTTTAATACGTTTATATTATTAACCATTATTGTTTATAAATATTTTCCATTTAACAATTTTTTTTTTTACATTTGTTAAATATTAAACTCAATAATATAAAGTGCCATGGAAATGATGAAAAACAAAAAACAAAATGTGTTTGTTATAAAATAATATTTAAAAAAAAGTGTTTTAATTTCATAATATAATATTAAATATTATTGCTAGTAATATGAATTTCAAATCTAAATGAGTGAACTCAGAGATTCATGTAAGTAGCAATTTTCTTTTTAAATAATACTTCACGTGGTAGATCTCAAGAAAGTCATGAATTTGTTTATAAAATTTTAAGGTTATGATAACCAGGTAAGTAATTCGCATTTTTGAAATTGTTTTTCGATTCAAGTATTATTAACCCTTTACACTCCAGCCCAAATGACTTAAAAAGTGCATAACACTGTTTTAATATAAACATAAATACCTTAAAATGAACACATCAATTTATATAAAAGTGTGTAACTGGAAAAACAATTTTGTCGCTGTGGCAGCGACTGTGAATTTAAATGTCACAATATTTGCATCGTTAAATTTAAAAACATTCATATATTATTGTGATTTTTCAACAAAGCCTAGTAATCAAAAGGCCATTAAATAAGCATTAACCACTTGCGCTATAAAGACGTGTCACACACGTCAATTTTACCGCATGTTATATTGTAGTGCGCGGCACGGCTATCGAAAGTTAAATCGTAGTGCAAGTGGTTAAGAAGAAGTGATTCTCAAAAAGTGAAATATTTTGTTTGTAATTGATCTTTAGACATTTATTGGAAACCTTATGAATTCGAAGATTAAAGCCGACTTCTAATTATGCATAAATATTCTCTTCATGAAACAATTCGTTTTATAGAGTATTTAGTAATCTGTTAATTTTTACTTTAGATTGATGATTTTGTTTTCTTTTTGTTTATTTTCCTTTTATTTAATTTTTATTGTATTTCAGTTTTTGTTTTGTTTGAGTTTCATCTGCATTTAAACAAAAAATAACAAGGATTAACAGAACAGAAGAAGAGGCATAAACAATAGAACAAACCTTCTATTGTTTATGCCTCTTCTTCTGT
Organism: Ontholestes murinus; assembly: GCA_963969525.1. Classification (NCBI taxonomy): domain Eukaryota; kingdom Metazoa; phylum Arthropoda; class Insecta; order Coleoptera; family Staphylinidae; genus Ontholestes; species Ontholestes murinus. Next base: position 80,812,295 of record OZ018389.1, on the reverse strand, counting down.
TCTGTTAATCATTGTTATTTTTTGTTTAAATTGACATGTTTTTTTGTTTAATTTTATTTGTAATTTACCTGAGTTTTCTGTTTGGTTCTTTTTAGTTTGTCTTGGGTATGTTGGTGTGTCTTCTGTCTTTCCTTTAATTATTTTAGATTTATTATTTGTTTCTCTTTTTTCTGCTTATCTTGTGTTTTTCATGTGTTCCTCCTTTTTCTGCTTTTCATTTAATTTATCTTTAATATGTTCTCTGTCCATATTTTATTTTCCTGATGTTTGTTGTGTTTTGTTGTTTTATGTCTCATCCACTTTTGTTTTATTTTGTACGTATTTGTTTTTGGATTGCCACGAGTACCTTTGACCCTCATTTTTTTTGTATGCACATAATTTTTTTAGAATTAAAATTTTTCTATTTTTTGTCTCTCATCGGCATTTCAGCCAACTTATGTCTTTTGGTAATCTTAAGTCTTTTTTCTATTTTTATCTTTGTTTTTACAATCTTTCAAATATCTTTTCAGTCGGTTTGCTTTCTTGTATTTTTCATATGCCTTTTATTGACCTTTAGTCTGTATTTCTAGCTTTAATTTATCTTTTTGATCATGTGTCTCTTGTTTAGTTATCTTTTGCCTGTCTGTTATCTATCTTTTCTTAGTATCGTAATCGATGGTAAACCCGGAGAGTTAAGTACTCCAAAATAAATCTCGATTCCCTGTCTCCAACTGCGCTACTCTGATGAGATCCAAAATAGATCGAAACTGGTCCGTAGCTGTTGTTGACAAAAAATAATTAAATTATCTTTTCTGTCTTTCATAAAGTCCTTTGCCTTCACTACTGACTTTTGTTCTGTTTTTTGCCACCTGTATTTATGTTGCCAATAGTTCACCTATCTTTGATTAACTTTTGGCGCCTTTTTTTTTGTTTGAGTATCAATTTTTTGTCTGCTTATCTTTTCTCAATTGTTTGTTTTGTCTTGTCATGTATCTTCAGTCTACACACCTTTTATTTTGTTTGTATATATTTTATCCCTTTTTATTTGTAATTACTGTCATACTTCCTTTATTCAACTCACTGTATATGTAATTATAATGTAACAATTTTTTTATGAAGAAATATTAATGATAATGTTTTCTTTAAATATTTGCAGTGATTCACAATGGCTACGTCTTTAGCCCAGCAGCTGCGAAAACTCGCCGTCCCGCAGACGTCGAACCTAAAACGGGACAAGAAACGCGTATCCCTGCTTTTCGATCCCAAGGAAGCCGCCTCACTGCCCAAGGAGGTGTTCTACCAGATCGGACAAGACGGCTTCGAAGAGCTGAAGAACAAAAACCCGCACTTTGCCGTCTTCAGCAACACACTGTTCCACATCACGTCGAGGGATTTCGAGCGTTCTGTACAAACGGCGGAGGCCAACGAGAAGTTGAACAAGAACATCAAAAAATTTCTACAGATGGTGTCCCCGTATTTTTTACTCAGCTGCACGCACAAAGCCCTAGAATGGCTGATTTATCGCTACTACGTGCACGACTATAATAAGGACGACTTGATCATGTTGATTTTACCGTATCACGAAACGAACTTGTTCGTAAGGGTTTTGCAATTGATTCGGATTAAGGATAGCGATTTGTGGGGCTGGTTGAAGCCGTTGCAAAAACCGGGCATTCATTTAGCGAAAAACACCCTGTATAATCATGCAGCGTCGAGTCCTTTGTTTTTAAAGTTTTTATCGGATAACCTAGTGTCTGCAATTAAAGAACATGAAGACGCATCGGTTTTATCAGTACTCTTCAATTTCTACTGTGCGACTTTCGTGGGGGCTATTGAGTACTCAGACGAAGTAAACGAAAACCACGTCACGCACATTCTACCGTCGGTTTTGAAAGGATTGAAATCCGACATTCCCGACTTTTCCGCCTCCGCCTATCTCATCACCTCGAGGCTGCTCTGCAAAACAAAATTATCCGACAAGATTTTAAACAAGTTCGTCGAAAAAATAACGATTGTTAATGTCAATAATTTGGGTTATGAATCTTTATTGAGTTTGATAGTGTTGTATCAAGTGCAAGAACATTATGAAAAAATTTCACCCACTGCTGTTGCTAATTTGGCGAAAAAGGATTGGGTTGCGGGGACGTTACAGAAGATTTCTGATGATGGTTATACGATCGCACCACTACTCAAACCTCTTTTCAAGGGAGTTATTAATTTAGCCATCAATGGCAGTGAAGTTGATATTTATAGGACGTTTATGGATAAACTGTTAGTGGATTTGATTTTGGATGAAGAGGGAATTTCGAATGTTATCAGGTATGTATGCGATGTTGTTAATTGTGTAATTTATTAATTTATTAATAAAATATTCACACAGTTTTCTTCTGGAGGAGTATGGATCGGGAAAATCATACGACCCAGAGACGAAGGAATGGGTGAAGAAGATCTTCGAGTGCGCGGAGCGATTAAATCCAACCACTTTCGATAAGGAAATCGCTAGAATTATGAATAGTTCCAATACGGAAAATGATAATAAAAAACTAGCTTTTCGACGGATTATAAACGACGCGGACTCCGTTGACCAACACATCATGTTCGACAAGCTCTACCATCCATCACCGGAAGTTCGAGGCGCCGCCATTAAAAAAATTATGAAAAACTTTTATAAATTAAAAGAACGCGAACGTGAATTCATCAAAGGTGCAATTATAGATCGATTAAAGGACGACGAAAGTTCGGTCGTACAAGAGACTTTACAATTAAGCAGTAAGGTAATGTTAGATATGATTGATAAAACGGAGGTTGTGCCAATTTTAATTCAAATCCTTTACAAATGTAGGCGGGAAAGTAATTTTCATTTAGCCATGGTTGCTCTCAAATTATTATGTGAAATTAGTGATGGTGAAAACGCACAGGTGTTCCTATCCGTGTTACCCTATTTATTACCGGTAAATGAATCTGGAACCATGACGGCGATGGCTGTAATAAAATCTAAATTCGCACAAAATAGTCAGAGTTTAAAAAGTCTTACCATCACTTATTTAAATACTTTCAATGAAATATTTACAAACGTGATGGATGGTTTACAACATCATAAAATAGACAGAAACGAGTTGTTAAAGTTAGCACCCAGTATACCTAAAGAAGATGTGGTGAGTAAATATTTATTGATCGTTCTTCTTTGCCATACTAAAGGCACCAATAATGTCGAGGTTATTAAAGTTATAATAGATCTAATGAAGTCCTCGAAGGTGCGCTGTATTGAAGATAAAAATTCCGAAATTTCAAATTTAGAATTCGCGTATAAAAGAAGATTATCGTTATGTGGTGTCTTAAATAGTATCAAGGTTTTAATTAATAATACGTCATCGTTATCTAAAGATTTATCCGTGGTAGATTTTTATTTCCATAATGAAGATATTGATTTCCTTATTTTAACCATCGATTTCTTATTGAAAGGCGTTTTCAGTGCCGACCTAAAAACTTCTACCGCGTATGCAGATACTTTAAAAATATTCTTTAATAAATTTTGCACCGATTTAACCACCAAAATCGGTTTCTTGCTCAACATCTTAATATCCAGAAACCCTCTGGTAACACCAGTTTTACAATTACGTGCTGTGAGGACCGTGTTAGCTATTTTAAATGGAAACAAAATCGCTTCCCAAACTTTCATTCCTTATCTATTGGTAGGATTACTCAACCAATACTCAGAAGTTCGTCTTGTAGTACTGGAAGCAATTATTAATTTATCGAATAAACCTGTTGGAATCTACAACGTGCTTTTGAAACATGTCGTCGATTACAAGGATGAGGTGTTGATGGATCCTGAACAAGTTCCAATAATGATTAGTAATTGTTTATCAACACGAAGTAAAACATCGAATGATGTAATTAATAATTTAACCCAGATTTGTAACCAAGAAGTTCCTCTATATTTAAAAGCAGGAATTGTTAATATTCTCTCATTGATTCACACATCTGAGTTATATACGGAATTTTCCAAATTAAGCAGCTCGATTTTGAATTTGGAGAAATTAGGGTCAATCGAGTCTGAAATTATAACGGCCACCATCACACAATTCAATAATAATATTGCAAAAACTTTAGAGTTAAACACTCCAATTTGGAATTTCGTTCATCAATCACTTCTCGATGATAAATGTAAAATTACATCAGGCGATAAACTGGTTTGCCCTTCAGTTTTATTAATGTCACGAATTGATTTTGAGCTTTACAGTAATTTTTCAGCAACTATTTGTGTTGAAATTTTATCTGCTATCATTAAAATAGCCACGACGTCTGTAAACACGGATGTATTACCAGCAGCCAATAAGGTGTTTAAACATATAGATTTAGACGTGTTGTCAATAATCGAACACTTTTATAAAATGCGCGACGTGCAATCGCCAAAATTGGATTCCTCCAAGCGTAAGAAAAGAATGAGCGTTATCCCCACCATTGATGTTTTGGATACCCTTGAATGGAAACAGGGGGTCACCATTTTGGAATTCATACAAAATAAAAAGAAAATCCGTAACGTTAACGCGCTCCTGAAAATCCTATTCGAAATCTTGAAAAAGTGCCTTGATTTCGATGAACAAGCCAGTGTAGAATACCCCAAGCAATTAGTTCTATCTGCTATCCTCTACTATTGCGATAAAATTGATGAGAGTTCTGTTTCGAAAAACATCTTCAACATGGAGCTGATCGTGCAGTGCATTCGCGCTTCTCAAAATCCCCAAACCCATCACAACGCCCTTCTAGTCTTGTCGCGCGTGGCCAACATTGTTCCCGATCAAGTTTTACACCACATAATGGCAATATTTACATTCATGGGATCCTCAGTGTTGCGCCATGATGACGCCTACAGTTTTCAGATTATCAATAAGATTATCGAAACGGTGATTCCGATTTTGGTCAAGGACGGAAAACGTGAGAGTAGGATTAGTGTGTTAAGGGTCTTCGTTGATGTAATTTTGGATGTACCTGAACACAGACGATTGCCTTTGTATAAGAAATTAATGGAGGAGATCGGAGTGGTGGATAATTTGTACTTATTTTTATTGTTAATTTTCGAAGCACACGTGGTTAAACCGGTTTCAGAGAAGGGTGATAAGGCTTCGAAACGATTGGACATAACAGCCGACCTTTGCAAGGAGTTTCCTCCAAATGAAATCATCTCTAGTTGTATCTCTCTACTAGAATTTCTTAAAACCCTCCCGCATGATAAAGACGCGCACTCGTTCGAAACAGAGGAGTTAATTTTTAATATCAAGCAACAAACGCCGAAACAATTTAGGCATTTCAAGTACACCATTGTGACTTTTACTTCCAATCTATTATCATCGAAAGAGATAATAACGAGGATATCTCAATTATCCGATGACGAGACCATGCAAATGGAAGGTCTATACAAAAATATGATCATCCATGTCCTCACCTATATTCAGGAGATTACGAAAATTGCGGAAAAACATGTAAACACTTCTCAAGCCCAGTATTGGAAGGTCATGCTTCATCACTCATATGACATTTTGGATAGCTTGAACGCACTCCTTACATCGCAAATGTTCTTATTGGTCATTAAAGGTTTAATGACGCATAATTTAAAAACTATCAAACGCCGCGCGTTGGAGTTAATGAATAATAAAATACAACACGATCCTGATTTCTTTAAAGATTCCGATGAATCTGAGTTGTATGCGCTGTTGCCGCCGTTAATTAACATCATCAAAGGTGTCGATTCTGAAAAATTGGATACTGAACAAGAGGTTGTTATTCAAACCGCCTTGTTGTCTTTAAAACTTTTCGTTAAAATGTTAGCGCCGAGTGATCCAGAAAAGTTCGTTCAAATTTTACAGTTTGTAACGGATGTGGCGAAATCTTCAAAATTAGACACGAATATTATGGCGTCTGCTATACTATGCTTGGCGGAATTGTGCAGTAATTTACGCGCGCACGCAATTCCTTGCTTGGAAAAATTCATGCCGTTATTGGTGAAGGTGTTGAAATCACAGAAAAACGAAGAACAGCCCACGTTGTTACTTCTAAGCGCTGTCACCGCTTTACAAAAAATCCTCGATTGCCTTTCGTTATTCATAAGTCCATATCTTGAGAAACTCCTCACCGAACTTTCAAATTTAGCAGCTAAGTGGAGTCTTGTTAGTGATGATCCTAAAGTAACACCATTCCTCTCAAAACTGAATAGTGTAAAACAAAAAATCGGCATCAATATTCCACTCAGAGTGCTAATTCCGTCGATATCTAGATGTTTTGATGATTTAATCGCTAAATCAAGGTTTGGAAGTATTGGAGCGTTAATGGACATCCTCTCCGAGAGTCTGACGAATGTTACTCCTGTAGACTTACAAAATCACCTACCGGATTTATCATCACTATTTTTATCTGCTTTACAGTTCCGCTCAAACCATACACATATTGATTGTAATGAAGTTGAATCACACATTATTAAAGCTTTATCGAATTTAGTCCTGAAACTTTCTGAAACTAGTTTTAGGCCTATGTACTACAAACTGTATGACTGGGCTATTAGAAACGAAACGAAATCGGCTCGTGCTATTACTTTCTACGCTTTATCCAGTGATATTTCCGCGTCGTTAAAAGGTTTATTCGTGTTATTTGCTGGACAATTTGTACAAAACGCCGCCGGTATTCTAGATGCGTGCAATAAACTTAAAAATTCCGATCTGTACTTTACATCCGATGAAGATAATGTGCTTTTGTTGGAAAATGTTTTAAAGACCTTGAATAACGTGTGTATGCACGATTCGCAAAAGTTTATCAATAAGGAAAGGTTTGATGTTTTGATGCAACCTCTCGTTGATCAATTGGAGAACACGTTAGGAGATTACGAGACGAGGGCGAAAGAACTGGTGATTCCGTGTATAGTGAATTTCGCGGTGGCCGTCGGCGATGACGCACTATGGAAGTTGATGAATTACCAGATATTGTTGAAGATGAGGAACGCTAGTGTTTCCATCAGGCTGATCGGTTTGGAGTGTTTGAGGGAGGTCGCCAAGAAGCTGGGCGAAGATTTCCTGCCGTTGTTGCCCGAGACGATTCCGTTCCTCGCGGAGTTGCTCGAGGACGAGGAGGAGGTGGTCGAAAAGGCCTGCCAGAAGGCCGTGCAGGAATTGGAGAAGGTTTTGGGTGAACCTTTACAGAAATATTTTTAGATCGAGTAGTATATTGTATAAATAAATGTAGTTAAGATGGAATTTTCTTTTATTATCCCTAAAACATACTACTAGTTAGGATATTATCTTCTTCAAAATCTTCTAGAAATTATACAACTGGTGTGAATAACAAATTTTATATGCAAGTGCAAGATGTATTATAATTATTTCATTAAAAATGTTAAGGTGTATAATTGTTTCATTTATTATTTTTCTTGTGAATATTTTTAATTTATCCAATAGAAAATATAATGTGCGAGTATGGTAAATTGTTTAAAAGATTTGAATGCTTAGCATTCCAGTTTATTGTAGTATATTTGGTTGCCTGACATTATTTGAGGTAATTTGTATAAATTTGGTTGCCTAAAAACTTATTGAAATTTTTTCCAACACTTTTGAATATTTATCATTTCAGTTTATTGGAGTAAATTTGATTGCCTAAAATTATGTAAAGTTGGTTGCGTAAATATTACTTAGATGTTAATTAAACTATAGTTAATATAATAATATTTCACTACGGGTTAAGAGAATTTTATTCCTTGTATTCCCTAAATATGTTTTGAATATTTGTCATTTCAGTTTATTGGAGTGAATTTGGTTGCATAAAATTATTGTGGTTGCTGGTGTGAATTTGGTTGTTTAAATATTGATTGAAAGCCAATAATTTGAAAATTTATAATTACAATTTATTGGAGTACATTTGGTTGCCTAAAATTAATAAATTGATTCCCATTTTTAAATACAATTTAAATAATTATGCGAATAACAAATAAAAAACAGGTAATAAAAACAAAACAAAGATAGTTTGTATTAAATTAGATTTATTTTTATAATTTAGTTTGTTTCTTTACAGAAGTAAATATTTGAGAATATTTCAAGCACATTTCCATATCGTCTTTAAATATATAAACATTTTTTTCTTTCTTCGATTGATGTACAAAAATCATATAAAATATATAAACTTATGTATAATTTAAATAAATATTTTTATTTTGTATATAAATATTTCAAGACGAGTTCCCGCCGTTCGACTGCATCGGAATCGTACCCAGCTCCTCCTCTGTGTATAAGGCAGTTTTCCTGTAAAAATATCTAAATCAAATTTACTAATGGAATGTCAACGAAAAAAAAAAGGAGAACTTAATTTGTACTTTAAATAACCTAAAAGTCAATTTAAATTTATAAATGCATTAACGTTTTTATAAAATGTTACTAAATTAAAAAAAAAAACAGTGGACCCATTGGTGTATGATGTGTAGCCTATATCAGATTATTTTATTTTAGTTAATTTTCTTACTTTCCCTTCTAGATATTGTAAATTTTATTTTAGTTACAATTAATAATATTTGTAAGTGAGTTTAAATAGATTTGAAAGGAAATAACAAAATGGAAAGAACGAAACAAGTTAATACATAAAATGTTGACCATCACGACGTGCAAGAACTAATAAGAATTAAAAAAAAACAAAAATTGTAATCGTATGTAAATCTATTTGGGTAAATTTAAATTTGAATTGATCTTCACTTTTATATCAATAAATCTATTTAAACACTTTTAAATTCATATTATATAAGGCTACAATTGTTTCGCCATATTGTGGCGTCTTCAGGTGAAGAAATGATCATTTCTTGTATTAAAGTGAAAATTATTTTATGACCCTACTATTAATTTAGATACATTTGTAAATTGGTGGATATTGTGTTGCCTATATTACCAGTCATAATTTTTATGCTCACCTGTTGTTTTATTTTAAACACATAATAGTTAATTTTAATGGTAAACATTATTAGTAGTATTTTTTATATGTACAAATAATATATCTTACCTCTTCTTATACTTGTATATAACGAATAGAATAATCGAATTGATAACAAACAATGCTATTATAATAATGGAAGGTACCACAACCTCTGAAACAAAGAAGAAAAGAGACAAGATTAGTCAGTCGTTAATTCATTAAAACAATAGATAATAACAGCGATATATTTTAATATCGTTAATTAATGCTTCGTGTAAAATTCCAATAGAATTAATATTTTTGTAATTATTAAATACATCTATTTTTACTTTTTCTCTACACATACATGAAATTAATATTTTTATATTTATCAAATTTGCAATTGCAATTTAATAAACAATATTCTTTTGTTCGATTTTATTACCTGATAATGATTCCGTCATATTGTTTCTGTGTGGTTTAAGTTCCCTGGTAAATAAATCACTCTTCTTGGTTTGATCTGTAATAAAAAAAAATACAACTGATTAGTGAATTTCCGTACAGGAAACTGCATCAGCTTCACACTTATCGATTTCGACCACGTTTTCAAGCCGCAACATAACCTAATAAAAGCGCAAAATTTTTACTAATATCGCGTTGCGGTGAATGAAAACGCAATCAAAAACACGCGATTTATTAATAATAATTTCCAAAATTAATATTACCACCTTTAATTACTTTAAATATGGAGGTATTGAATTTCAACAGGTCAACACACGCGTTATTAATATTATCATCGCTACAATTAATTTAATATTTACGTTTGTTAATTATTACCTTTTATTGTGCACTTTATTGTTGTGATTATTTAAGGCAACTGCGGTTTGAGCGGTCGGTGTTGTGAGAATGTGCGGTGGTGGAAGAGCGTCGTGTTATATAATGCAAATGTGTTTGGGTATGCCGGAGTTTCGCCCTTATTGGCGCTGAGACGCACGCACAGATGCCCGTTATATCGGATTAAAAATTTCCAGTTAGATTATTCTATAATTACGTCTACATCTCGCGGATGTGCAACGCCGAGCGGTGTTTTATTGTGTGGGCTTGACCTTTTTGTGCAGCCGATTCGTTTGCCGGTTTTTCTAGGCCGAATTTATTTAAATAATTAAGTAATAAAACGCCAGGTGTTTAAAAAAACATTCGCTAGTAATCGTAAAATTGTGAATGGATTTATTTTTTTAGTCTAAATATTTGGATACTAAAGCGTTTAAAAAAATATATATGTATAGTTCAAACATATTTTAGGTAGCCACTGTCCTTATAAATTATTGTGTTATATATTCTTATCAAATCAATTACTTTTTTTTTAAATTAATTAATTTATTTAATAATCAGGCGCTTATTTTGTAAGGTATTTTTAATTCAGATAATAAGTTAATAAGTTATTATCTACCACTTATGGTAAGGTCAATTTTTTTGTTATCAAAGCCGAATCCAATGTTGATCAGTTGATAATATTTTTATTATCGACCTAAAAGTATTCACTAACATTTTTTTTTCGGATAATTAACCCAACAAACCACAAACAATTTTTTAGAACGATTTAAAATTAATGAGAACTATATAATATTAAGAATAAAAAATCTAAAGAATCATCTTTATATGCTAAGTACGCAGATTACCATTTTTACCAATTGTAAGCAAATGCTAATAATCACCTATTCCATTATATTTATGAGTTGCATGTATTAATTACAGGCACTGAAATTATTAGCCACACAGACAATAATTATGATATAACGTCGAAATTGCGACCTTAAATACGCTAATCATATATGAAACATCCTGCATGCGTATTAATTCAATATTTTTCGACACCTACAAGGTCGAAATGTAGAGGTTATAGACCATAATGTTATTTATTCATTTATGAGTGTTTTAAATTGAATGATCGTCCCCTTCATTCTAAATTAATCAAATCAAAATATTTATATTAATATTTTAGTGGTTAAAACATAATTTACCACTTGGTGATGATTCTAACAATCATTATGATAATAATAAACTCATCTCTTTGATTTTAGTAAATCAATCAATAAACTTATTAATTAACTTATTATTATTAATATTTTTGCAATTAATTACGCCACAAATATTAATTTCAAATGCCCAACTTACCTTTGGCTTTATGCTTGGTCAACACTGCACATTCGCATCGTATTTGTTTTTTTTTTAATTGGCACTTACAGCTCGTGGCCGTTTGTGATGATGATTCACTTGATTTTTTGTTGATGTGTTCACACAAACTGCATCGTTTCTGCTGAATGGATTCAAGTCATGCGCACGCTTTCGTTCGGTTGTTTTAAGCGTGTTCGCCAGCGTTATCATAAAAAATTGCTTGCGATAAAAAAGTTATTACATGTTTAATCACATCCAAATTTGCATCTCTACTTAATTAATATTTCGTTGAAGTAATTATTTTCTCCATAAATTAAATACAAAGTTTATTTTTAACGTTACCGCTACAATATTTTCACCGACGTTTCTTTTGTTGATGGGGGCGTATCGGAACAATACATTTATTTTCGTTTATTTAATTTGATTGATTCGTCTTTTTAAATACTAAATTTCTTGTTAAAAACGGTGTACGGATATTGAAAATTGAATTAGAATATTTTATTCGATTGAAAATTAAAGGTTATGTACTCACCCAAAGTTTCATTTGCACAGAAGACGCTTGAAATATTCATTAAAATATGCCCGACGTATATATCAGAACTTTCGGAACCCCTTATTTATACCACTAATCTAATTAATTACGGATAAACGTTTTTATTTTCAATAGAACTGCACACATTAAGATGTTTACAAACAAACGCAATTCTTTTATTATTTTCATTATTCCATGGCTAACTATTTTTTATTAATTTCATTTCTTCTATGAATTGTAATAAAAGCAAAATATGATTTGATTTTCTTATTATTATTACTTTTTAAGTTACATATATAATAAAATTTAATTTACCTCTGTGATTCTTTGTTATTGCTGAAGGTCTTCTCCAGTCACTAAGCGCTACTTGCCCAGGCGGTCGGATGTGCACTGAGTGTATTGACTTGACGTTCCGATTAGCGTTACACGAAGGCGTCGAGGTTAAAGGTCGTTCAGTGCCGCGGCGGCTTGAATAATTCGAGTAATTGCTGCTCGTGTTGAGTAAAGAAGATTGTTTTGTTTACCAGTGCAAACACCGACTGTGAAGTAATCTACTTTAATCTATTTATGGTGTGTAGAGATGTTTGTCTCCATAATCTTTCGTTTATGTTTAGTATTAAATTACTTCTTTCTCTTTGTTTAACAATAATTATAAAATATACTTAGTAGAGAATATTACATTATTACATGTAATAATCACTATAATTACTATTAATGTCATTACTTATACATTAATTGTTTCTATTATATCTTAACCTTAGTTACGATTAGAAGATTGGCACTATGTAGCAAAAAAATAATATTCCAGAGTAGGACATGACTTACCTGGTTTCAAAATTCAGCACCAAAATAGAACTTGTCATTGTAACACTTTACTAAACTCTTTATCCTATATAATTTATCTGTTTCAGTGAGATAACCTCTAACCTACAGCCGCATCTTGATAATGTTATTATTTGACACGCGATAGTTAGCAAGGAAATATTTACATATAATTTGTTACTGTTATCTATTATTAGTTTCTGCAACTCTCATTGTTACTGTCATATATTACTGTCAACTGTCAAGGTCTACTGTCAGTGTTAAATTTCACTGAGAACTCTTAACCGTCAACTGTTAATTATCACTGTCTACAATAACTGTCATCTATCAATATCAACTGTCAACTGTTAAGCATTTAAAGATAGAAATGAAACAACAAATGTTATTATTTGACATGCGATAGTTAGCAAGGTCATTAGCAAGGAAACTTTTATATATAATTTGCTACTGTTATCTATTTCTTAGTTTCTACCACACTCACTGTCACTGTCATATATTACTCTCCCTCACTCTAGAGGTCTAATGTCACGGTTAAATTTCACTGTAAACTGATAAGGAGAACTATTAACTGTCAATTGTCAATTTTCACTGTCTACAATAACTGGGATCTATCAATATCAACTGTCAACTGTCAAGCATTTAAAGATAGAAATGAAATAACAAATGTTATTATTTGACAAGTGATAGTTAGCAAGATAATCAGCAAGGAAACTTTTATATCTGTTATCTATTTCTTATTTTATGTCACTCTCACTCTAACTGTGATATATTACTAACAACTCTCAAGGTATACTGTCACTGTTAAAATTCATTGAGAACTGATTGTCAACTGTCAATTATCACTGCCTACAATAACTGTCATCTGTCAATATCAACTGTCAACTGTCAGACATTTAAAGCAAAATTAAACAACAAATGTTATTATTTGACACGCTATAGTTAGCAAGTGGTTGCAAGGAACAATATGGTACAGATACAAAACAAAAAGTAAGTAGAGGAGTGGAAAATCACGTAATGTTTATAAAATATTATAAAAACTAGAAAGAATTTACAAAAAATTAAAAAAGTAGGCCTTGACAAAATCTACTAAATCAGAATTAAAAGAAAAAAATTATTTTAAATAAATCTAAGAAGGAATAAACAAAAATCGGTTGAAAATTTTAAGAAAAGACAAAACAGTTAAAATTCAGTTTTGTAGTTTTAACAGTAGAAAATAACTAAAACAAAAAACTAGGTTTTATAACAACCATTTTTTTTAGAAATGATTGAAAATAGAAACCGTTTAAATTTGCTGCAAGCTGTCATTGCCAATTATCAAGTGTCAACTTTCACTAACAATTTTCACTGTCAACTGTTATCGTCAACTGTCACTTTCAACTGCTACTGTTAACTGTAAACTGCCTCTGTGAACTGTCATTGTCAACTTTTACTGCCACTGTCATGTCAAGCATCATTGACAATTGCCACTGTCAACTGTTACTGAAACTGTCAACTGTCACTGTTAACTTCCACTATTAATCGTCACTGCCTCAGTCAACTGCTACTTACAACTGTCAATCAACTCACACTATTACTGCCAATGTTCATCGTCATTTGTGACTGTCAACTTGTCATTGTCAGTTGTCTGACTGACACTATCAACTTTCAATGATACAGCCAACTGTCACTGTCAACTGCCACTATTAACTGCCACTGTCAACTGGTACTATTAACTGTCATTGTCAACAGTTACTGTTAGCTGTCACAGGCAACTGCTATTGTCAACTGTCAATCAACTAACCCTGCTACTGCCAACGTTCATTGTCAACTGTCACTATTAATTTGTCATTGTCAGTTGTCACTGTTAACTGTCAGTGTCAACTGCCACTATCAACTGTCACTGTTACAGCCAATTGTCACTGCCAACTGCTACTAGTAACTGTCACTGACATCTGCTATGATTCACTGTCACTGTTATAGTCAACTGTTAATCAACTGTCATTGTTGTGAATCTCAACTCTCATCGTCAACTATTATAGTCAACTGTCACTGTCTGTAACACTACAGCTAGCACTGTTATGCGATTCTTTTCTACTTTAAACTACCACTGTCAACTGTTAACTGTCACAGGCAACTGCTATTGTCAACTGTCACTGTTACTGCCAACGTTCATCGTCATCTGTCACTGTCAACTTGTCGTTGTCAGCTGTCTCTGCTAACTGTCACTGGCAACTGTCACTTTTACACCCAACTGTCACTGTCACTACCACTATTAACTATCACTGTCAATTGCTACTACAAAATATCTCTGTTAAGTCAACTGTTAATTAACTATCATTATTAACGTTAACTGGTATTGTCAACTGTAACTGTGACTGCCACTGACAACCGTCTCTGTCAAATATGAATCTCAACTGTCATCGTCAACTACTATAGTCAACCTTCAACTATCACTGTAACACTACAACTAGCACTGTTTTCAACCTCAAACCGCCACTGTCAACTGTTACTGTAACTGACACAGGCAACTGCGATTGTTAACTGTCAATCAACTGATTCTGCTACTGCCAACGTCGATCGTCATCTGTCACTGTCAGCTGCTTTTATCAACTGTCACTGTTACAGTTAACTGTTACTGCCAACTATTAATCAATTGTCATTGTTACTGTAAGTGTGACTATTATTGGTAATTGTCTCTGTCAACTATGAATCACAACTCTCATCGTCCACTATTATAGTCAACCCTCAACTGTCACTGTCTGTAACATTACAACTAGCACTGTTACGCGATTCTTTTCAACTTTAAACTGCCACTGTCAACTGTTACTGTTACTAGGCAACTGCTATTGTCAACTGTCAATCAACTTACACTTCTACTGCCAACGTCCATCGTCATCTGTCAGTGTCAACTTGTTATGGTCAGCTCTCACTGTTAACTGTCACTGTCAACAGCCACTATTAACTGTCACTGTCAACTGCTACTATCAACTGTCACTACAATTATCGCTGTAATGGGATTCTTTTCAACTTTAAACTGCCACTATCAACTGTTGCTGTGAACTCTCAAGGCAACTACTATTGTCAACTGACAATCAACTCACACTTCTACTGCCAACGTCCATCTATGCCTCTATGTCACTGTTACAGCCAAATGCCACTGTCAACTGATAATAATCTGTCACTGATACTTTTAACTGTAATTATCAACATAAACTTTCAACTGTACAAAATAGTTTAGAAATAGTTGAAAAAAAACCGTTGTAATTTGCCAAAAAAAAAGATTTCTAGTTTCTCTAAATAATAAGTTACGTGGCTTTTTGTTAAAAAATATAAATAGTCACAAAAAGTTGAAATTACATTCATTCCTATAATTAATAATAGTTACTACAACTTATCATTGCCAAGGAACTGTTACTGCCAACTGATACTGTAACTGTCAACTATCACTTCCAACTGTCACTGTTACTGTCAATTGCCACTGTGGACTGTCACTGTTAATTGTTACTGTCACTGTCAACCATCACTGTAAATTGTCACTGTTAATGTCAACTGTCGACTATCACTGTAAATTGTCACTGCCGACTATTACTGTCAACTGGCACTGTCAACTATCCCTATGAACTGTCAGTGTCAACTGTCGTCATTAACTGTCACTATCAAGTGTCAACTGTGATTGTAAACTGTCCCTTTCAATTAGACAAAAAAATATAAACAAAGTTAGCTTTAGAATTATAATTTAATTAATTTAGACAATTAGCTATAAATTAAGCTGTATTTGAGATTTATGCGCATAATTTTCACCGTCACTGTCAACCGCTGTCCAGTGGCGTATTCAGGGGGGGGTAATTGGGTAATTACCCCCCCTAAGAATTATTTATTCGCTTATTTTGTTTATTCTTAAAAATTACTAATATTTCAAACAAACAAGTTAACTGTTGGTAATTCTAGTCAGCGATCTATGACAATGCATTTTTCCATGTACACAAATTAAAATTATCTGCGCAAGCACCGTTAGAAAAGTGATGACTTCCTTTGCACGGGGGGTTCCCCTTTCTAATAATACCCGACATATATTGATACTATTCGCCTCTTTGGTATCGTAAATCGTTACATTGTTTTACAATAAAAGAGCGCGATTCACATTTCTTAGTTTAATCTATAATATTTCTTGTCTTACTTGGTTTAAATGTAAAAGATAGAAACCGAAACTGTTTACACGTCGCATGTAAATCCTAATTTTTTAGTGATTGCTGATAAATTACCAATTTATTATAATTCGATCAATTATACATAAGGTATTTTTTTGATTTTAGGAATAATATATGCATTCTTTTAAATTAATTTATTCCTGATTTTTGTTGTAATTAAATTAGTAAATGAAAATTGATAATCTACGTTGGATTCATTTGTTCAGAAAATTAAAAAAACATGATTTTTCAACAAATAAAGATCGATCTATGTCAACAGTCAATTTAAATCATCCATCTACATCTTAATTGACATTTAGCAGTAGAAATCTTCAGTAGGTTGTTCCCATCATGAGAAAAAGAAGCATACAACATGTACATATAGTAATGTTGAAATTTACATTCCTATAGTTAAATTTAGTAATGTTAATGAAATTGAGAAATTTCGAATTTTAAATTGTAAAAGATACTTTTGTTTTACCCTATTCTGTACATAAAAAGGAGGAAGGATATTAAATATTACTTGTCTGGAAAACATTTTAGACAATTTAATTGGTTAATCTTTTGGTGGGTTGCACCAACAAGTGGCATTGCAAAAATAAGTATCTCAGACAGTATCTCAATATTCTAAATTATCAGGTAAAAATGTTGTGTTATAAAAAATATTACCATAAAAATTCAATTGTTTATGCGAAATTGTTTTATAAAATCACGAGATATAAGAAATAAATTAAATATGGAAAGACTTCGACAAATTGAAGAAAATAGACGTAGATTAAAACCAATAATCAAAAGTATCATATTTAGGGGAAACAAAATATTCCCTTACGAGATCATCGTGCTGCTGGTTCTCTCTTAAATACAAAATCTATTACAAACGAGGGCAATTTTTGTGAAATTCTACATTTCGAATTGCATCTTGTGACAACTTTAAAAAATCATTTGGAAAACCATTAAACATATTTCACAAATGTCTCTTGAAATACAGTGACTTTGAGTAAATAGAATAAATAAAATGAATCTTGCTCTAATAACTTTATAAATAACACTATTGATGTTTTATCCAACAAGGAGAAAAATACTGCCACATCTTTTAAACAATTTATAATGATGCAGTCAATATTTTAAACGAATTACAAATTTAAATGACAAAACCGCGAATTACCAAATGCCAGAAGAATAGACCAAACCTGGATAAACCTATTATAGCAGATTATTTTTATTTATCTTTTCCCTTTTATCCATTATGGGTGTCAGACTTATTTTCTACAATATGTCTCAGTTAATTTCTTTTACACTTCTTTACCACTGTTGCGTAGCTTGTGCTATTTTCTTATTTCTTTCCATTCTATTCCTTTTCTTTCCGCTGCTTGATGCTTGATGTACTTGCTCGTTCCAACCCTTGGTCTTCCTAATTCCCTCTATCTTTCTTAGGTATCTCATTTCCATTGCATTGGTTTTTTTGTTATTACTCTCTGTGGTTACTCACGATTCACTACTATAGTCCATCCGTTGGATCTTCCGTCCTACGTCACAAACTATCGCTTCAAAAAACGAAAGTTTTACAGTGCGTTCTTTTTCTAACGCATTTGGTTTACTTTATCAGACTGAATGTTTTTGTGTCGTTTCTCGAAGCGATATTTTGTGACGTAAGACGGAACATCCAACGGATGGACTATATATAGCAGTTAATGTCTTTTATATACTTCTGTTTTTATTGTTTTTGCAATCTCTTTTTCTCTAAGAATGTTTTCTTTATTGTGTTGTAGATCATTTCTGCTTTGCCTAGTTTTTCATCTTTTTCTGATTCTATCTTCCCTGTTTCCTTTATTGTTGATCCCAGGTATTTAGCCCTATTTTGTGATTGCTCTCTTTTGATGATATTATATTTATCTTTTCCAGCTCTTTTTTGAATATTTCCAGGTTTTCTTCTGAATCTGCTATTAATATGTCGTCGGCAAACATTAATACATATTTGCATTTTTAATATTTTTTTAATATTTCTATACCCTATCTTTGTGCTTTCGGCTCTTTGTTTGCTATTTCTTATTGCTTCGTCATTAAGTGATGCAAATAGTAACGGGGTTAATATACATCCTTGTCTCAGTGCTGTTTTGGTCTTGAACTCCTCTGATTATTTATTTCCTATTCTTACTTTATTTTTGTTATTTCTTTATTATATTTATAATGCTTTTTTTATCCTTCTTGTCTCGAGTATATGCCATATGTCCTCTCTTCTTACCTTGTAATACGCTTTTTTAGGTTGATGAAGCATATGTGTAAATCTTTTCCCTTTTTAATAATCTTTTCTGTTAATTGTCTCATTATGTATGTTAAATCTTGTTTGCTTCTATTTTTCTGAATCCGTGTTGTTCTTCTCCCAGCTGTTGATCTAATTTTCCTCTTATTCTTGCTTCTATTAACCTAGTAAAAATTTTCCCTGGTTTGATTGTGAGTGTAATACCTCTGTAGTTATCATATATTTTTGTGTCTCCTTTTTGTGTATGGATATTATAATTCCCTTGTTCCATTCCTCAGGTATCTTGTGATTTTTGATAATGTCATTTACTATTTCCAAGAATTCTTCCTTCCCCTTTCCCCATATATTTCATTATTTCGGCTGTGATGTCATTATACCTGGAGATTTTCCTAGTTTTATTTTTTGATTGCTGCCTCCAGTTCTTCGATTCTTATTTCGTTGATTCCTCCATTTGTTTCACCTTCTATATCTCCGTGCTGGTCTGTTTTGGTTATTTCATTAAAGAATTCTTTCCATCTTTCTAATATCTTCTTTTCTTCTGTTATTATATTTACGCTTTTATCTTTTATACTTGGCTGGGTTAATGTATTTTAATTGCTCATTTGTTTAATAGTGCTGTTAAACATCTTTTTGTTTTCTGTGAACGTTTCTTTCAGTTTCTTAACGAACTGCTCCCAGGATTGCTTTTTTGCTATCTTGAATTTTTGTTCCACATTTTTATTTGCTATTATATATCTTCTATAATCTTATTCTTTCCATGTTTCCTTGTTTCAGTTTTCCAATTCTCTTCTTTTGTTTTTACAAATTGTTTTACCTCTTCTGACTATCACCTGTTTTTCTTCCTCTGTTTGTTTGATATAGTGATTGTTTCACATCTTTCTTGGGCTGCTTCACTTATGATTTCTTTGATTTTTTTCTTTTCTCCTTCTATTTTGACTTTTTCTCTATTTTTGATTGGTATTCATTCCTAGTTTCTTTCTTTTCAATTTTTGGCTTTATGTGTTTTTTTATTATTGTTTTCGACTTCGTATACTTCAAGTTTTCAGCTTCTGTGTTAATTTATATTTTTACCAAGTAGTGGTCGCTCCCTATTTCAGCTTGTCTTATTACTTTAACATCTTTCACCTTTTCCATTCTTCTGCGTCTATTAAGGAGTAGTCTTTTATTTCTCTTTTCTTGGTCTAACTTCTCTAGTGCGTTTATGTATGTATTTGAATTTTTTGTTTGTCACAATGAGGTTGTTTCCTATACATAATTCTATAATTGTTTTTCCATTTTCGTTTCTGTTCTCATCTCCATACTTTCCCCTGTATATTTTTTGCTCTCTCTCTTCTTTTAGTTCTTTGTCATTTCTCTCATGGAGTCTTTAAACATGCTCTTTAATTCCTCCATTATCACATCGTTCTTAGATATATTTAGATTTTCCTTCTCCGTGAGTTTTTTTTCTGTTTTCATCTTCCTTTGTTTTATTTTTGTATCCTGTTGTTATGACAACGTTTTGTTTCACTGCTTCGTTTTTCTATCTTTTTCTATTCTCCATTGCTCATTTGGAATCCTTGGAATCCATAATTAGGGCTGTCGATATCTCTTTCTCTTTTTGTACTCATTTGTTTCTTTATTTCCCACTTCCTTTTAGTTTTATATATTTTAACACTACTTATTTACTTTTTTATGGACTTTTGCATGTACGTGGTTCGCTGTTTTAAGTTCCTCTGAACTGAACAGAGGATTATTATCGAATTAATATATATTTACCTCTCCTGAATAATATTATTACAGATCTGCAATACAGATTTAATAAAGACACGATGAATTTGTTCAAATTTAACACAACAATACCTAGTGTTTTATTGATAACAAACTGGCGAAGATTTAGATGTCACTTCAAAATCTGTTGCAACATATTTAAATAAAATTTTACCTGAAAACGTAACATGTGCAATAGCAATTAAGTCTGAATTGGCATTTTGGAAATTACAATGGCAAAAGAAAAAGAAAATCAAAGAACAATTACCAGAAAATGCTTTAGATGTATACAGAAAATATGACCCGAATATTTACTGAACATAAAAATAATTTTACAAATATTATGTACTCTTCCTGTTAGCGTTGCTTCTGCAGAAAGAAGTTTTTCTGCACTGAAAAGATTCAAATGATGGCTGCGAGCCACTATGTCTCAAAAAAGTCTAACCGAGTTAGCTGTATTACATATTCATTGATATATGGATATTAATATTGACAATATTATTAAAAAGCAAAGAAAATCGTTTTTTTAATAAATTTAGTTACAAAAATCTGTTTCAAATTTTACAAAATATATTATTATGATTTTATATGTGCTATAATTATTTCGGGTGTGATATTATTTTGTTTATATTTAAAAATAATAGAATTATATTTTATTTATTTATGGAATAAAAAAATATTTTCATTTTTTCAAATTACCCCCCCTAAGCCAGTTGACGGAAACGCCCTTGCCGCTGTCACTGTTAACTGTCAGTGTCAAATGCTACTATTATCTGTCAACTGTTATTACTAACAGGAACTGTCAACTGACACTGCCAGCTGTCACTATCAACTGTCGTTGTCATAGTGAACTGCTATTATTAATTGTGAATAAACACTATCACTCTCAACATTCATCGTCAACTGGCATTGTCCACTGTCAACTGTCACTATCAACTGCCAACTGTTACTGTCAACTGCGACTAACAACTGTCACTATTACAGCTAAATGTCATTGTCAACTGTCAGCCATCTGCAACTATAACTATTATAACTGCCAACTGTCACTGTTAGAGTCAACTGTCAACTATCACTGTCAACTGTAACTGTTACTTTTAACTAGTTTAGAATAGTTGAGAAAAAACTGTTAAAATTTGCCAAAAAAAAATCTAGTTTCTCGAAATAATAAGTTACTTGGCTTTATGTAAATAAATATAAATGAAATAAATGTCGACTATCATTATCAATTAATACAATCGCTGTTAACTGACACTATATTCTTTACTAAAACTAATAGTAGTTACTACAACCTATCGTTGCCAATTAACTGTTACTGACAACTGTTACTGTAACCATCAACCATTACTTCCAACTGGCACTGTTACTTCAACAACTACTGTCGACTATCACTGTTAATTGTTACTGTCACTGTCAACTATCACTTTAAACTAATAATGTCAAATGTCACTGTCACTGACAAATATTATTGTCGACTATCACTGTCAACTGTCACTGTTAACTGTCGCTATCAAGAGTCACTATCAACTGTCATTGTAAACTGTCCCTTTCAATTAGAAATAAATCATAAAAAAGTTATCTTTATAATTAGAATTTAGGTAATTAATTTAGACAATTAGTTATCAATTATTCTATATTTTAGATTTATGCGCGTAATTTTCACTATCAACTGCCACTGTCGTCTGCTACTGCTAACTGACAACTGTTATTGTCATAGTGAACTGCTACTATCAACTGCCAATGAACTGACACTGTCTCTGACAACGTTCATCATCAACTGTCACTATCAACTGACAATTGTTACTGATACAGTCAATTGTCACTGTTACTGTCAACTGTTAGTGTGAGCTGTAACTGTCACTGTCGACTATGACTGTTATAGTTGCTGTTAAATGTTACTGTCAATTTTCATTGTCAACTCAACTGTCACAACTGTCATCGTCAACTGTAGTCTACTATTTATCATTTAATAAATTTATTTAATAATTGATCATTATTGCAATTTGACTGCAAAAATAATTATTTTTTGACTTTTAGGTTGAATTAACATATCGTGTCGTTATTAGAAAAATGTTTAAATTTACGAAAAAAACATCTACAAAAATGTTATTTAAAAAAAAACTCAAAATTACTAAAAGTTGAGGTAGGTTGAAAAATCTACTGAAACAGTTTCTAAAAATTAAAAATTGCAAATTGTTACTAAATTTAATAAAACATCAAAGAAGCAATATGTAAAAAAAAACAGTTTAAAATCTTCACCGTCGACTGTCAATTATTTCTATAAGCTGTTACTGCCAACTGTCACTAACAACTGCTACTTTTAACTCTTAATATAAATTGTCACTGCCATCTGTCATTGTTATTCGCCACTGCCAAATGTCAATGTAAAATGTTATGCGTCACTGTCAAATATCACTGTCAATTCTCACTATAAACTGTCTCTATCATTCTCATTTTAAACAGTCATTATTACAGTTACTGCCAACAGTTACTACCACTGTCAATAGTAACTATCACTATCATCTAGTATTTTCAATAATAATAATAATAAATCGTCTTTATTTCACGAAATATATTCGTACAAAACCAAAAATAAATTGAAGAGTAGGCGAAGTTCAGTGAGGTTGTTAGCCCTTACTGCTCCTTCACTTAACTTACCTATAACTATACTAAATCGAAAGAAAGAACATTCTAATGAGTAAGGGAATTTATATTATGAAAAGTTATATAACAATCCTACATTAATAATTCTACAGGCCTCATATTATAATTGTCATTCTTAACAGTCAGTACCTCACCTCATGAGAAAAAAAAGTATGCACCAACCTATTTCTATATATATTATCTATTGGTGTATCGTATGTCTGACTTATTTCAATCTTTATGGAAAAAAGTAGTGCTGAAGAACGCTAACCTAAACACGTAGAGTATTGATATAAATTAGGGGTACTCTTTACTTTAGGGTAGTCCTGACCTATCTCAAATTCCTACATATTAGGTTAGTGTTTTATAAAAGAAAAATTGGTTTTCAAAATATTAGTATTCAATAGATATTACTTTTCTGAAGCGGATAAACTATTTGGGATTGAAAATACGGTGACTTCGGTTTATCAATATATTTTATAACTGCTACAGTGATCATGATACTATGAGTTAGTCATTATTAAACTTCTAGTCGCCGTATTTCTAATCTCAAGTTAAGATGTACCACGAACTCTACCATCAACAGATTATCTATATAATTTTTATAATATACTACTATTTCATAATTGTGTTTTGATTCTAGGACGATAAAAAAAGAACATGAGTTAAGAGAATTATTTTAAATACTCACTAATACAATCTGGCAGTGGTGTAGGATGATTCCAGACGTGCCCTAAGCACTTTAAGTACTTGCTTCTGGTGAAGGTGCCCGGAAAGGCGTACCCGACGCAGCAGTTGAACAGTGCGTCGGTGTCGTTGCGGTACACCAGATACCCGTCGCTGGGGGCCTTCGGCGTCAGGCAGCCTATCGCCGTGTAATGGAACAGGACGCCCCTTCTCGCCACCAGACTCTCGGAGGCCCTCAGCGTGATCTCCAGGGCGTCGCCCAGCGACACGATCTCCCTGGGCGGCTCTTTTTCGATGCACGACGCAAACACCGTCGTCTCTGACTCCTTGATTTCGAAAATATCTAAACATCTTTCAGGATTATCAGCACCTAACAAAAATCAACAACCAATACATTATGATAACTAATTTAGAAACAAATTACCGATTAATGATAAATCAAGTATTGTGATCTTGATACGTTGCATGCGCGGCGCTTGGATCCTCCAGGTGCAGTTCTGTCCGCCCAGGTAGAACATTGGATAGCCCGGATTTCTGATGAAACCCTCGGAGACCCCGTTCACCTCGGGATAGGGTAGCGTGATGTTGTCGTTGCAGTATTTCGCTATCCGTTTCTCTGGAAATACGAAAATACATTTAGGACGGTAGTAAATTTCCGGCTAGGGCTCACATTTGATATAATAAAGTTGTTTTTTCCTGGA
Source organism: Ontholestes murinus (assembly GCA_963969525.1). Classification (NCBI taxonomy): domain Eukaryota; kingdom Metazoa; phylum Arthropoda; class Insecta; order Coleoptera; family Staphylinidae; genus Ontholestes; species Ontholestes murinus. The sequence goes on along the minus strand of OZ018389.1, from coordinate 80,787,668 downwards.
TTATAGGAAGGCACGACCTTAACTTAATGTGATGGCAGTAAAAGATTTTTACGATTCACATTGTAGTTTAAAAGTTCTTAATGTTAAAACTTAATTAATTCCAGTATTGATTTTTTTGGGAGACTGCAAATGCGTTTCGTATCATTCATAATCTCGTGCACGTGTCGTGCCGACATCCACACACACATAATGGTGAATGGTTTCATATAAATTTGCACCATTCATAAAGACACCCTCCCGTTAAGGTTTTCATTGAAATCGATTTTTGAAGTGCATTGAACTGTAAATCGATATCCCACATTCGCAAAGTACAAAGGGCGATGACAGACAATATTGAGGCACCTACGTCTTTTAGTCTTACCCTTACAAGGTCAAATTTTTATTCAACTGATCGATATAGATATTTGTATTCAACCCTCTCCTCAATTTCACAATGTAGATTGTTCAACAATTAAATTTTGTGTGACATATTTAGTCTAAAATTTACAACCGTCACCACAATCGCTTTATTATCCTTTACAGCCCTTTCAGTACCTCAACCGTGACACCTACGTTTAAAAACGGCGCGCAATAAAATACACACCACCACCACCACCACATGTCCCTTTTATGAATTTGGAAAACGTGTAGCATTTTCACAATGTGGTTCCGGTTGATAATAAAGGGGATCCCCGGTGGACAATGGTCAGATGGTGGCGTGTGCATTTTGAAAAATCCTAGAGATTTCGTGTTTCGCCCTCTTCTGGCCGACGCTCTTTAATCCCCCTGTCAATTAGTTGTAAATGCCATGATGAATCGCCTTAAAGGAAAATTTATACGTGCGGTAAACGCCGATCAATCAGGAAATGATGCGGTTTTTTATGCAAGGAGGAAGAAGTAATATTTCATTTTGATGAATCGTCTGGTATTAGCGGAAATGGACTTTTAGCGGATTTTAAGTGATCGGGGGGAATGTAAAAGGGTTTGGGTAAATACAATTTTAAATTTGTACCAATATACATATAAATAAATTATTTTTTTCTTGGATCTTAAAGGCATTCATTTTGTGGTACATTTCGATATTAAGAATAAAGAAAACACTTTTAATTTTCATACACTAGCCATTGCAAATACAGTTTAAAGTGGGATAAAAAAGTAAAAGTGTTTTCTTTAATCTTAATTATCATATTTTTGTTTTAGAATTCATAACAATTTATAAATTAATGACAATTATTTACAATTTTTATGCTTTCCTTCTCAAGGCAATTTTGATCTGTTTTTATTTCCGTAGTTTATTTTTCTATTGTCGTGTGCAATGTTTTTTTTTCGATTTTGAAAGACCGCAATCAAAAGGAAGTTTAGTAGTTTTAAGGGTTGTTTATAGAAAGGCACTTGGTTGGTTTCACATTTTTTTTTAATGTTTCACCACTTGATAAACGAGAACCAAATTCAACAAATAGGAAGTAGTTTGTTATGTAATGAGACCGTAAACGTTTACACTGGTGTAATTTTGCAATGCAATTACGGGCCCTTTGAATTTCTCCCATTCTCGCAATTAGCGGCATTAATTAAAATCGCTCGAAACGAAAACACGGACTTTAATTAAATGCGGGAAAATATCGATTTTCCGAATACGCTTTTATGTTGAAGTTGAAGTACAGTTGAATCAAAATCGTTTTTATTCAAACTGCCGCTTTCAACAAAATTAAGAAGCACTTTTCAATTAGAAAATTCAATTTATTTATTTGCATCAACTGGATTGATCAATAATTGTGTAGTTTTTTTAAAATTTTATTCTACGGAATATCCTTTAGGTATTTCTATTGTTTATGTTAAGGAATTGGAATGTAGTACAAAGACTAAATGCCACCCACCCTACGTTTATATATTAATAATTGCATCAAAAACAATTTTCTTTCGTATAATGATATATTTCAATATAAATATCATGATACATTTAAAGTGGCATGTATTCTAACCTCTAATTTTTAAATGACTAAACAAACAAATATTGTTCTAAAATAATTTACAAGTAAATTGTTTTAAAAAAGGACATTAATTTATCTTTTTAGACCATTAATGTTAAATTTGGTATAGTATTTAGTATAGAAACTACCCATCCACCCTACATATATATTTTTAATTTCTTTCATAAAAAATAATCTTTATAATTTTAAACACAAGTTTTCTTTGGCGGAATTTCAATTGTTTTTAAAAGTTTAATTGTTTTAAACTTTACTTTGCTGGAAACTTTTAATTATTGTTTTATATAAAATTCCAACTGTTTTTAAGCATTTTTTAAATTGATTTTCAGTTGTCAGCTTGAATTGTTTTTTTGTTTAATTAAATTCAATTCTTTGTTTTAAATGTTTTCGACTTTATTAAGCTCACAGAAAATTTGACCGGATTTTGTGAACAATTTTGCAATTTTTGTTTGTCATTATGTAATAGATTTGCAATTGTTTTATTTTTTGTAAAGTAAACTCATTTAAGTTAATTTTATATTTTTTCTGCTATTCAAAAGCTTTGTTTTTAGAAAAAATTGAAAAATTACAAAATAAAATTAGATTGCAAATATATGTTTTTGTTACAACATTTTTAACTGTTTAAACAAAGTTTCTTTAGTAAAATTTCACCAATTTTTAAGTAAATTTTATTTTTTCGAATTTTAGTAGTTTTTATATTTTTTTCATGTTTCAACTATTTTTGTTAAATTTAAAATTATTTGTTTTTAAATTTTATGCGTTTAAAATACATTTGTTTTTTGCTTGGTAAATTATTTTTAAATCATTTTCTCTTCTTCGAGAAATTGTCTGTTTTCATAAGAAGAAAAAAAGTGTTTTTTTTTCTAAAAAATAATCTGTAAAGAAAGTTTAAATTCTTTCCTTAAGACTTTCAATTGTTTTTATAGCAAATTTAAATTGTTTTCGCATAAAATTTCAACTGGTTTTTAATGTTTCAATTGATTAAAAAAATCAAATATTTAAGGTTGTAATCTTTCATTCGCCTGAAGAAGCAATAAATTTGCGAAACAATTGTAGTGAAAATAAACACACATTTTTAAAAATTTGAGTTATTTACATTTAAGGTTTCAACCAATGTTTTATTTTTGGAAACATTTGTTTTTTTTTTAATTACAAAATTGTTAATTGTTTTAACACATTTTTAATTGGTTTTTTTTGTAAAAACTGAGTATTAAGTAAATTTAATTTTTAATTTTGTAGAATACGTTTTTAATTTTTCATCCGTTTTTTAAATTCTTTTTAGTAAATTTGCTTGTTTTTGAATTTTTTAACTGATTTTTAAATTTAGATTTTAATAATAAAATATATAAGTCCTTTACGTTGTAGAAAATTCACCAATAAATGTAGTCTTAATAAGACTCATTTGTTGTAGATTTTACGAAAATATTTTCGTGTTTTTTCTATTTATTAGATTTTAAGTTTATTTGTTCTTGTTTTTTAATTTTCAATTGTTTTCTTAAGAGAGAGATAAACATAGTGTTACATCTGATAATACGAGAATTAATATACTTCTTCTCTTCTTGTTTTTCCATTGGCTATCGACCGGTGAGTTTCTTTTAATTTTCATTTGTTTTGAAAAATAATTAAACAAATATTGTTGCTTGGTAAATTTTTTACTTTTTTTCCTTTAATAATTTTTCCTGTTTTGGAAAATAAATTGTAATTTATAAAAAAAATTAAACGTTTTTGTAGTAAATTGATTGATTTAAATAAAATTTTAACTATTTAAGCCAATTTAAAAAGTTATTTTTTTTAGAAAGTATTCAAATGCTTTTTTAAAAAATTCAAATATTCCAGTTTTCAATCATTTTTTTTTAAATTTGAGTTTGAATAAATTTTTAAAATGTTTATTTATAAAGTTTAAATGTAAAACAGTTATTCATGTTTTTAACCAATTATAGTTATTTTTGAAATTAAGGCTTTAAAACAACATTGAATTTTATTTTATTAAAAAAATAAACTGTTATTTTTATTATTTTTTTAAAGACATTAAATTGCCTTAAACATTTCCATTTATTATTTTTTTGTTTCTTTAACAAATTTTTTATTCTTCTTTAAAAAAAGAATAGTATATATTGTAAAGAATTTTCTTCTTCTTTTTAGGACTTTCCATTATTTTTATAACAAATTTTAATTGTGTTTGAATAAATTTTCAACTCTTTTTAATCAAATATAAAAATGATTTTTTAATTTTTTAGTGTTTTTAAACATTTAAGTTTTTAAGTAAATTTCATTGATTTTTGGACAAAGTTTCTATTGCTTTCAAGCAGTTTTCACTTTCCCTATATAGTATATATAGAGGAATTTTTTGAAAACTGTTTTTTCTAATAAAAGTTAATTGTTTTTTCATAAAAAAATCAAACATAATTCTTAATTAATGCTTTTTTTAAATAATATTTTTAAACTGTTTTTAACAGGTTGAATGTTTCTTGTTTTAACAATTCTTCTCTTAAAATACTCATTCTTCTTTGTGATTTTGTTTTTGTTTTAGTGAAATAAGTAAAAATTAAAGCATTATTTTTAAGGTTTTCAACTGCTTTTATATTATTAACTGTACCTGTTCTTGGATAAAATATCAACTTTACTTCAACTGTTTTTATATTATTAACTTTACCCGTTCTTGAATAAAATATCAACTTTACTTCATAGCGCAAATTTAAAAATATGTTATTTTAGAAAGTCATAAAATGTTCTAAAATTCTTATTGTATTATCTATGGAAAAATTCTAATTCTTGGTAAATACCTTTTTAAATATTATATTTATAAATACACGTTAAACTGTTTTTAATAGATTTTCGTTATTTATTCTATTTTGTTTGTATAATTTCAACAATTTTAAAACGAAATTTTCCGTTTTTCCTTTAAAAAGTTAATTGTTTTTATGTATTTTTTAAACAAATTTTAAACTTTTGTCTTAAGTCTTTCAACTGTTTTTCTTAAATAAAATTAAAAATTATGTTTAGAAAGTTTTCAATTGTTTTCTAAAAAATACAAATATTCAAGTTTCCAATCGATTTTTATTGTTTTCTTTTGTGGAAAAAGTATACTGCTTTTAAGTATTTTTTTAAATAAAATTCAATAACATAATATATAATAATAAGCAGTTGACGGTTATTCGTAGTATAAATTTTAATAATTTAAAATTTATTTTTACTTAGAAGAAAAAATATCAACTGTTTGTAAAATTTTAACATTTTTATTCTTAAACATTAATCCTTTTAAAAACAATTATTTGTTTTTTTTTTTATAATAAGCAACTTGTAGAGAAATTTAAAACTTTTTCTTAAGGTTTTCAATTGTTTTATAGTGAATTTTAATTGTTTTTTCCAATTCAATATTCAAGCTTTCAAATGTTTTTAAAAGATTTTGTTTTTGTGTAAAATTACAACATTTTTGAAATATTTTTTAAATTATTGTTTCTTTCTTTCAAAAATTTTCTGTTCTTTAAAAAAAATCAATAGTGTTTTTATATAGTATGCAATTTGTAAAGAAATTTCAAACTTTTTCTTAAGACTTTCAATTGTTTCATAGCAAATTTAAACTGTTTTTGGATAAAAGTTTTCAAATGTTTTATAAAAAATAAAACCAATTTTGATTCATTTTTTAGAAGAAATATCAAACTATAGCAAATTTTAATTGCTTTTTAAATGATTTTGATTTTTTGAATTTAAAAAAAAGTGAGTTTTTAAAAGTCTAAATCAAATATCCAAGGTTTCAACCAAATTTCATTGTTTTTTGTTTGGAAACATTTCTACTGTGTTTAAGCAATTTTTCCTAATAAAATTTAATTGGGTTTTAACCAAGAAATCAATTATTCTTTAAATTTATGTTTTTAACAAATGTTTTTCCTTGAAAAATCATATTTTGATTTTTTTAAACCATTCTCTTCAATACTTGTAAGTATTTTTCCATGTCTTATTTTAATTTTTAAAACATTTGTCTTTAATATTTATAACTGATTTTTTATTTTAGAAAATTTCAAATTGGTTTTCTTATTTACAAATTTTTTCACTTTTTGTTAACATAATTTTCTTTTTTCTTTTAATTTGTCTTTTAAATGTTACCTTGTCTCATTTTAATTTGATCTTTTCCTACCAGTTTGAAACCATTTTTATCCTTCTTGTAAATACTTGTAAGTATTGTTTTCGTAAAAAAATTGAATGTTTTTTTTCACAAATACACAAATATCCATCAAGAAAAAATTTGCCTGTGTGTTTCTATGTGATTGCTGTTTCTCAAGATTTTAAACTAAAACTTTTATCGTTTGCAGGAAGAAATGATTTTGGTAAAAATATTGTGCATAAGAAATGTTTTTTGTTTTCTTTGAATCATAACATTCTGAGGAAAAAGAGATGACGACAGTTTTGGATTAAAATTATAGGCTTCGAAGTAGGGTAGGAAGTTTTCATTTCTAATTTACAATCGTTAACAAAAAAACAATGGAATGAATAGAATCTATTCAATTCATTGAAATAAATACTCAATCTGCTGTTAATAAAATTTATTAAAGTAAATTAATTAATAATTTAAACACACGTTGTAGTTTTACTAAATGTTCTCGTATTAAAAAAAAACTTATCTGTTGTTTTTATCCTTAATAAAAAGGTTGTTTATAAATTATTAATTTATCTGTAATTTTAGAACAAAACGATTTTCATAATTATAATTAGTAGTAGTAGCCGTAGTAGCATTATTTAGCTATCGTCCACGTCTTTTCGGCATGTTATTTGTGTGTGTTTAAATGATCTTGTTATTTTAAACGATTGCCCCGGTTACTCTAAAGCACTATTAATTGTATCTCAATGGCGAATGGTATAGGAGACCTATCCAATTGCAGACCCGGACTATCGGCCTTTTAACTGTAGTTATTTTCATGTGTTTTGAAATTCAATTGTTTTTTTACTTCGTACAGGGAAGTAAACACCTTTTTTTTTCTATCCTATCGTATTACATATAAGCCATCCCCACGTAGATTAAAATTTAAATGTATTCATGCGATGCAGGCATCTATTTGCAGAATGGATTCTACCGCAGAAGATGGATACCCTTGCGGGCGGCACACCCACCCCCACCATGAATTATTAAGCGAGATTATCCGTTTCTTGTAAATGTTATCCTGGCTTTAACATGCATCAGAACTTTCAAACTTGCGTTTTATGATACCGGATTAACGTCAAGGGAGAAACACCAGACGGGAAATCCAGTACGGATTTTCATGCATTACACTAATGGAAAAAGTTTGTATAATCAAAATTAGTCTATACGAATAAACAATTTATATTCAAATATACGTTTGTATACCAGAATATGAATTAATGTATGTTATAACAGTAATTATTATTGTTGTAATTTATTTTTAGTCAATTTTTATAATATATACTTTATTATTATTTATTTATAAGAAATATAATCGTGTATTGATTCATTATTAAAAGCTTCCAATATATAATAAAATGTCAAAATTCATGGGATAAATTCCAGCGCTGTTTATCGCTTTACTGGAAGAAATATTTCATTCCATTTTATTACCCTCCCTCCGGATGGTACGAAGAGGAAATAAACTCGGAGTGTGGTGGAGTGTAGCAATACATAACAAGGACCGTAAAATATGACATTATCAAATTTATACACACACACACAAATACACTTTCATTCCGCATTATTTATTTCATACTGAGGGTCTAAATCGTGCTAATTCATCATCCCCTTTTCTATGATAAAATCCATTAATATAAAACATATTTGAAATTATTTTTTTACGTCTGTAATCGAGTAAAAAGATTATTAGAGTATCAAACGCGAGGACAAATTTATCGATGGAAAGGATTTTGTTGGATAAAAGGGCAATTTCACGTCTTGTGGATGTTGGAATTTATTAGGTGATTCCGTAAACGGTGGATTGATACTTATCTATCTGGAAAATTGCGATTGTAATGTAGAGGACGTGGTTTTGGAAAATGTTTAGTAACAGAAGTAATGGAATTCCTTAATCGAAAATGTATTTCTTACCTAATGTAAATAAAATAATTCACTTAACTACATTAATATTTCCATATTAAAAATATAATTTTCTTTTTAACTATATTTTATTTCCTTTGTATTAAGTAAAATTCTTATAACGTTAAACTTTAAGTGAAATTGATTCTTTAAAATCAATTTCTAATCAAAGATTCGCTTCAATGAACTGACTAAATAAGAGTTACTTTTAATGAATCCTTTATTTTACTTACTCTCTTTAACTAAACATTATTGCAATGCTTAAAATCGATGGCATAGTGATAAAACAATAAACATAATAATTTTGGTGGTTATAGTCCTCTAAAAATCTTCAATTTACCAACTCGACACAAAATTTAAATCGAATCAATAATTTAATCCGAATTAGAGATGTACAACTCCTTAATGAGTTAATATATCAGACACAAACAATCTGTGAGTTGATAAATTAAATATTAAAAACTGTGTATGATTAATTTTATTAGATTAATAAGAAAATGGATTAAAGAAAATTAAATCAGAGATACTATCATATAATCTCTGAAAATATTAACTCATTTAGAATTTGTTTATCCCTAATTTGCTTTTAATAAAATAATTTATTAGTTAATTAAAAATATTCACATCTGATAAGTTTACGTAACGTTCGCGTGAAATAACAATTTGCATTTTACGTTCTCACCTGCCACACAGGCGAACCTGACTGTGAAGTTTCCGGGCCCCCATCGGTCGGCACCTGGACAGTCCTTCGTCAGAATAAAGCTGCAATGATTTACGCCCGAACACCTGAAAAATAAAAACGATTTCCTAAATTTCAATCGCAATCTTTTGATAAGTTTCAAGTGCCGCCATTTTATTTCCTGTTAGATTATCTTGATAAACTTTAATTAGAGTTAAGCTATGAAATACTCTTAATTAAATTTTGTATGTTTTACGTTCATCCAGCTGTATACCATCTCTTCACAACTTTTCAAATCTTCAATTGTAATTTTGGATTTCTACTGCTAAATTTTAAGTATTACCAATTTGATTCCTGGTAAATTCAGTTCTAACTAGAACACTCATGTAGATTTTACTAATTGGATGGTGGGATAGAGGCCACCCACCCACCCTACATACACACAAAAATTTAAATTACTTAAATGATCGAGTTTTTCTTTTTAAACACCAGTAGTATTACTGTTGATATTTGTGAAAATGAAACAACGATTGTGATTGAAGTTTTAATGTATATGTAGGGTGGGTGGGTGGCCACTATCCCACCCTCCAATCAGTAAAATCTACGCGAGGGTTTTAGCTAAAATTGAATCAACCACAAAACTTTATTTGATTTCATTTCATTGTTGATATTTTTTTATTTACAATTTTTATTTTAAGAAAATAGTATATATATATAATTTAAGAGTGGGAGAGTGGCCACCCACCCTACATATACAAGTAAACTTCAATCACAATCACTGTTTTAGATTCCATAAATATCAATTTTATTATTATTGATGTTAAAAAAAAAATTAATCAATGAATTAATTTTATTTTTTATGTATATATTATTTATTCTAACTAAAACCTTCGCGTAGATTTTACTTATTGGATGGTGGGATAGAGGGAACCCACCCACCCTACATACACACAAAAATTTAAATTAACGTTCATCCTGTTGATAATATTAATTTTCAAATCTTCAGTTGTAATTTTAAATTTCTTCTGACTAACTTTAAATGCCGCCATTTTTTTTTTCTTGTTTAATTATCTAGATATCCTTTCAAAAGTTTCAAAATATAGACTATTCTTACTGGATTTTATCATTTTCACGATCATCCTGCTTAAAATTAATTTTCTATAATTTTTTAAATCTTCAAAAGCAATTTTAAATTTCTTCTGATCAGTTTAAACTGTCGGCATTTTGTTTCCTGTTAGATTATAAAGATATGCTTTCAAAAGTTTTAAAATATAGACTATTCTTAATGAATTTTATAATTTTCACGATCATCCTGCTGAAAATTAACTTTCTATAACTTTCTTAATCTTCATTCGCAATAAAAAAAAAATCTGATAAGTTTTAACTGTCGCCATTTTGTTTTCTGTTAGATTATCTACATAAACTTTTAATAGTATTAAACTATAAACTATTCTTATTAAAATTTTGTATATTTTACGTTCATCCAACTGAATATTACCTCTTCGCAACATTTCAAATCATCAACTGCAAATTTGCATTTTTTCTGCTAAATTTTAAGTATCACCAATTTGATTAATTCTAGATTATCTTATTATCTTTTGAAGAGTACTAAAAAGAAAGCCTTATTTTTAATAGACTGCATTTTTTACGTTCATCATGTTGAAAATATTAATTTTCACAAATTTTAAATCTTCAGTTGTAATTTTAAATTTTTTCTGCCTAACTTTAAATGCCTCCATTTTGTTTCTTGTTGGATTATCTAGATATAGATTTAAAAGTTTCAAAATATAGACAATTCTTAACGGATTTTATAATTTTCACAATCATCTTGCTGAAAATTAATTTTATATAACTTTTTAAATCTTCAATCGCAATTTTAAATTTCTTCTGATAAGTTTTAAGTGCCGCCATTTTGTTTTCTGTTAGATTATCTAGATTAACTTTTAATAGTGTTAAACTATAAACTATTCTTAAATAAATTTTGTATATTTTACGTTCATCCAGGTGAATATTATCTCTTCACAACATTTCAAATCTTCAATTGCAATTTTTTGGATTTCTTCTGCTAAATTTTAAGCATTACCAATTTGATTCCTACTAGATTCTTATTATATTTTGATGATTGAATGATCGTCATTTAATATTAAGTGATCGCCTGGTGACCTTAAATGGTCTTGAATGATCGTTATAACCTTAAAAAATTGATGACCTTCAATTGATTTTTAAAAAACCTTTCGTAATCGTCTAATGACATCCGACAATGTTGTGGGTCCTTAAATGACCTTCAAACACCTTCTTCGCCGAATGACCTTGAATATTCTTTGGGTGATCTTAAATTATCTTGAATGACCATTAAATGATTTCAAATGAACTTGAATGATCTATTATAACCATTTACGCCCTTATATCATCTCATTAATTAGTCTTGAAATATAGTTGGATGATCATGAACCAACATTGGATGTTAGAATGATCGTCGTGTAAGTTTTTAGTAATCATCTGGTGACCTTAAATGGTCTTGTATGATCGTTGGACTGACATTGATAACCTTAGATGATTTATGGCCTCAAATAATTTTTAATTGATCTTAAAAGACTTTTGGTGATCATTATTCAACTTATAATAGAGTTCTAGAATCTTGAATGACCTCAAGTAACCTTGAATGAGCATATTAGACGATTCTAGAATTACTTTAAATTACTTGAAACAATCGTCGGATGACCTTGAATGAATATTCTTAGGATGATCTTAAATACCCTTGCATGACCGTCTAATGACCTGGTATGATCTATTATAACCCTTAACGCCTTTAGATAATCGTCTGACATTAATTATAGTTAGATGCTCTTTAACAAACATTAGATGATCGTCGTATAAGTTTAATTGATCGTCTGCTGACTTTTAAAGGTCTTGAATGATCGTTGGATTGACCTTTATAACCTCAAATGATCTTTGATTGATCTTATATATTCTTGAGTGATCGTTATATGTCATCCAACAACGTTATAGAACATTAAATGAACTTAAATAACCTTACACGAGCAATATTCAATATAATAATAATTATTATTATATTATATTATTGAATCACTTTAAAATACTTTAAACGATTCAAGGATGACCTTGAATGACCGTTAGATGACTTTAAATGGTTGTTTATTGACCTTGAATGATCCATTATACCCTTAAATGACCTTGAATGACCGTTAACGCCCTTGAATAATCATCACATGACATTAATGACCCTTTATCGATCTTAAAAGACCTTAGAAGACCTTAAGTGATTGTTATATGACATTCAAAAAAGTTGTAAGACCTTAAATGACCTTAAATAATCTTGATAAAATGTATTTAATATTAAACTATCATAGGATCACCTAAAATTACCTTAGACGATCGTTGGATGAACTTGAATATTCTTTATATTATTTTAAAAATCGTTACATGACTTTGAATGGTCTAATGGCACTGGGTGGCCATTAACGTCCTTGAAAAATCGCCTCATGATATTAAATAGTCTTGATATAAATCAATAGTTATATCGTAATTGGATGATGTGATAAATTTGAATGATCGTCGTATAAGTTTGAGTAATCGTATTTTGGCCTTAAATTGTCTTGAATGATTGTTGGATTAACCTTTATAACTTTAATTGATGGCCTCAAATAATCTTTGATTAGTTTTAAAAGATCCTGTATGATCATTATATGACATCCAACAGAGTTGTAGGACCTTAAGTAACCCCTTGAATGAGCAAGATTTAATACTAATCGATGATTGAATCACTTTAAGTTACCTCAAACGATCTACGAATGACCTTGAATATTCTTTGGGTTGATCTTAAATGCCCTTGAATGATCGTTAGATATCTTTGAATGTTCGTTGGATTATCCTATATAACTTTAAATGTTTGATGACCTCAAATGATTGTTTATTGATCTTAAGAGATATTGGAAGAAATTAAGTGATGGTTATATAACATCTAACAACTTTGTAGGACCTTAAATGACCTTAAGCAACCATGAATAAGTAATACCCTTTATTAAACGATAATAAGATCACCTTAAATTACCTTAAATGATCATCGAATGACCTTGAATGATCATTGAATGAACTGAAATGTCCTTAAATAACCGTTAGATCAGTTTTAATGGCCGTCTAATAACCTTGCATAATTGTTCAATTGTTTCAAGTGATATTAAATAATAATTTTATAACCTTAAATGATTATGGATTAACTTACAAGACTTTGAATGATCTTTTGATAAACTTAAATAATTACAAATGATCGTAAGATGGTCTTGATTGATCTTCAATAATCTTGAATGCCACTTGTGTAACCTTGAGTGACCATCTGGTGACCATAAGTAATCTGTAATGATCGTTAAATAACAGATTGATAACCTTGAAGTATCATCGGATGACCTTAAATGATCTTTGGATGATCTTAAATACCATTGAATGACCGTTACCTAACATTGAATATGAGCTTAAAAGACCTTGAATAACTGTTGGTTTGTTTTGAATGATATAAATGTGACTTTAAATAATAAATTTTTACACTTCAATGATAATGGATGACCTTTAAGTATTTTGAATGAACGTTGGGCAAATTTAAATAATCATGAATAATTGTTAGATGATCTTGAATAATTAATAAATCTTAAACAGTCTTGAATGATTATTAAATAACCTAGAATGACCGTTTAATGGCCATAAATAGTCTTTAATAAACTCGGGATTGTTTTAAATAACTTTGGAAAACAGGTCAAATAACCTTGAATGATATAAGGATGATCATAAATGCCTTAAAATGACCTTCGATAACGTTTAATGAATTTAAAATTTTTTTTGATTGTTTTTTTATCATACGAATAACCTTAAATAATAATTTTATAATCCTAAATGACTATAACGTTTCTACTGATCGTTAGACGATCTTGAATGATGGATGAATGATCCTGAGAAAATTTGAATGCCTATTAAATAACCGTCTAATAACCTTAAGTATTCTTTAAAGATCGTTGGACGGTTTTATATAAATTTAGATAACAGGTCGATGTCCTTGAATGGTCTATAACTGATCTTGCATAAATGATGATCTAGACTGATAATTTAAAAAAATTAAATGGTTTTGAATAATCTTAAATGATCGTAAAATAAACTAATATGTTCGTTTGATGAACGTAAATAACCTTGAACCACCTTAAATGACACTACTATATTTTGAATGATAATTTTTATCATGTTCAATGATTATGGTTCATTTTAAACGATCTTTAAATAATTTTAAATGATTTTTGGATCTTTAAATAGTCTTTGGATAACCTTAACATCTATTGTCTATAAATGAACTTGGATTGACGTAAATTAATTTCACGATCTTAAATGATAATTGTATGATCTTAAATGATCTCATTGAGTGTTGAATAACTTTAAATATTCTTTAATGATCGTTGGATAATTTTAAATAATGTTTGAACAAACCATAAATAATTGGATAAATGATTTTAAATCGCTTATATTATATTAAATTATATGGATTAACTTAAGTGATAATTTTAATATCTTGCATGATTATAAATCACCTCAAACGATAATTAAGCTATCACCTTGAATATCCTTAAATAATTGGGTTGATTGAGTTACTTAAAAATAATAATAACTTTGTTGTTTTAAGCACTTAGAATCTTTCTTCAATATTTTGAACAACATTAACATTTTACTCCTCTGTCTTTTCTTTTATTAGTTTGAAATTTAGTGCACGAACTAAAACGGCTTTGTTTGATAACATATAGACCCATTCAACCCATTTATTAAGACAAATCGCAACGTAATCCCAGAGGGTTCGCAGTGAATTAGTAATGAATCGTCCGTGCCTAAAAACAGTTACGATTTTAACATTCCGCACGGGTTTTCCACGTTTCGCATGTAAATTATTCACGTTTTTTTTCTCTCTTTTGCCGTGAAATTTCTCACCCGCGGGGTGTTTTTTTTTTTATTTCACGACCTACATGTTACCCCTTCCGTGCGAAAATTGATTCGATTCCCTCGGAGCGCAAATGCTACCGTGTTGATTTAATGAAGACGTCGAAAAGGTTTGGATAAAGTTCAACATGATATTATTTGTTTTATTGATTCAATAAGATAAATATAATCCTGAACAAATAAAAATTGTATCTATTGTATCCTTAAATTAGAAAAAGTACGTCGCTTTATCTCTTAATTTAGTGCGGAAAAGTGGAGCTGAGTTTCGCCCCTTCAGTATTTGGGTCAGAGCGATGTCGTCAGTTTTCCTCTTGTTTGGGGGAGATAAGCAAGTCCTTTAAATAACTTTTCACGTCACGTCATGTCTTGGAAGAAAAACTAAATAAAAATAAATTGTTTTTTTATAGCATGTAAAAGTTTATTAATAATTTAAATAATTAATTTTTGATTAATTGAAAGAACTTGTGATTATCTTTGTTAGACGATGAATTATGTTATAATGTTGTAGATGAGAACAATAATTAATTAAGTGGCAAATTTATAACGTATCTCTCATGTTCGTGTCATTAAAAAACATTACCCCCTGACGGTAATGAACACGAGTGGCCATTATACAGAAAAAGCAATTCCGGTTTGGTTTATGGCAGGAAATTCGCGTGGAATTACATCCTCCGCAAACTCGTCCACATAACGAGTGGTCAGTAAATAGAGGAATATATCCAGTGACCCAGATCCACCCTCCTTGAAGACTGGAGCAGCCTTCGCGTCTAGGTCACGGTTTTACTATCAATGACTCAAAGGGCCGAGGGTGGATACAGACACCCACCCTCCTCAAATAGTCCTTATCGCCCCCGAAAAATCTACATTTCCGCCATGTGCAATAATGTCATGACCGAAACGGCGAGTCGCCTTTTTATATTTCTACTGAAAAGTAGTAATAAAAGTGCGTTATCTGATTTGTCTGAATGCAGTCAACATGCAACGTTGATTGTGAATCGACGCCCGAAACGGATTGCATTAATTAAACAATGTGTCAGCTGTCGCCGGTATGGTAATTTACTGAAATAAACGGAATTATATTGTCTGATGCATTTTATAATTATTGTAATTTAACATAAAATCAAACAATTTAGACTAATTAATTAGTATTATTAATATGTAACATTTTAATTCATGTAATAATAAATATATTATTAATGAACACTGAATTGAAAATTGATTTTATATTTTGGGTGCATAAAATACGTGAAATCATTCGAATAATAACATTCTCGTTCTCCGATAAAATTGCCCTATAGACTGTTTTCGCGGTTGGGTACGTGCCCTAAAGTTGGGATAGGGAAAAAAATGTTGACACGCACCATTGGCTCCGGGGTTTTATTGCCCCCCCGTAATCCAAACGTTTTGTTGTTACCATTCATGTCTGTAGCCATAGTTTCGAGCTGTGACAACAAACTTATTGTATAATCGATACGAATTTATCGACAATTGCATTTTAATTACCAATTATATCCTAATTAAACGTCTATAGTATTAGTAATCAAACATCATAATGGTTTAATATTATTAAGGAGAAGAGTGCATCATCGTTAGTTAAAAATTTACAAAAAAGGACTAAGAGAAAAAGGTGACAACTTAATTTCAAATGTTTAAGCGAGCACATGAAATCATAGAGCTGTAATTTATAAGCTACAATTTTAATATTCAAATTTATGAGCTACAAGTTTTGTAGATAAAATTTAAAAGGTGCAGTTTGGAATTAGAATGTTAAATCTTTAAATAGTAATTAATTAATTTTCAATATTCAACGCCTAAATGCCTTGAGAATCAATTAATTGATTTATTGTTGAAAGCTAAATGTTGGGAGCTAAAGACTTTTTGATTGAGGAAAGCGGGGAGCTACGAAAGTTTAACCTGTTTAAAACAGTTTAATCTAAAAATTAAATTGAGCACAGAAAGAAGAATTAAAGTCATCACTAGTGAACTACAATTTTGGAAATTACAAAAAAAAAACAGTTTTGAAATATTCAGTTTAAATTTAGATATTTAAACATTCATTTGAAATATTGCTTAAAAATTAATAGACCAACAAAATTTGTTGAAAATTCATTAGAAGAAAGTAAAGAAAGTATTTCTTTTCTTTCAAATATCAGATTCTGTCTTCTTATTATTGTTTAAATTTTCAACAAATTTAATTAACAATTCAAAAATCAAATTTTAGAAAAATAAACGATTAGAAGTAAAAAAAAAACAAATGAAATTTTGCTATAAACTATATAACTGAACTAATGTTCAGTTATATAGTTTATAGCAAAATTTCATTTGTTTTTTTTTTAAACTAATTAAATAATTTAAAAAAAAACTTCAAATTTTGTTAAAAAAATAATTGAAATTAGCCAATAAAAATTGTTGAAAATTTAAAGAAAACGAGTTACGATTTCATAATTTTTAGGGAAAGAAAGAAACAATTGAATCTGAAAACTCAATTGAAATTTTATCAAAAAAGTGATTTTTGAGAATAGAAACAGTTGACAATTCACAAAAAAAACAATTGAAAATCAATGAAATTTCAGAACAAAGAAACTATTAAAGAAAGCAAAAACAATTGAAATGTTGAAACCCTAAAAAAATTGTTATTAGTATATAAAAACTGTTGAAAATTAAGAATTGAAAAATTCAATATTTTTCAACCGCATAAAATATAGTGAATTTGACAATTCAGTGTAAGTATACCACGTAGTAACGGTCGCAACCGTTATCTTCATTAAGAAAACCAGTAACTAAAATTTGCAAGAAAAAAAAATGTCAATAATTGAAAATCAATGAAATTTCAACCAAGAAATCATTAAAGAAAAAAATCAATTGAAATGTTGAAACACTAGGAAAATTGTTATTAGTCTATAACAGAGATGCACAGACTTATTAAGACTAGGGGCCACTCGGGCAAATCATGAACTGATGGCGGGCCGCCAGAAGTGTAGGTAATTAAAGACAATAAATAATTGATAATAATGTATTAAAATTAAAAAGGAATTTATTAATTTGAAGCGTGGCACTGCATAGTGCTTACAATCTTTTTTATATTTGGCTCAAATTTACTTGTAGCAACACGTAAAACTGCTTCCAAACTTTCATTTGCAAGGCGGTTTCTATTTTTGGTTTTATTATTATTAAGTATTGAAAAAGTTTGTTCACATATATAGGTAGAACCAAATAAGCTGGCACATTTCAGAGCGTTTATGCGCAACTCTTTGTACATATTTTTATCAATGCAGCGGTAAAAGTTCAGCAAGTCTCCTTCGTTGAATTTGTTGCGTAAATCTTCGTCGTTTTGAATGTCGACAATTTCTAACTGCATTGACTCTGGCGCATTTTCAACTGAAATCGTGAAAGGATTGCTGAATATGTCCAACAGAGGTTTCACTTTTTTAAACTCCGAAAATCTGTCTTGAAAAGATTGAATCAAAATATCTAGCTTTTCTACATAACTGAAATTAATCGCAGTTTTGTTGAATTTTTCAGCCATTTTCTTATAATTCGGAAAATGATTGTAATTTCCAGAATTCAATTGCGATCTGAAAAGTGTCAGCTTGCATTGAAAGGATGATACATGAGCGTAGAGCTGGGATATCAGTTGATTTTTGCCTTGAAGCCGTGTGTTCAAGACATTCAAATGATTTGTAATGTCAACTAAAAAAGCCAAATCACACAACCAATCAGGATTTTTAAGTTCCGGGACATCCCTTTGCTTTTCCGCCAGAAATATTCCAATTTCTTCTATTAAATTTAGAAATCGTTCCAGTGTCAATCCACGACTTAGCCACCTTACTTCTGTATAATACAGTAAATCTCCATATTCGCTTTCGATGTCATCAAGGAATTGTTTGAATTGCCTGTGATTGAGTCCTCGTGATTTTATGAAATTTACAGTCGAAACTACCACTTTCATGACATTTTGAAATTCAATTTGTTTAGCACAGAGGGCTTCTTGGTGTATAATGCAGTGAAACTACATGAGATCTTCAGCCTTTATGTTTTTTTCTTGCAGATGCTTTTTCAGCAAAGTAACTAGCCCGGAATTGACACCAATCATCGAAGGAGCACCGTCAGTCGCAACTCCCGATAATTTTGATAAGTCCAAATCAGTTTTTGAACGCTCATCCAAAAGTACATTGAGTATATCAACTCCTTTGGTTTGACCTTTCAATGAACACATTCCTAATAATAATATCAGTGGATTCGTCGAGTGCTAATGAAAAAAATTCAATGATCTTAGTTTTTTCAGTTAATTGTTCCGCAATATTACCTGACAAAGACATAATTCGTCTTTGGATGGTCATACGATTCAGTTGAATTTTCTCAAACTTTTTTGCTGCTTCTGGACACATTTTCTTAGCGGCAATTTCTATGCATTCTTTTACAAAATCCCCATCATTGAAGGGGCGACTTCGCTTTGCTATCATTCGAGAAATTTCATAACTAACTTCTGTAGCTGTTTCTGAATCTTCAATGGGTTTTCTAAACATAGCTTGCTGACCCGTAAGCTCCCGTTTTAAAGACAACATTTTTTGCTTTCTTAATTCGCCTGTAAACTTGGTAAAAGAAGGATGCTGCGTTTCATAGTGCCTTTTTACATTATATTCCTTTGCAATTGCAACAGAATTCTTGCAAATTAAACAAACGACTTTGTTATGCGACCATACAAAAAAGTATTTCTCAGTCCAAATTTCTTGAAATTGCCGATTTTCATCTTTAACCTTACGTTTTTTACTAGGTCCTGGCTTGTCCATGTTGCGTTCTAATCCTGGCTAGGATTAACACAGCACCTAAAAACAATTACAGTACCTACTTAAATTACCCATCCTTTTTAAATTATCAAAAATAATTGATTAAATAGGTAGGGAAACACTTATTAATAATAGAGTTTTACTTACGATTTCACAACACAATTATACACGGCACTTGACGGTTAACACTGCAACAGGAAATCTACGTTGAATGTGGATCAAAATATATGACACCGGCTAGTGGAGTACAACTATTGCCTTCCAAAACCTCTATTAAACTCACAGAACACTAATACACCTAGCGGCGATTAAACGTGGCTTTTATACCGCGCGTATAGAGTCGAAAACTGTCTGGAGAAATCTCGAAACCGACTCTGGAAGCTTCGAGTCGTGTACTATCTACGCGAGCGATCGTCATCGCGCCGCCGGCCGCCGCGCTTCTTCAAGCAAACGAATTTAACCGAGATCAGCACGAACATTACCGACCGCTGTTACCGACGACGCACGTACGGCGCACCGTAATAGCGCGCGCGCGAGATTCAAATTACTTTTCGAACATATTTTTTTTGGTTTTATTCTGGAATAAAATTCAATATTTTTAGAATGTACGAGAGTATTATTTTTGCTGTCGGCGGGCCACCGGTATTCGACCGGCGGGCCGCATGCGGCCCGCGGGCCGCGGTCTGTGCATCCATGGTCTATAAGAACTGTTGAAAATTACTAATTGAAAACTTCACAATATTTCAACCACAAAAAAAGAACATGAAGTGAATTTGTCAATTTAGTGTAAGTAATTACCACGTAACGGTCGCAATTATCTTCATTAAAAAAAGCAGTAACTAAAATTTGCAAGAAAAATGTTGTCAATGTTCTTGGAACAAATTTCCCTAGAAAAAATTGTAAAAAATAATTAAAAATTGCTATTAAAAGCAGCTGATAGTTTACAAAATTAAAACATTTGAAAATATTATTTAAAAATAGTTGCAAATTTCATAAAGAAAAAGCAAATGTCATTAAAGAACAATTGAAACTTCGTTAAAAAAAATTGAAATTTGCCAATAAAAAACATTTAAAATTTCAGAATAAGAAGAAGAAGAAACAATTGAAATAAATAAGAAAACAATTGATACTTAGCTATAAAGAATGTAAAATTGTTTTTTTTAATCAATTTTTAGAAATAAAAAACAATAAATAAACTATTGAAATTTGAGATTAGCCATTTAAAAATAGTTCAAAATTTAGAGAAAAGCAATTGAATATATTTCTTAAAAATATTTAATTTAATTGTGAAAACCCAATATTTCTTATGCTAAAATATGATTAAAATTTTGTAATAAAATCAGTTAAAAATTTGAAAATAAACAGTTAAAAATTCGATTTTCGAAAAAAGAGCTTCATTCAAATTCATAAAAAAAAGTAACTGAAATTTTCAAGAAAGTAAGTCGACATTTAAAACAAATCAGAAAAAATGTACAATTGAAGAAAAATCAATTTTTTTTTTGGGCTGAAAAACCAAGAACAAGTAGAGAAGAAGCATAGTAATTACCATGTTGTGAAATTTGCCTTTAAAAACTAACCAAAATTTTGAAGACCTTGAAAATAATTGCAGTTTTACAAAAAAAAATGCTGCAAATCATAATTTAGTAAAAGAATTCAAGATACAAAAATAAAAAGAAGTAATTAGAAATCCGATTTGAGGATTAATCCTCGGATCGGGCCGAAGTGCGTCCAATAGTCGGTATAATCCTGGATTAAGTCTACAAATAATCTTAGATACGGCAATAAATAGCGAGAGAGAAACAAACATCTTTATTTATTATTTGTTACATTGCGTATTATAAATAATAATCGTATTTAATTTACTTTACGGTTATCGAACCATGG
This sequence comes from Ontholestes murinus, assembly GCA_963969525.1. Classification (NCBI taxonomy): domain Eukaryota; kingdom Metazoa; phylum Arthropoda; class Insecta; order Coleoptera; family Staphylinidae; genus Ontholestes; species Ontholestes murinus. The sequence goes on along the minus strand of OZ018389.1, from coordinate 80,766,329 downwards.
TCTTTCTGACAGTCTTTCTTAGTTATGATTGTTAGTTGTCCGTTGATGTTTATGTTGATGAAGAAGAAATGAATCATAAATAGGGAGTAATCTAGAATTCTAGAATCCGAGATTAATCCGAGATTGATCCCTGTCTATTAGTACGGCTGTTAATGTAAGAATGTCTAAGATTTGACAATTATAAATTTCAAAAAAAACAATTGAAATGAATTGATTAATGGTGGAGGCGTTAACTTCGTGATACATCTTGGAAAATTAAATAAAAACGCTTACTTTGAGTAATTGAAATAAAATTTTGTGTTTTAATCAAAACCTTAAAACTGAAAAGTAAGTTTTTCGAATCAACCACATTTTTCTGGAGAGGGTTTTTAAAGTGGGTTCATTAGTAAACAAAAACTGAACAAGTTTTAAAAACTGTAACAAAAATTTTAAAATAGAGCAAAAAATCAAATTTTGATTTAGTTACTATTTTCCGTGTGATTTTTCTTTCTCTGAAAAATACACAAAAATATTTTGTAATTAGTAGCAGAAAATTTATTGAAAAATATTTAAAAAAAAAATTATTTCTTTTCTTCGAGATTTTTTATTTAAGAAGACAGTTTTTTCTAAATATTTTTTTTAATCTGGCTGATAATTAATTAAAAACAAAAACACTTTAAAGAATTCTTTTTTGTGTAATCAGCTTTCTAAAATATTATTTTAGTTGATAGTTTCTTATATTTAATCATATTTGACTTTTCATTTCTCCAGTTTTCTTCTCTAATTTGGAAACATTTTTAAAAAGTATAAATTAAATATTGATTTACAGATACAGTATTAATTGAGTAATAATTAATTCGAATTATTACTTTTATTTGTTAATAAATGTTAAATAGAAAATAAATATTTATTATGAAAACAATTTTCTTCTTATTAAATTTTTTTAAATATTGACTAAAAAAGAAAAATAGTTGACTTCTCGGCTTTTCTTTGTAATAAATATTTTCATTGCCTTAAGAGATTTCTGAAATTTATCAAATGATTCAGAGATGATCTATGAATGAAACAATTAAAACTTCAATTTGTTTCTTTAACGAAATCTCGAGAAAAAAAAAATAAAAAATCGAGTTTTGTTATCTTTATTCTTATAAACAAGATTTATTTAGTTTTTCTTAGCAGAAAATAAATTTTTTTATAATAATCACGAAAAGAAACAATTGAATATCGTTTGTTTTTTCTTAATGTCAGAAAAAAAATTAAATTGGAGATTTGTTTTAATAATTTTTATATAAAAAATAGTTCAAAATCTTTAGCGGTTTTGGGAAATAACAATCACAGAGCACAAACAGATTTATTAATCAAATTTCTTAGATGATCTCAAAATTGGAAATATGGTCCTTCATTTAATTTAATGAAATCAGTTTAAAATTCATTTTTCATAATTATTCATGTTATAGTTACATTTAAACAATCCAAAGTACATTTTATCATTTATTAGTTTATTCAACAGAAATAATTTCATTCAAATTAGTGTTGCTTTAATAGTTGTACTATTTGTAACACGTAAATTACTTTGTATTATTCAATGTCTGTCGAAGTATTAGCTAGAGAAGTAGTTGTTTCAAATTAATTTGTTTTGTAGTCTTAGTAAGACTCATTGTTGTAGATTCACGAAATGTTTTCGTATTTTTAAAATTAAACTTCTTTAATTGTCTTCACGTCACTCTTCATAAACAACTGAAACCTTTATAAAAGATGTGTGATGTCCTGAAGGTTTTAAACTAGTAATATCTTCGCTCAGATACGACCACGACGACGAAATACAAAGGATCTATCAGTTTTTATTCGAGTTGACAAAAAAAAGGTGATTCGTTCCACCAATTTGTTTCTTAATCGCACACTGATTTACTTTATGTTACCTTACTAAATCTGGTAAGTAAACTACTTTATAATGTGTGAGTAATACGTTTTGTACGTATGTAACCGTAAGTTAATCCATCAGGGAAAAAAAACAGGTGTTACTTAACAAAATTGTCAATTATAGTTTTTGGAATAGTTTGAACATTTAAAAATTAACATATTCTAATAAATTTCTTAAAACTACCTTAAAATCAGTTGAAACTTTGCCCAAAGTTAACACAATAAATTCTATATTAACCTAACTAACTCTTAATCTGCTGTAATAAACAAATCAACTCCAAGTATATTTCAGATTGGTTGCAATAAATTAAAAATTTATCTAGCGTACTCTTGACCTACCTCAATAGATTGTGCATTCACGCAGGTCGGGAGTACGCTAACTCAATATATAATTTGTTGTGGTAGGTCAAGAGTACGCTAGGTTAATGCATAAAAGTACACTAGCTAAAGCAATGCTTTCATTTAAGCGGAATACGTTTGAAATAAGTCTAAAAATTTTGTAGAAGACTTCACAAAATTTACTGGAAAAGAAGAAAGCTGACTTTTTTCCTAGAAAAAAATATAACACTAATAATTCTAGAAATATTCAAAAATGAATGTCTTTAAACTAATATTTAAAGAAAGTCTGATAAAATTTAAAAAAAAATAAGTGGTAGAAATGTTATAATTTTTAAAATTTTAGATATTTCAAGAAAATACTCAAAATTTCTAGTTTTCTCAATTTGCAGGAGAAAATATTTGAAAGGTCTATAAAGTATTAGAAAAAAAATCACCGAAAAATTCTACATACCTTAAGGAAATTTTAGAACCATAGTAGATAATTTTAAGACGAGAACATGCTTATTTATTTATTGATTTTTAATACTTAATAAAACTGTGGAGGAAATACTGGAAAATTAAGAGAAATTAACAAATGTTTGCAATAATATAGAATAGAAAATACTGAAAATTTACTAGAATTTTTCAAGAGAATTCATTGGGATTTTTTTAAAATCATGATTCTAAAAAAAAGTTGCTGGAAAATTCTGTAAAATAAAACGAGGAATTTTAATAAAATAAAATAAATCTATACGTAATGCTGAATATTTGAGAGCCTTCAAAGAAATTCTCACAATTAAAGAATTCTTGCAGTTTTGAGGAAAACAATCTGAAAAATAATTAAAAAATATATAAAATGCTATAAAATCTATCGCTAGCAAACAAAATTGGAATTCGAAAGAAAAAATGCTAGAAAAATTATGGATTTCCTGGAATATTCTTCCAAATATTTTAATTTATAAGGAAATACATTTTTTATGATTTAAATTCAAATGCTTTTTAGTCTTTAGTCTTTAGATTTTAGTCTTTAGAATTTACAAGAAAACCGTCTATAATTTACTTAAGACAATTAAAATTTTATCAAAACCGACTGAAAATTTAATAAGAAGTATTTAGTTTAATTTTTACAGTTTTCTTTTAATTTTATCAAACAATACCTCATATTTTTATTGTTTAATATATGAACTTAAACGAAACAAATAAAAACATTTCTAAAATATCTAAAACACAAATCCATCCCCACTGAACGTATTTTTGACATCCCATCAAAACAATTGATATACGCTGACAAGAAACAAAATCCAACGCTTCAAACTTAAATTCAATTTATGAAAACTGCGTTCGGAGGTTTAAAAATATGCAAAAAAAAAATTCAACTGGAATTAGATTCAAAACTTGAAACTCCAACTTATTTTTGATATTCCATCAAAACAATTGACATACGCCGACAAGAAAAAAAATGCAATGCTTAAATTGAATTTATGAAATCTTTATGAAACTTTGTTTGAACGGTTTTCCGAAATATACAAAATAACTTGGGAATTATTTACAAATAAAAAACAGTTAAAAATATTCGTCTGTTCTTTTTTATTAAAAAAAAACTAGAAAAATCAACTTGCTGATGTAAAAAAATGTATTTATATATTTAATATTATTATTTATCATTGAATCTAATTGTCAATAAAGATTTTTGTATATATATAGCCCTAATAATATTATTTATCTAGTACAAAACATTAAATATGCATGATTTCGTTCTACATCAACAATTACCATCGTTGTACGTCAGTTGGTCATATAATTATCGTTTTATTGCCAGAAAGCTGTTCATTTATTCAACACACCACATTATATCATTCGTGTGTAATTATCCTGCATATGCGCATACTGTTTTAGGTTTAAAGTTTTTGTTTGCACTGGAAAATTCGTTTGCTTCCCGTTGCAGGAGATTACAAACGCTGAAATATTCCACAGGCGAGTGTTTGTTTTAGCTAGATTAAAACTCTAAATGCGTCTGTGTACAATCGCTCTGAAAGTTTGGACCTTGATAAAAAAATATATTCAAACAATGAGCGTAAAAATTTCGTAATTAAAAAATATTAATAGAAGTTCAAAATCAATATATATTAATAAAGTTAATTATCAAAAGTATTTACATAATCATAATGTCAAAATATTAAACAAATACATATTAAAAATAAGCTTCAAAAATCACTATGTTTTAACCACTAATAAACTTATAAACATAGTGATTTTTTAATTCAGTGTAATTATGAATATAAAAATAACGTAGTAACTGTTGCAACCATTCTCTTTATTATAAAATTAATTGTTGAAAATATTTTATTCTTCCCTTATTATCGATTTAATAATAACTATTTGATTTTCATTGGCCTAATAAATTTCAATCTCACTTGCTCACTCACAAATATAAGTTTTTTTCGCACTAGGCCTGTTTTCAGCACCAATAAATTCTCCCCCCTCTCGCATTTTTCTTTTCTTCTGCAAGATGCTCCAGACATTCAAGCGGCGATTATAGTTGCCAAAAAATACGCTATGAAAAGCGCAAACGGGGACGAGGAATAAATTAAGGGACTTCATAAGTTCCATTAGTAGCAACAAAGGGCACAACAGAGAAAGAAAACACAGTTATTGTGGGGATGAATGCTTATTATACGAAGGGTGGGCTCGTGCAAACGACGGCCGACTAGAATCAAAATGATGTATGACGGTACTAAAACATCAAAATGAGAATTTATTGATTAGTTAATAAAAAGTCTAAGGTTTTTTTTGTTACGTTGTAATGTATAGACGATATAAGCATAATGTCTTACCTAAATACATCCAAAATTACCTCAGTAAAAAATTATCCGCAAAACACCACCTTGTTCTGGAATAACTCATCATCATCAGAGCTAAAAGTTGCAAAAAATTATTTCATTTTCATCGGCTGCAAAAAAATATAAAAACAATCGCCATCTACTTGAAACTCAGTGAAATTACTCAAAATATATACGAAATTATCTCAGCAGAAAATTATTCAGAAAAACACCACGTTATTCTGGAATAAATCGTCATCATCAGAGCTCATTTGTCAAAAGTTGCTTTAATTTCATTGGCTGTAAAAATATAAAAAACCATCACCTTCTACTTAAAACTTACTAAATTTACTAAATTAAATACATCTGAAATTACCTCAACAAATAAATAACTACAAAAAACCTAGTCATTCTAGAATAATTCGTTATTGTAAGAGCCTATAGTTGCAAAAAAATGGTTTCAATTCCAGCAGCTTTAAAAAAATATATAAAATCAATTTCCAGCTACTTGAAACTAGCTAAGTTTATTGAAAATACATACAAAATTACCCCGGTAAAAAAACATCCACAAAACACTCTTTCTGGAATAATTTGTCATAATCAGAGTTAAAAGTTGCAAAAATTATTTCAATTTCAGCGACTGTAAAGAAATATGAAAACAATCGCCATTTACTTGAAACTCAGTGGAATTACTCAAAATATATTCAAAATTATCTCGGTAGAAAATTATCCAAAAAAACACCACCTTATTCTGAAATATTTCTTCATCATCAGAGCTCAAATTATCAAAAGCTGCTTTAATTTCATTGGCTGTAAAAATATATAAAAATAGTAATATAAATTAAATTAAAAATAATAATTAATATAATACACACATTTTCTGTAGATGGCTTAGGTTTTTATTAAATTGGTACACTAAATACAAACCGGAAACGGGCAACAATTCCTCGGGGGGGTTAAATTACCTGCTGTCGTGCCGTTTGGGGTTTATGCGCTCTATTAACTTTTCATTGCGTTTAATTGATGATGAATGGCTTATTTAACATGCAATTAGCCCTATGAACGGAATAAACCCCTCTTAAAACTTTATGCCTTGTATACAATTATTTACAAAATTTAATTTCTGGATGGAGACAAATATTTACTTACTGAGTTTTTTTAATATAAATTTGTCACACAATATATCCAATTCGTTACAAAAATATTGTTATTAACAGTTTATTAATTAAATTCTCACTTAACACGTGGTGAAAATTTTGTTATGTTAATTGGAAGATTAATTAAACACTTGGTTTTGTTTTACTATTATTAAAATATTGAAACAAAACCAAGTGTTTAATTAACCTTCTAATGATTAATTAAATGTTTAATTGTGGAGGCGTATATTTGTTGTATATCTTGAATATAATGAAGAAGGTAAAGTGGTAAAAGTAATCGTGTCTACTTCTTCATTAAATTTATTAACTATTTGTTATACCCTTTAATTACAAATGACTTTCTGCAATAAGGGTAATGCATTTATTTATTCCCATAAATACTATAGCAACGAATTATTAAATGAGAGAGTGTATTATCCAACATGGAAAATACTCACGCTCCAGTTGAATATTATTCCGTATTCAATATCGATTCGCCATGGGGGATTTTACTGTTCACAAAGCCTAAGCACATTTCTGGAACTTTATTGTCCTGGAAATCCACCATCAAAGTCTGTTCGTTGGATAACCTATTTACATAATATTACGTTTATTGCTTTCCAACACTGATAATAAAACAAGTTTGTAACATACATAATATCTTCATTAGAAACAGTATAAGTTTAATTCACAAGGTAAATAAAACACTAGGTTTGTAATATAACTAATTTAAAATTACAAACCTAGTGTTTTATTTACTTTATATATTATGGAATTTTATCAAGTATCAGCCTCGTCTATTCAATAAATTTAATTATAATAAACTAACAAAAATCTGTTACATTATTTAATTATTTTAAATAACTATGCATTATCCTGGCATAACAAATCCTATAATAGAAATTAATTGCACCATTCAGCGTACTCTTGACCTACCGCAACAAATATGTTCTTAAGTAAGTCCAAGGCTACGCTAGGCTAATGCATAATTTGTTGAGGTAGGTCAAGAGTACGCTCAAATACTTATTATTGGCAGGTTAGTAGCAAATGATTAATAGTTTTTCTGAATGTATGTTTAATTGAAATTATTCTAGATTAAAATCTGTTTCTTTTAATTCAACGTAATTTTTTTGGAATATCTTTATTATATAGAAATAATTCAATAAATCTAATGCAACGATTAACAAGATTAAAGATTCGTGTATGAAATTCCATAATGTACGTTGAAGTCAAGTAAATAATCGTGCTCTCTTAGGATAAAAATATCAAACAGACCAAAAAATGCCAACCACTTGTAGTGGTTCAGATGAAACACGTTTGCAAACGGTTGTTAATTTTTCACATGACATTTATTTTATGGTCCATTGAAAAAAGAAACGAAGGAGAGATTAAAATAAGGAATTAATAATTAGAAGAAAGGGGAATGGTATTTTCTAGGCAAGGCAAATCCAAAAACAACTACATTAGGAAAGATATATAAGGAAGATGAAGTCGCATTTAAAATTGGCGTTGAAAAAATGGAAAAAATTGGAAAAATGTCAAGATGCGGAATTATTAACATAAAATTACAAAGATACTCTTTTTTCCCGAGTCGAAATGGAAATAAGTAATGCTGTACAAAATGAATGTGATGCATTTAATTATTCAAGGATGGTATAATAAATTAGAAGAGATGAATATTTTCACTAACATAGAGGAACCTACTTTTCTTTGCATTTCTAAAAACTCGTCTTTCCGAAGAAGGGTGGTCATATACAGTGACAATAAAATGTATTGATGAAATAGATTAGTAAAATGTATGCTATCTGTCAATTATTTTCTATTATCTATCATTTGTCATCAATCCTTTGTCATTAGTTGTTATTTGTTAACTGTCATCTCTCATCTCTCATTTCTCATCTCTCATCTCTCATCTCTCACTTCTCATCTCTCATCTCTCATCTCTCATCTCTCATCTCTCATCTCTCATCTCTCATCTCTCATCTCTCATCTCTCATCTCTCATCTCTCATCTCTCATCTCTCATCTCTCATCTCTCATCTCTCATCTCTCATCTCTCATCTCTCATCTCTCATCTCTCATCTCTCATCTCTCATCTCTCATCTCTCATCTCTCATCTCTCATCTCTCATCCCTCATTTCTCATATATCATCTATCATCTCTTATCTCTCATTTGTCATATGTCGTTTGTCATCTGTTACTTACTGTCTGTTATTTGTACCCTGTTATTATCAATATATCAGATTACAAATGCAAAAGTAACGATAAAACTACCAAAAGATAATAAATCTAAAAAATAAGTTTAGTGTAAAAAATTAAAATCAAATTATTATTACGTTTTCTGTCTATTATATACCATTTGTATTATTTTTACTCCAGGCTGTTTTTAAAGCGTCGTTTATATGTTTCAAAATTTCGTCTCTTTAAAAATTGTTTTATAAATCTATAATTTTAATTTATTTCTCATCGATTTATAACTTTTGTTTAAACTATTTTCAGAGAAAGTTTTGTTGTCAGTCATCAGTCATCTAAAGTTTTCTCAATAAAATATGACTTGTATATATTTTATCTATCATCTTGTCATCTTATTATCAATTAACTGTCATGTGTTGAATGTCTTTTGTTATTTATCAACTGTTACCTTTCATCTGTCATATATAATTAATCATAAGGTATTTTAACTATAATTTGTTATTTGTTATCTACTATTTGTAACCTCTCACTTTCTATTCATCTATTATCTGTTAATTTTTTAATAAATGTTGTATGTCATCTGATAACTGTCAACCAATAACTCCTTCCTTCATGTGATACATATCATTTGTCATTGTTGTTATCTGTTATCTGTCATTTGCCACTTATCTGTCTTTGACCATGTTATTTGATAGTTATAAATGATTAATGACAACAATACAATTGAAAAAGTTTCATCTGTACGTGTAAGTATTCCTTGAAAGAAAATATATAAATTTATATCTTACTTTAAATATAATTATTATCTCGTGTTAATTATTTTTATTTAACAAAAACGATCTGTCAATTTCCATCAGTCATTTATATTTCGTTATCTATCATCTGCTATTAATCCTTTGTCATTTAGAATGTATCTTCTATTATCTGATAAACATGGTCATCTGTCATATATCAGTTGTTATATGCCATCTGTTGTCATTGATCATTTATCATCTGTCATCTATAATCTATCAACTGACATATGTCATTTGTTATATATCATCTGTCATTTATCATGTGTCGTCTGTCATATTTAAGGTTAGTTTAAAAATATTTGATTAAAAATTATATTAAACTGTTTTCAGCAAATGTTTAATCACTTTTTCCCTCTAGTTTAAAATTATAAGTGAGGCGTTTCTTATGTATGTTTATAGATTGGATGGTGGGAGAGAGATCAACCATCCACCTACATGTATATTGAAACTTTCAACACTAACTGTTTTAATTTTCTAAAACAAAAACAAAAGTTATGCAAGTTTTCATGCTAAATATTATGTAATTTTTCCTTAAATCAAAATGAAACTCAGTAAAACATTGATGCTTTGATCTATAGGTTGGAGGGTGGGATAGAGGCCACCCAACCACCCTACATAATTATTGGTACTTTTTCAGTAGATATGTAGTGTGAATGTCCATTATCCTACACTCCAATTTCAAATTATAAGCGACGGTTTTCTTGTAAAAAGATATTTAAATAAAGAAGAGTTTTCATGATTTGATCAATTGGTTTTAAATAAAATTTTAGCATATGATCTAAAGATTGGTGGGTGGAATAGAGGCCACCCACCCACCCTACATATTATTGGTGCTTTTACAGTGTAACTGTTTTAGTTTCCAAAAACCATAATCAAAAAGATTGTAAATGTTTTTAATGATTTTATAAGCACTGTTGTAGTGTAGATTTCTTTTTATGTGTAGGGTGGGTGGGTGGCCACTATCCTACTCTCCAATTTTAAATTATATGCGACGGTTTTCTGCATAAGAAATTTGAACGAAGAAGAATTTTCATGCTAATTATTATGTAATTTTTTCTTAAATCAAAATAAATCTGAGTAAAGAATTAATGCTTGATCCATAGGTTGGAGGGTGGGATAGAGAACACCCACAATTTTAAATTATAAGCGACAGTTTTTTTCATACGAAATTTAACAAAGAAAAGTTTTCATGCTAAATATTATGTAATTAAAAAAAAAAGAGTGAACCTTAGTAAAAGTTAGTGTATGATCTATAGGTTGGAGGGTGAGATGGAGAAAACCCACCCGCTCTATATTATTATTAGTACTTTTCCACCATAACTGTTTTAGTTTCCTAAACCCAAAATCAAAAATGCGACGGTTTTCTTGTAAAAAATATTTAAATTTAGAAGAATCTTCATGATATATATATATATAATAGAAATTTTCTTGAAATTTTAATTAAACTTTAGTGTACGATCTAAAAATTGGAGGGTGAGATAGAGGACACCCACCCACCCTACATAATTATTGGTACTTTTACAGTGTAACTGTTTTAGTTTCCAAAAACCATAATCAAAAAGATTGTAAATGTTTTTAATGATTATCTAACCACTGTTGTAGTGTAGTGTTTTATTTTATATGTTGGGTGGGTGGGTGGCCACTATCCTACTCTCCAATTTTAAATTACATGCGACGGTTTTCTGCATAAGAAATTTAAACGAAGAAGAATTTTCATGCTAATTATTATGTAATTTTTTCTTAAATCAAAATTAATCTGAGTAAAACATTAATGCTTGATCCATAGGTTGGAGGGTGGGATAGAGAACACACACCCATCCTACATAATTATTGGTACATTTCCACTATAACAGTTTCAGTTTCCTAAAACCAAAATCAAAAAGATTGTAAATGTATTTAATGGTGCTTACAGAGCACTGCTGTAGTGTAGTTTTCATTTTATATGTAGGGTGGGTGGGTGTCCACTATCCTGCTGTTCAATTTCAAATTACAAGCGACAGTTTTCTTCATGAGTTATTTAAACAAATAAGAGTTTTCATGTGATTTACTTTGTAAATATTCTTTAAATTAAATTGCCTTTGAGTAAAATATTGGGATATGATCTATAAGTTGGAGGGTGGGATAGAGGCCACCCTCCCACCCTACATAATTATTGGTACATTTCCACTATAACTATTTCAGTTTCCTAAAACCAAAAAGATTGTAAATGTATTTAATGATTTTGTAAGCACTGTTGTAATGTACTTTTCATTTTATATGTAGGGTGGGTGGCTACTATCCTGCCTTCTAATTTCAAATTAAACACAGTTTTCTTTCTAACAAATTTAAACAAAGAAGAGTTTTCATTGTATATTTTGTAAATATTCTTTAAATTAAATTTCCTCTGAGTAAAACATTGATGTATAATCTCTAGGTTGGAGGGTGGAATAGAGGCCACCCACCCACCCTACATAATTATTGCTACTTTTCCATTATAACTGTTTTTATTTAGCAAAATACTCTTATATGATTTATAGGTTGGAGAGAAAGATTATTTACTAACCCAAAAAAAATTGTTTAGCGTTTTTACTAGAATTATTTTATTTCCTTAAGATTAACCCGAAAATTATGGAGATGTAGTTAAGTTATTGGCAAAAAATTAAGGCAGTCGATTTTTACAAGCCTTTCTAGAAGCGAATGTTTCACCAGTAAAATTTTGCGCAATGTAATCAAATGGTAAACAAATTTTTACAGATGGTAATCACTTGGTGCCTGTTTCGGACTATAAGGTGGATGCATAAGAACCTCTCAACTAAGATCCCTGGGCTTCTGGCGAGTCACTATCGAGATGTGTGGCCTGGCGTTGTCCTGATGAAACACATTACTCTTCTATTGGTCAAAGCTGGCCGTTTCTGGGCGATTGCTTCCTTCAAACGATCCAATTGTTGACACTACTAATATAAGTTAGTATTTTTGCTGTAGGGGAGCAACTTATATTAGATATTTCCTTGCTGATCCCACTAAGCACACAGCAAAACCTTTCCTAGAAGTCAATCCTGGCTTGGCAACCGTTTCCGCTGGCTTATTGTGATTTGACCACGACCGTTTTCGGTTGACGCTGTCTTAAGTAAGACGTTTCCGAAATAAGTCGATTTTGTTGCGATTCGCAGATGGAAATTCGGCCCATGAGTTTTTTTTGCGTTAACTCGTGTGAGTTTTTTTGTATCAAGTCTTATACCGTTTGGAACATGGTTTTTTAGCACAATCTTTAGCTTTTGGGCAATCGAAACAGTGTTTACTTTACGGTTGGACTCAACAATGTCCATAATTTTATCAATATTTACGACAATGGGCCTTCCAGTGTCTTATGACATCGAAATTATCGAAACGGAATCGACGAAAACAAATTTGCGTGTGATTGGCTGTTACCCTATCAGAACCATAAACATTATTCACATTTTCATCCGCCTGGTTTGCGTTTTCGCCTTTATCGACGAAAAACTGTAAAATATAGCGTATTTTCTCTTTGCTAGTGTCCATTTCTGAGGCGCGCTCAAACAAAACTGACTAACCACAAAACTGTCAAAAAAGTTTCTTTAAAACGAAATCTCATCTATCTAACGCCATTTAGGATTATACAACGCAAGATAACTAAAGCCATCTATTGGAAAAATTATTAATTTCTTGTTAATACACCTGTAGCTTAATTGTTGTGTTGTTGATTAAATTTGTAGGGGTGTTTGGTGGTTACTATCCCTAGCCCCATCAGTTTAAAATTTATAAACGCCGATTATCCGTACAGGTAAAACAGAAGAAAAAGAAAAATCCTTTCGCAAACTTTCCAACGAAAACTTTAATTGAAAACCCAGCGAGCGCGATAAATTCCACAAATCCACCACCGACTCAAACTACGAAAGTTTTATCTCGACGTTCACCTGAAACTTACACATCGTAAATCACCGCAAATAATCCAACACCTCTACACACTAATTTACCCTTATCAAATGCAAACACGAAAGCGCGGTTACGTTTAAAGTGTACAACACAATTCTTCAACGACTAAAAAAAAATTAAATAAACACACGAAACCGTGTTTACATAAAATTATTATTTTTATCTTAATGGGACGGCAATTAGTATAATGAAGGGTGGAACTTTTATATATAATTGAATAAAACGGCGCGCACAATTGAAAGAATTGATTGCATGGGGTCTCGTGTTATTACCAACTGCATAATGAATGGGGCCTGTATTGAAGTACGTGGTGACCTACATTCACGTCAAAATGGGAACGCTTTTGTGACATTTAATTTCGCCGTCATTAATCCCGGCATTTTAATTAGAAAGAAAAACATTTCATTGTGATATTCCAGAGGGCTAATTTACGGATAGAAGGGTTTTTTTAAAGAGGGGGTAGAGAAATAACAAAGGAAGGGTATTGATTAAAAATAAAATGGTGAATGAAAAATAGAAATTTGAAATTTGAATTTCATTATTATAGATTCTAACAACACAACAATTAATAGTTTTTTAATATTCATAACTATATTGAACCAACAATCAAGTGATACATTAATTTTTGATTGTAGAGTTACAAAAAATCGTATTTAATTAGTTAATAAAACTCTAAGGTTTGATTATTTGAGAAGCATTAATACACCCTTTCCTCCCTATAAACTTGGGCACGCTAGTTAAAAGTGTATTACAGAAATCGATAATAGAATTTATGTCCGCATTGAAAAATTACTCCATTCCACCGACAATAGCGACGAAATTGTAATTGACAGGCGAGGCAATTATTTAAGATATCACCTCGGAAAAGGGGGCCGGATAATTACACCCCCTCCCTCATTCCGTATGGCCACATATGTAACGTGGCATTAACAGTGAGTAAAGTGCCACTCGGTCCCACATCTGCGAACTGGCCGAAAAGTCCTGCGAGGATTCCTCCTGTACACCCCCTAAGCGCAGACCGTAACCATGACACGGTGCATTTAGATATCAAACCACCCCCTAAACTACCCCTCTGAAAATGGCACGCGCTCGCATGCACTCTCCATCCTTCTATGTCTGCTAATGTGCAGTTTCTCAGATAAGGAATATGTTTTATGGCTTTAAGGCTTCCCGCCTGTGACTTGAGGTTATTTAAAAATAATTTCACCGCCCCTTCTTCTAATCTAAACAAGAATTAAGATTTATCGTCTCTAGACGGATATTTTTAATTAAGTTTCGGCTTGATTACGTTTAGGAATTATTTATTCAGATCTGATTTGATTTAATGGGGGCTCTAATGGATTAAACAGGAAAAGAAAACGTAACAGGATTTTGCTGTTATTTATCGTCTACCACCGAGTAGAAATTTAATTTTTTTAATTTCAGATTAGTATATAAATTTTTAACTCAAGCCTATATACACCACCTCTAATTTAATAATATTTATTGCTTTTCAAAATCTTTATATAGAATTTACTAAGAAAATCGTACAGATATTTGTTAAAGATAAGTCATATGTGTGGCCATCTATAATATGTTATCTATCATTTTGGTCTGTCATCTGTCATCTGCCAACTGTCATCAATCATCTCTAGTTTTTTTAAGTTTTATCTATACAAATATCTTAATTTGTTTTACGTCAATTATTTTTTACATGAATTTTAATGTGTTTTTTTTTCGCTATTTTTAAGTTTCATGTTTACCCCAATGTTATCGTGTGTTACAATTATTTTCTAGGTTTGCAAAAAAATTTACCCTATTTTAAAACTGTACATATATTCTAGTTATCATATGAAATTTCCATTATAAAGTTATGTAACTTGTTGGAAATAAATATATATTATATTACATGTCTCTGTTATCTCTTCTGTCATAATAAAATAGTTTCTTCTGTAAGAAATAAAAATTATCTGCTGTCAAAATATAAAATTTTTCTCTGTAAGAAATTAATTCTTTTTTCGCTTTTAAAAATTACAATATTCTACTATCAAAAGTAACTTTCTTTACTATCAATAAGTTAATATCTTTTTGCTGCCAAAAATTAATATTCCCTATTATCAAAATGTTAAAAATATTCTACTGTCAATTATGTCATGTCAAAATTTTTAAGTTTTCTGCTGTCAGAAAATTTTTTTCTGCTTAAGTTTCTGTTGACAAAAATTAATATTTTCTGCTAAAATTTTCTGTAATCAAAAAATCAAATTCAATATTATATTTTTTTCAGTTAGCTATCAAAATTAAAAAGTGTAAAAAATCAAAATTATCATCTGTCAGAAATTAAAATTATTTGCTATTAGAAATTCTAACTTTACGCTGTCAAAAATTTAAATTTTCACCTTTTATCTTCTTTTTTCTCTCCTAGCAAATATTAATTTTTTATTGTTTAGAAATGAACTTTTTTTCATTCAAAAATTATTCTTATTATTATTATTCTGTACCCAATATTAACGATTTGTTCAAGATTAAAATCTTCTTCTTCTGTCGAAAATGTAAATTTTGTGTTGTTAAAAATTTAATATTCTACTGTGAGTAATTAAAACTTTCTAGTGTCTTATTTATAAGAAATTAAAATTTTTCATCCATCAGAATTGAAGTTCTTTTCATTTCCAATTCTCAAAAAAATGTAATTTTCTCCTGTCAAAAATTGAGATTAAAATTTGGAATGAAACTTTCTTTAAAAGAAAATAAATATTTTTTTGAACACTGAATAAAACATATGTTTTTAACCACTATAATTGTGGTTAAAAACAGTAAGTGTTTTATTCAGTGTTCATTATGAATTACCACATAGTAACGGTCGCAACCATTATTATGATGAAATAATTTTTTGGTATCAGAAATTAAAATTTTCATCTGTTACAAATTTGTTTTTTTGTTATCAGTAAGTCAAATTAACTGCGATTAAGAATTTAACTTTCTGCTGTCAACAATTAAAATTTTCTGCTGTCAAAATATACATTTTCTGCCTTCAAAAATTAAAATGCAAAATTTTCAAATTTAAAATCAAACTCAAAATGGTTCGCTATAAAAAGTGTAATTTAAATGTCAGAAATTCATTTTTTTGTTGTCAGAAATTAATTTTCTTACTGCTAGAAATTAAAGTGAATTGTCAAAATCAAAAGTTTTTGCTGACAAAAATTATAATTTTCTACTGTCAAAAAATAAAAATTTTATTTGATGAAAATTGAACTTTTCTATTCTACTACTTAATTTTTGTTGTTAAATATTAACATTTACTTATGTAGAAAATATAAGTTATTTTTTTTTAGACTTCTACTCACAACAAAAAAATATTTTCTACTTCTAAAAATTAACGATTTCTTCTGTCTAAAATTAACTGTATCTGTTTGATATTAAAATGTTTAGCTCTCAGTAAACAAAATTTTTTGAAAATCAATTTTTACTGCTAGATATTTAATTAACTACTGTAAAAATTCAGAACATTCTGCTGTCAAAACTTAAATGATTTCTCGGCTGCCAAAAACTGAAATTTTCTATAGACAAAAATTGAAAGTTGTCTGCTTTAAAAAAATGTTTTCTGTTATTAGAAATTAATAATTTCTGCTGCTAAATTTTCCTGTTTGATATTAAAATGTTTTGCTGCTAGCAATCAATTAAGTTTAGTGTTTTTTTTTTGCTGTCACAAATTAAACTTTCTCCTGAAAACATTTTAAGTTTTCTACTCTGAAAAAATTAATTTTCTGCTTTTAAAAATTAACGTTTTTTTCTGTCTAAAATGAACTCAATCTATTTTATATTAAAAAGTTCTGTCGCAAGCAATCAAAATTTTTAGATATTTGTTTCCTATCACAAAGTAAAATAACCTACTGTCAAATTTCTGCTGTCAAAAAATAAAACTTTCTGCTGTCAAAAAAATAATTTTTGATTTGGTATAAAATGAAATTTTCTGCCGTCTGAAATTGAACTATTCTTATGTTAATAATTTATATTTGTTTCAGTCAAAATTAACGTTTTATGCTGTCAAAAATTAAAATATTCTACTGTCAAAAGTTACTTCCTTTGCTGCCAAAAATTAATATTCTTGATTGCCATAATCTTAAAAATGTTATTGTCTGATGTCAAAAAAAATTATGGTGTCAAAAATTAAACTTTTCTTCTGTCAGAAATTAATTTTTACTGCTGGAAATTAAAATTAACTGCGGCCAAAAGTCAAAACTGCTGCCAAAAATTTGAATTGTCTGCTGTAAAAAAAAAAAAAATTCATTTGATACAAATTTTAATTTTCTACTATCTAAAATGATTATTTACTCTGTTATGCCAAAAATTACAGTTTTGATTGACTGAAATTTACTGTAATAAAAAATGAAAAGTTTTCTGCTCTTAAAATATTAATTTTCTGCTTTCAAAAATTAACAATTAAAACTCGATGGTGTCAAAAATCAAACTTTTTTGCTGTCTAAAATGAAACTTTGCTTCTGCCAGAAATTCATTTTTCGACTGTAAAAAATTTAAACTGCTGTCATAAATTAAAACCTTCTGCTGTAAAAAATGAATTGTCTGCTGTCAAGAAAATACAATTTTCATCTGATACAAATTTTAATTTTTCATTTATTTCCAGAAAGAATTAAACGTTCCGCTGTTAAATATTAAAACTTTCTGATGTAAAAAAAATATAGTTAAGAGTTAAGAGTAGTTTATTTCCAGTGCAAATGATAAATACATTCAATGGGTGGGTCAAGTTTACATGGAATTAATTAAAAATTAACATAATAGGTATATATGAATTAAAACATAGAACTAGTGCTAATAACATATTAAAATGTGATGTAAATATAAAACTTAATGCTAGATACAATTATAGAATAAAACATAGAACTAGTGCTAATAACATATTAAAATGTGATGTAAATATAAAACTTAATGCTAGATACAATTATAGAATAAAAATATACAAACACAATAAATAAGGTATAAAATATATAGTAATTTCACTTAAAATGTACGGTCAACGTAAGTAAAAATACAAAATTGGATATGAATATATTTACACATTATTACAAAAACTAATATATTCACTAACAGTATAAAAACTATTTTCTTCAAATAATTTCTTCAACCGTTTATTAAAAAAAATTATAGGGATATTTTTAAAACTGTCTGGTAGTTTATTGTAGAGTTTTATAGCTTGAACAATGCAGGAGTTATGGTAAAAAGAATGATGGTGTTGTGGAAGCTTTAGGTTCTTTGATCTTATATTATATGTATGATGCGTTTCATGACCATCAAAAAGGTTTAGATTGTGTCTCACAAATTTTAAAGTTTCGTAAACATATAGGCTCATAAGCGGCATAATTTTCAGTTTCTTGAACAGCATACGACAACTAGTATTTGGTTTTTGATTACAGATAGCTCGTACGAGACGTTTTTGCATAACAAAAAGCTTTTGTATGTTATTCTCAGTTGTACAGGCCCAGAATATTATACCATATGTCAATTGTGGCTGGCAATATGACATGTACATTATACGGGCTGCTTCTTCGTGTATGTCTTGTTTTGTAGCATATAGCAAATATGCATATTTAGCTATTCTTGAGCATATTTGTTCTATATGGCTATTCCATTTTAAGTCGCTTTGAATAATTATTCCTAAAAATTTTGTCTCGTCCGTCTCAGAAATTGGATCCCCATTCATATATACGTTTGTTTGGCCCATTGGTGCTCGAAAGTTTATAATGTGTGTTTTTGTTGTATTCGCCAACAGGTTATTATATTTAAGCCATTTTCCAAGTTCCAATAGTGTTTCATTTGCCACCTTGGTCAACTGTGTTAGGCATCGATCTGCTATGCTAATCGTAGTATCATCTGCAAACATGGTTATGTGCGAATTTATTGACAACGGCAAGTCATTAATAAATAATAGGAATAATACGGGTCCCAATATACTTCCTTGTGGTACACCTGCCGTTGGGTAGGCGGCTTTAGATTTGTAGAAATTATTTTTCACAAATGCTGTTGTTACATGTTGTCGTCCAAGCAGATACGATGCTAACCAGTTATAACAGTTTCCCCTTAGACCGTATAGGGATAATTTGTGGAGTAATAGTTCATGTGGTACACAATCAAAAGCCTTTGTGAGGTCCACAAATATTGAAAAAACTTTAATATTGTTATCCAAATTATTTAGAATGAAATCACTGAGGTTGTAAATTGCGTGTGTGGTTGTCATGCCCTTTGTAAAACCAAATTGTTTATTACTTAGTGTGTTGTTATGATCTAAGTAATCTACTATTCTATTCTTTAACACAGCTTCGAATATTTTAGAAAACACTGGTAGAATAGATATTGGCCTGTAATTTCCAATTTCGTGTTTAGAACCTTTTTTGTAGATGGGAACGATTCTACCATTTTTTAGTATTGTTGGAAACACACCTTCTTCCATTGACATATTAATAGCAACTGTTAACGGTTCTATTTTTGTCTAATACAAAATTTTACTATCTGAAATTAATATTTTTTGTTAAACATTATTAAAATGTTCTGCTGCTACCAATCGAAACTTTCATCTTTTACATATTCATTTTTGTTTTTGCTGCCAGAAAACAAAATTGTCTGCTGTCAAAAATTAAACTTGCTTCTGTCAATCAAAAATTCTGCTGTCAAAAATTTAACGTTTTATGCTACCAAAAATTCAATCTTTACTACAAGGAATTAATAACTGCTAACAATAATTTGTTTTTAGATTAGAATTTTCATCTTAAAAAATAAAATTGATACAAATAGGACCAATTTCTGCTAGATTAATTGATTGTCAATTGTTTTTTTTTGTTTTAATTACACATTCCTAATCGTTGTTACTACCTTTTTACTTGTAGCTTTCAATTGCTCAGTAAAACAATTGAAAGCTATTACTCAAAAAATAGTAACAATTATTAGGAATTTGTAATTAAAACAAAATAAAAACAATTGACAATCTGTTAAACATTAATGTTTACTTATGTCAAAAAATGAAAATACTGGTGCCAAAAACTAAAATTAAATCAGCAGAAATTGTTAATTCATTAAATTTTATAAATTGTCGTTTATTTAAAGTTATAGAAATTATAATTACATATTTTGTAGAGAGAAGAAGTTTTAACGATTTGTCAATTTCAACTGTTTTTTTTTAACATGATTGATTAATTTAATTTGTCACTTAATTCGTCATGAAAAATTATGCATTGTGAAATTTTTTTTTCCATAATTTAAAGAATTAATTTTGAGAATTTTAGAATTAAGAGCATTTTCTAAAAAAAAATCTTTTAGAATTTTCATTATTAAAATTGTACAATTTCAAATTTCCAAAATATATTTCGAGAGTTCCAAAATAAATAATCTTTCAATTTTTTTAGAGTTATTCAGAAATGTATTTTCCAGTTTTTTTTAGAACCATTTGAATTATCCTCGAGTATTGTCATAATTTTTTGTGATTTCTAGATTATTTTGGAATGTTCTTGCAATTTCTCTTTATTTGAGGATTGTAGTATGTTTCAAAAATTTAATTTTTAGATTTTCACAATTCAAACATCTAGAATTTTTGGGAAAATAATTTTTCGGATTTCTAAAACTTTCATTAAGGTGTTTCAAATTTCAATTTTCCAAAATTATTTTCAAGTCTTCTAAACTAAATGAAACCAAATTTCTAAACTTATTCAGCAATATGTTTTCTAGTTTTGTAGAACTATCTAAATTATCTTCAAGTATTTTAAAATTGTCATAAAGTTTTTATTGTGATTTTTAGAAATATCTTTTGAAAATTTTTCTGTAATTTATTTTTCTTTTATATAAAGCTATTAAAGCATTTATATAAATGATGTAAGGAGGGATGTTTAGGAGGTGACATTTGTACAATAAAGCCTTTGACTTGATTTTTGCCAAAATTCTAAAATTATGCATTGTGAAATTTTTTTTTCCATAATTTAAAGAATTAATTTTGAGAATTTTAGAATTAAGAGCATTTTCTAAAAAAAAATCTTTTAGAATTTTCATTATTAAAATTGTACAATTTCAAATTTCCAAAATATATTTCGAGAGTTCCAAAATAAATAATCTTTCAATTTTTTTAGAGTTATTCAGAAATGTATTTTCCAGTTTTTTTTAGAACCATTTGAATTATCCTCGAGTATTGTCATAATTTTTTGTGATTTCTAGATTATTTTGGAATGTTCTTGCAATTTCTCTTTATTTGAGGATTGTAGTATGTTTCAAAAATTTAATTTTTAGATTTTCACAATTCAAACATCTAGAATTTTTGGGAAAATAATTTTTCGGATTTCTAAAACTTTCATTAAGGTGTTTCAAATTTCAATTTTCCAAAATTATTTTCAAGTCTTCTAAACTAAATGAAACCAAATTTCTAAACTTATTCAGCAATATGTTTTCTAGTTTTGTAGAACTATCTAAATTATCTTCAAGTATTTTAAAATTGTCATAAAGTTTTTATTGTGATTTTTAGAAATATCTTTTGAAAATTTTTCTGTAATTTATTTTTCTTTTATATAAAGCTATTAAAGCATTTATATAAATGATGTAAGGAGGGATGTTTAGGAGGTGACATTTGTACAATAAAGCCTTTGACTTGATTTTTGCCAAAATTCTAAATTTCCAGCTCTCAAAAAGTATTTTTCTGCTGCCAAAAACAATATTTTTGACTGATTAAAATTTTACTGTCTAAAATGTTTTTTTGTTTGTTAAACTTTACATTTACTTACTTGAAAAATAAATATTTTCTTGTGCCTGGAACTGAAATTTATGTAGACAAAACTTTTTAATTTCCAGCTCTTAAAAAATTAATTTTCTTTCTTTAGAAATTGACAATTTCTGCTGTCAAAATGCACTTTTCTGTTTAAATGTTCTGCTTCTAGCAATTTAAATATTCATCTGTTACAAATTCAGTGTTTTAGTTATCAGAAAGTAAAATTGTCTGCTGTCAAAAATTAAAATTACTACGGTCAAAAACTAAAAGATCTGGAAATTAAAACTAACTGCTGTCAAAAATCAAAACTTTCTGCTGTAAAAATATTGAATTGTCTGCTGTCAAGAAAATAAAATTTTCCGATACAAATTTAAATTTTTCATTTTTGTATGTCAAGAATTAAACATGCTGCTGTTAGAAACTAAAATTTTCTGGTGTCAAAAATTAAAACTTTCTGCTGCCAAAAAAATTATCTAGTAAAAATGCACATTTCATGATGTCAAAAATAATATTTTTCAGGTGTCAATAATAATATTTTCTTTTATTAGAAACTTAATGTTTTGCTTTTTAAAATTAAACCATGAACTACCGCAATTAAATTTTTCTGCGGTAAAATTAACTTTCTCCGTTCTTAAAAATGAAAATTTTCTGTTATTCTCTACTGTCAGATATTAAAATTTTTTGCCGCCAAAAATTGGTAAAAGTTCAAATTTTTTACCCTCTAAAATTGATTGAACTATTCTTCCGTTAGAAATTTAAATTTGTCAAAAAAAAAACAATTTTATGGTGTCAAAACTTATAATTTGTGCTACAAAAAGAAAATTTGCTTTTGTCAGAAATTACAATTTTCTGCTGTTCATGATTGAACTTAAAAGGCTAACATTATAATTTTCTGCTAAGGAAAATGGATTCTTTCCACTCTTAAAAATGAATTTTCTTTTCTGCTACCAAAAATAAAAATTTTCTGTTATCACAATTTAAGATTCTCAAATTCAAAATTTTTAATGCTGTGCTGTTGAAGAATACAATTTTAATGTCAAAAATTCAATTATTTTTTTTTGCTATCAGGAAATTAAAATTAACTGCTGTCAGAAGTTAAGTATTTGTGAAAATTTAAACTTTTCTGCTTTTTAAAATGTTATAAAGTCGTTTTATTACTGCTAGAAATTGAAATTAACTTCTGTCGAAAACAAAAACTTTCTGCTGACAAAAGTCAAAACTTTCTGCTGACAAAAATCAAAACTTTCTGCTGTCAAAAATTAGAATTTTCTGCTGTCAAAAAATAAAACTTTCATCTGATAAAAATTTAAATTTTCTACTGCCTCAAATTATTTTTCTTTTGTTAAACATTAACATTTACTTACGTGAAAAATTATAATTTTCTGCAGTAAAAATTTTCTGCTTTCAAAAAATTCAGTTTCTGCTATTAGAAATTAAAAATTTCTCTTATCAACAAAAATTAACTTTTACTGTTTGATTTTAATCAAAAATTTTTATCTGTTACAAATCTAATTTGTTTGATTTCAGAAAGTAAAATTGACTGCTGTCAAAAATTTAATATTTATCTGATACAAATGTTAATTTTTCATTTACTTATGTCAAGAATTAAACATTCTGCTGTCAGAAACTAAAATTGTCTACTGTCAAAAATTAAAACTTTCTGCTGACAAAAATCTAAACTTTCTGCCGACAAAAATGAAAACTTCCTGCTGACAAAAATAAAAAAATTCTGCTGTCAAAAATTACATTTTTCTGCTGTCCAAAAATAAAATTTTCATCTGATAAAAATTTAAACTTTCTACTGCCTCAAATTATTTTTCTTTAGTTAAACATTAACACGTCAAAAATTATAATTTTCTGCAGTAAAAATTTTCTGCTTTCCAAATTTCAGTTTCTGCTATTAGAAATTGAAAAAAAAATAACTTTTTCTGTTTGATATTAAAATATATTGCTTCCAGCAATAAAACTTTTTATCTGTTACAAATCCAATTTGTTTGATTTCAGAACGTAAAATTGACTGCTGTCAAAAATTTCATTTTCATTAGTCAAAAATTCTCCATCGTCAATGAGAAAAATTGAAATTTTCTGCTGTAAAAAGTAAAATTTTCTGCTGTCAAAAATTAAAACTTTCTGCGGTCAAAAAATTAAAATTTTTATCTGGAAAAAAATCTGCTATCTGAAATTGAAATATTCCTGTTTTCGAAATTTGTTTCTTTCAAAATTAAAATTTTATGATGTCAAAAATAATAATTTTCAGGTGTCACAAAAAGAAAATTTGCTTTGGTCAGAAATTACTATTTTCTGCTGTCCACGATTAAACTTTGAAAGGCTAATGATAAGTTTCTGCTGACAAAATTCAACTTTCTCCGTTCTTAAAAATAAAAATTTTCTCTTATTTTCTGCTGTCAGAAATTAAAATTTTTTGCCGTTAAAAATTAAATTTTGATCTGGTAAAATTTCAAATTTTCTACCATCTAAAAATGAACTATTCTTCCGTTAGAAATTTAAATTTCTCTCTATCAAAAAATAACATTTTATGGTGTCAAAACCTCAAATTTTTAGATGTCCAAAATTGATAAAATTTTCTTTTATCATAAATTAATAATAATTTCTGCTGTCGATAATTCAACCCTCTGAACTCTGAACTGTCAAAATTAAAATTATCTGCTGTCAATAATCAACTCTCTCTACAATTCAAAATGTTAATTTATTATCTGTTGTTAGAAATTAAAATTTTATGTTTTCTGCTATCAAAATTCTCAATTTCAAAATTAAACTTTAAAAGGTCTGCTGTAAAAAATAATAATTTTATTTTTCAGAATTTCGAATTTTTGTTGTCAGAAATTACAATCAAAAATTAAAACTTTTGCTGTAAAAAATATCTTTTTCTGTTGTCAAAAAAATATATTTTTGTTTAATAAAAAAATTTACTGTCAGAAACTAAAATTTTTGCTGTACAAAATTTAATTCAGAATGGCGAAATTAAAATTTTCTGCTTTTAGAAATTGACATTTTCTGCTGCCAATTATGAACTTTTCTATTTGATATTAATATGTTCTGCTGCTAGCAATCGAAGTTTTCATCAATTGTTTTACCGTCAGAAGGTCAAATTAACTGCTGTCAAAAATTAAATTTTCTGCTGTAAAAACTTTTAAGTTTTCTACTAAAATATGAAATCTATTTGTTTGATATTAAAATGATCTGCTATCAGATGCCAAATTTTTAATTTCCCGCTCTTAAAATATTAATTTTCTGCTTATAGAAATTGTCAAATTCTGCTGTCAATAATGAATTTTTTTGTTTGATAAAATACAATTTGTATGTGATAATAATTTTAATTTTTTACTGTTTGAATTTGAGCTGTTCTTCTGCCAAAATACTTAATTTAATTACATTATATAAAATGTAAAACGTTCGTGCAGAAATGCTTATTGAAATTAACTTTTCTCATTATTAATTCAATTTATTACTGTCAAACATTGATATTTTATGGTTTATAAAAATAAAATTTGTATGTGTCAAAAAATAAAACTTTCTTCTGCCAGAAATCATTATTTTTTTCTGTTATAAAATAAATTTTTCAGCTCAAAAAAAATATTTTCTGCTTTTGAACAAAACTCAAATCAACTCTACCTATTTGATAACAAAATGTTCAAAGTTTTCAATTCAGTTTTTCACCGTCAGAAAGTAAAATACCTTCTGTCAAAAGTTTCTGCTGTTAACAACTAAAACTTTCTGCTGTCTGATATTTAATTTCCTTCTGTCAGAAATTGCATTTTTACTGGTAAAAATTAAAATTAATTAGTGGTAAAAATTAAAACTTTCTGGGGTAAAAAGATTAGATATTTCTGCTGTCAAAAACTAATAGTCAAAAATGTAGTTTTTTGCACAAAAAAAATAATTTTCTGGTTTTAAGAAATAACAATTTTTGCTATCAAAAATTAACTTTTTCTGTTTGATATTAAAATGTTCTGTTGGTAGCAATCAAAATTTTCATCTGTTACAAATTCATTTTTGAGGTTAGAAAGTAAAGTTTTTGCTGTCAAAAATTAGAATTTTCTGCTCTCAAATAATAAAATTTGGGGCTGAAAGACCACTGGTCGATAGCCATGAAACAGAAGACCAATTATGTTAGAATTTATTTTATTTTATATATTACAAGTATTATATTTTATTTTCATTCTGTGAATAAAGATGTTTAGTAGTAGTAATAAAATTTTCTGCTGTCAAAAATTAAAACTTTATGCTGTCAAGTAATAAAACTTTCTGTTGTCAAAAATTTAAACTTTCTGCTTTCTGTCAGACAATAAAATTTCTTTTTGGTAAAAATTGAAATTTTATACTATTTAAAATTGAACTGTTCTTCTATTAGAAATTAAAATTTGTCAGAAATTAGAATTTTTTGTTCTCAAACATTGTACTTTGAACTGTCAAAATTTAAATTCTCTGCTGTCAAAAATCAACTCTGCGCTCTTAAAAATATTTTTTTTTTGCTGCCAAAAAATAAAATTTTCTATTATCACCATTTAAGATTCTCAAATTTAACTTTATTCTTTAAATGGTCCATTGTGAAAAATATCATTTTAATATCAGATTTGTTTTTTGCTGTCAGGAAATTAAAATTAACTGCTGTGAGTTAGTTAAAAATTTATGAAAATTTAAATTTTTATGCCGTTTGAAATGTTATAA
This sequence comes from Ontholestes murinus, assembly GCA_963969525.1. Lineage (NCBI taxonomy): Eukaryota > Metazoa > Arthropoda > Insecta > Coleoptera > Staphylinidae > Ontholestes > Ontholestes murinus. The sequence goes on along the minus strand of OZ018389.1, from coordinate 80,739,818 downwards.
AGTCGCTTTTTTACTGCTAGAAATTGAAAATAACTGCTGTCAAAAATCAAAACTTTTTGCTGTCAAAAATTAGAATTTTCTGCTGTCAATCATCATCAATTTTTCTACTGTCTCAAATTATTTTTCTTTTGTTAAACATTAACATTTACTTACGTCAAAAATTAAAATCACAAATTAAGAGTGTGTTTAATTTATGATTTAATATGTATAACGAAGTTGAATCCTCCATCGTCAATGAGAAAAATTGAAATTTTCTGCTGTAAAAAGTAAAATTTTCGGCTGTCAAAAATTAAAACTTTCCGCCGTTAAAAAAATTGAAATTTTGATCTGGTAAATATTCTCTGCCGTCTGAAATTGAAATACTCTTCTTTTAGAAATTTAAATTTGACCTTTCAAAATTAAAATGATGTGTCACAAAAAGAAAATTTGCTTTGGTCAGAAATTACTATTTTCTGCTGTCCACGATTAAACTTTGAAAGGCTAATATTATAAGTTTCAGCTGACAAAATTCAACTTTCTCCGTTCTTAAAAATAAAAATTTTCTTTTATTTTCTGCTGTCAGAAATTAAAATGTTTTGCCGTTAAAAATTTAAATTTTGATCTGGTAAAATTTCCAATTTTCTACCATCTAAAAATTCTTCCGTTAGAAATTTAAATTTCTCTCTGTCAAAAAATAACATTCTGTGGTGTCAAAACATATAATTTTAAGATGTCCAAAATTTTCTTGTCATAAATTAGTAATAATTTCTGCTGTCCAAAATTCAACCCTCTGAACTCTGAACTGTCAAAATTAAAATTATCTGCTGTCAATAATCAACTCTCTCTACTATTCAAAATGTTATCGTCAGAAACTAAAGTTTTGTGTTTTCTGTTATCAAAAAAATTATAATTTTATTGCCAGAAATTCGAATGTTCTTTGGTAGAAATTACAATTAACTGTTGTCAGACATTAAAACTTTACGTCAAAAATCAAACTTTTCTGCTCTCTAAAATGGAACTTTGCTTCTTCCAAAAAACTGCTAGAAATTTACACTGCTGTCATAAATTAAACCTCCTGCTGTAAAAAAATGAATTGTCTGCTACGAAAAATATTAAAATTTTCATCTGATACAAATTTTAATTTTTCATTTATTTATACCAAGAGTTACACATTCTGCTGTCATAAAATTTAAAACTTTATAGTGTTAAACTTTTCTGCTATCTGAAATTAAACTTTTCTTTTGGCAAAAATGTATTTTTTTATTGCTAGAAAGAACAATTTAAAAATATAAACTTTCTGCTGTCAAAAATTAGATATTTTTGCTACCAAAATGTAAAATCTAATTAAAAATTAAATTTTGTACTTTTTGAAATTAACTTTTTGTGTTAAACATCACATTTACTTATGTCAAAAATTATAATTTTCTAATGTCAAAACCTAAAATGTTCTGTGGTCAAAAATTTTAAATTTCCGGCTCTAAAAAATTAATTTTCTGCTTTTAAAAGTCGACAATATCTCTTTCTGTTTGATATTAAAATGGTCTGCTGCTAGCAATTAACATGTTTACCTGTTACAAATAGTTAAATTAAGTGATGTAAAAACTTAAAACTTTTCGCTGATAAAAATAAAAATTTCTGCTAATATTTTCTTGTCCCTAAAACTATTTTTTTATTATTACTAATTTTTTTGTAGTAAAATATTTCTAGCTCTTAAAAATTAAATTTTCTGCTTTAAAAATTGTTTACTTCTACTGTCAAAAATTAACTTTTTTGTTTAATATTTAAATGTTCTGCTGTTAGCAATTAAAATACTTATAAACCCTAAACTAACAGTATTACTATGTTTTTACCACTAAAAATTATATATATATATATATATATATATATATATATATATATATATATATATATTTCAAAAATAAATGACTTAAGTTTCGACCTTTTTATGTTATTATCAAAACGTCGAGTAATTGCGTTAGTTTGGTGTTTGTCATGAATTACCAAGTGGTAACGGTCGCAACCATTCTTATTATTGAAATATTTATCTATTACAAATTCAATAAAAAAGTAAAATTGTCTGCCATCAAAATTTAAACTTTCTGTTGTCAAAAAAAAAAATTTTCTGATTTAAAAAATTTAAACTTTGTGTCAGAAATTTATTTTTCACTGCTGGGAATTAAAATTAACTGCTGGCAAAATAAAAACTTTCTACTATTAAAAATTAGATTTTTCTGCTTAAAAAAATTGATAATGAATAATTTTAGTAATTTTCTATTATTTAAAATGTGTTTTGTTTTTTCTGCTAAATATTCACTAATGTTAAAAATTATAATTGCCTTATGTCAAAATCTAAAATTTTTTATAGTCGAAAATTTGATTTTTTCTGTTCACACAAAATCAAACATTTCTGTTGGTTTAATCGATTGTCAATTATTTGTTTTTAATTACAAGTTTCAAATAATTGTTACTATTTTTTGAGTAATAGCATTCATTTGTTTTACTGAGTTTGTCATTTTTTTTCATCTAATTTTATTAGTTGTCATTTATAATTATAATTTTAGATTTAGATTTAAGGGCATTTTCCTTAACTTTGGTAGAATTGAAAATTGGTTGATTTGTTCTAGATTCACCAGCATTTTCAGCCACTTTTAGAGTAGAGGATCTTGGTCGATATTTTTTAGATTTAACACCAGTTCTTTCAACTTTTTTAGAAGACAGGATTGATTGATTCAATTTTTGTAGATGTTGGTCGATTTCTCTTAGATTGAATTATATTTTCTTTATCTTTTGTGAAGTTGGAAATTGATTGATTCCTAGATCCAAATGCGTTTTCTTTACTTTTAGTAGAGTTGGGAATTAGTTGGTTTCCTCTAGATTCAACATCATTTTCTTGAACCTCAATGCTGATATCTCCATATTATGAGATTTATTCATTCCACATTGATGACGGTCTATTTTGCTACTCAAAGATTTCTCGATGAAAATTTTATTTTATGTAGATTTACTACAAATATCAGTTTTATTATTATTTATTCCTAAGGCAGTCGATTCTAAATCAGCATTGTAATCTTCATGAATATCATTAGATTCTTTTGATTTCAGAGGTATATAATTTTTGCTACTTCAGTAGCTTTGGATTGTTTTCCTTCGCATTTTGTAGAGACATTGTTTTTTTTATTTTTATGTTTTGACGCTTTGTCAATTCCAACTGTTTTTGGATTGATTGATTCATTTAATTTGTCTCTCAATTCGTCAATTTTTTTTTATAATAGATTAAAATGGTCAATTGTTTTCTAGATTTCTGTATTCAATTGTTTAACAAATTTATTTCCAAATGGTTTTATAAACAGTATCAATTTTTGACATTTTTAATAACTCTTAATTGTTTTAGCGCTTTACAATTTCAATTGCGCTTAATAATTTCTAATTATTTTTTTGTTTATATTTCACTAATTTTATTATTGATTGTCTATGGTTTTCTTTTAATATAGTAGTTTCAACTGTTTTTGGAATAGTATTATTTATTTGTTTTGCTGTTTTTATAATAATCATTTGTTTTCTTTATTCCAAGCAATTTCAATTACATTCTGTATTCAATTGTCTCGTTTAGTAAATTTCACCTATTTTTTTTTTCAATATTTGATTAATTTCCTACTTAACCCCCAATGAAACGTTTCTATATGGCCTAAATTTAAACGCTTGTTAAATGTAAAAAAACACTATAAAAATTGAATACTAATATATAAAAAAGTTCACAATGTTATAAAATATTTAAAAAAAGTATTTTATAGCATTGTGAACTATCTTATATATTGGTATTCAATTTTTTAGTGTAATTTTAAGTAGTTTTTATAATAATTTTTAATTTGTATTGATTAGTTATATTGTTTGTTGTTGACTTAGTCAATTGCTTTTCAGTTTTTAGAATTGATCCCTTTTGTTTTTCTTCAATTGTTTTTATTTGTATTATTTATTCCGTAATTATTACTTTCTTTATTTCAATCGATTTGATTGATAATCCATTTGTTTAAATATTGTAAAAGTTGATTTCTTTAAAAGAAATCTTAAAAAAAACTAAAGAAAAATCAGTTTCTAAGATATTTTTGTAATATTTAGAAAAATGTAGTTGTTTGCCTAGAATTGAAGAAAACGGCTAAAAATATTTGTGTATTTGTTTATATTTTTATATTATTCTCAAAATTATTTTCAAGTATATTTATCTATAAACATTTGAAGTGTGTTTCTAATAAAATTTCAACTATTTTGTCTTTATTTAGTAATTATAATTAATTGTTATAATGTCTTACATTATACATATAAAAATATATACATATTGTAAAATATTATATGCAGTTAAACCCCATATGTTGTGTCATCCCTTTGCACAGCAAACCGTTTCTCATTTACGGACCAATCAATCAATATCCTGATACACACAATGCACGTTCGCAACACCGAAAATACGCGACCGGAATTTTCCTCCATTGTAATTGACCCCAAACGTAAATAGCGGCCATTTTCGAAAAGCTAATATTTGAGTCATACACCGACATTAATATGCTAATGCTACATTCCCAACAAAAGAATATGAAATGCTTTATGCATTCCCGCCCCCCGATAAAATTCCTCCTTTACAACATAAAAGCTCTGAGAATTGTAATAAATATAAACCTTACTTTAATCAAAAATTCTTATTACTTTCAATTAGGTTATTTATGTTACCTAAAAGATATTTTACATAATAATTACATTTAGAAAGGCTTAAAAAAAGTGTTGTGTTTAAAACATTGCAACATCAGCAATAATAAATTATTTATTTACGTTAAAATCTGAAACGCTTTCAAAGCTCTCAACATAAAACAAAAGCGTTACGCTTCAGCTCGAGATCAAAGTAACCTAATTTGCGACTGGAAACATTTAAAGAACTGCAATCCGGTGGATCGTGAAATCATCTATATTTCGCGTATTCCTCAAATCAATTGATCAAAATCAAAACAAGAAAATATTTATAATATCCCCGCCCCCCCAAGGTACACGCGCAACAAATAATCAATCCGCGCTTCCGTTTTATAAACTTCTAATTTTATATTTATACTTTAATGTTGCGCTTCAAATAAACACACGCCGATCGTTTCGAACAGGTTAATGCATTTTATATTTAGTAACGTGAAACGTTTCCGTGATAACGGCCCATCAATTCTTTTATAGTAATATAATTGATGGAAGAGGGGAAAAAATGGATCGTTTAGATTTGCGGTTTAATGTGTGCAGATAACTAGTTTTAATTATGGTCGAGTGAGTGCATTAGGGAAACTTACCGTCGATTAAGGGCGAATCTTGGGAATACTGGGGGCAGGGCGCCCTTCAGGTCCTCGAAGTACGTCGAGTTGGGGCTGAAGGGTTCGAATGTTGCGTTGAACACGGCTATCACAGAATTTAAATGTCTGCATGTCAGCATTAGGGTGCAGTTCTCGCAATTGCTGATTTCGACGTATTCTAAAACAAATATATTACAATAATTAATTGATTAACTCTGTTTGTAAATATTTAATTAACGTTCATACAGTTTGTTGACAAAACTTCATTGTAAATCTTGATTAAAACACTAACACTTTCTTCACAATTAATTTTTATTTCGCTAGCTGTACATTACCCATTATAAATAGCTTATAACTTGTAAATATTCACAGGAATTTAGAAATAAACTAAACTATTATCTACAATCTAAACAATCATTTAATACAATTTTTAAGTTATGTAAGAACTTAAATTTCTCACCTCTTATTCAATTACTTTTTTAAATTATAAACTTCTTTATTCCATCAAGCATACTATTTAGTAAAATACAAATTGAAAGGATCTCTCCCTCGATACAAATGCAAATAATCCATTTAAGCTAATTTGCATACAGTTTAAACAACACTCGAAATGATCGAAAAAGGGGGAAAGGGCGATTAACAGTGTTCCTAAGAGGTGTCACCCTCCGTCGTGGATTTTAATTAATTTCCCTTCTCGTTCGACTTCACGACGTGCTGTTATCATATCGACCGCACGAGACCTGAATGTGTGGATCGGGTCTCGTCCTGCAAAAGTGGGACGATGGACTTGTCATGTCGCTCCGGTAATAACCGTTCCGGGACTACCGGAATTGTTCGATAAATGTCTCTCGTTTGTTTGGAACGGCTAATAATAGGGAATGGAAGTTAATGCGGTCATCATCGATTCTTTTATTCGTTAGAACAAGGCTCGTGTGTTTGTAGTATGTTTATTTTAATCAAAAGAAAAGTGGATTACTAAAAAAACTTGCTATAGATTCTATAAAATTGAGGACCATTTATTATAGAACTCTCAAAAAAAAATAAAAATTGGAAATTTAAAACAGAAATTGCTGCATAATTTAAAAACTTCAATGAAAATTCTAGAAATCTGGAAGAGAGAGATAATTTTAAACACTGTAAAAGAAAATACTAATCCTTTAAAGAAAGAGGAATTACAGGAAATTTCTCAAAGATAATTTTAGTAATCACGAAAAGAATTTTTTTTGCATACCTAAAATACTCGAAGATAATTCTACAAAACTGAAAGATATACTACTGAATAATACTTGAAATTTGAAAGACCATTTGTTATCGAAAAAATAAAAATTGGATGTTTGAAACAGAAATCGCTGTAAAATTTAGAAACCTTAATGAAAATTCTAGAAATCTGCAAGATTAATTGACTAAAATTTCTAGATACATAATTCTAAAAATCTGCAAAAAAAAATTGAAAAATGTTAAATCCCTTGCAGAAAGAGGAATTTGAGGAAAATTCTTAATGATAATTCTGAAAATTATGAAAGAGCATTTTTGACAATTCTAAATTACTTCCTAATAATTCTACAAATTTGGTAGGGATAGTGCTGGATATTTCTAGAAATTTGAAAAATCATTTTTGTAGAACTTGTTTCGAAAAAAACTTTTGCAAAATTGAAAAAAACAAATTGGTGTACATTTTTAGTACTCCAGAAATCTGAAAAATTAAATTTTAGAAACCTCATTGAATATTCTAAAAATATGGAAGATTAATGTTCCAAAAGTTCTAAATACATAAATCCAATAATCTGTAAAATCCTTCAAAGTAAGAAAAATTGCAGTAAAATTCAAAATTCTCAAAGGTAATTAGAGAAATAACAAATATAAAATGAATGACAATTCTAAAATACTTGAAGATAATTTAGATAGTCCTACAAAACTAGAAAACATATTGCTAGATAAGTCTAAAAATTTGGAAGATCATTAATTTAGAAGTCTCGAAAATAATTTTGGAAATTTGAAAAAGAAATTGTACAATTTAAAGAACCTAAATAAAAAACTAAAAGAATCTAGAGGAACGATTTCTAAAAAAAAAATAGGTCCGAAAATTACTCGAAAAATCGAGAAGAGAAATTTGCAGAAAATTCTAAAATTCTTTAAAGACAATTTTAGAAATCACGAAATTATTTTTCAAGATAATTCTACAAAACTAGAAAAGATATTTCTAAGCAGTGTTAGAAATTTGTAAGTTCATTTAATGTTGAAAAAAAATGAGATTTGAAAAAGAAACCTCAATGAAAATTCTGAAAAATTAATTTCCCAAAAATTCTAGATGAATAATTGTAAAACTCTACAAAGAAGATTTTAAAAACATATTACAACTCTTAAAGAAAGAGGAATTGCAGGAAAATTCGAAAATATTCAACGATAATTCTTGAAATCACAAAAAACATTTTTGGCAATGCTAAAATACTCGAAGAAAACTGAATGTTTCTAGAAATTAAAAAAAATATTTATTGTAGAACTCAACTAACATTTTTAAATTTGAAAAGGGAAATTGCTGTAGAATTTAAGTAAATTAAATGAAAATTCCAGAAATTTGAAATATTAAATTTTAGAAACCTCATTGAATATTCTAGAAATCTGGAAGATTCATTCACTAAAAGTTCTAAACGTCTGTAAAACAGAAATAACAAAATAATTTCCTTGAAATTTTAGAAATAAATGTAATGATCTACAAAGAAAATTTTTGAAAAATGTCCTTTAAGATTTAAGAAAAATTCTAAAATTTATTTATTTATTTATTTAGGGTGGTATGTATGTGTTCTTGAGTTTTGTGAAGATTATATTAATAATAAAAACGAGGTTAAATTCCTTTCTTTCAATAGTTGATTAATCAACGATTGATAATGGACACATAGTGTCCGAAATGTACTTCAGTGCTTAAATAAAAACAGTGAAGAAAGGAATTTAACCTCGTTTTTATTATTATTATTTAGGGTGGACCATGTGATGATAAAATTCGCAAAGATAATTCTATAAATCATGAAAAATTATTTCACAATTCTAAACTACTCAAAGATAATTCTACAAAACGGTAAGCTGGATTCCTTCCTTCTAGAAATTTCTAGGATTAAGATTAATTCTAATTATTTCTTGACAAGTGAAGGGAAACTGCTGAATAATTCTAGATCCCTCGAAATTTATTCTAAAAATTTTGAAAAATTAATTATTGAAAAATTCTCATAATCTCCAAAAATAAAATGCTTTAATTCTTAATAAAATCATTTTGAAGGGGAAAACCTGAGAGCTGAGATATTTCTAGAAAGCTCAACAAATATTATAAAGTTGAAAGAAAATTCAAGTAATCAGGCGAAAATTGTTGCACAATTATAGAAATGTTAAATTGAATTTTAGAAAATTAAAAAAACCTTAAAAGTTTAATTAAAGAAATTTCTTGAACGAAAATATTTCGCTAAAATTATGAAGCTTTCAAAGTAAGTTTTAAAATCTATAAGAGACATTGAAGCTCCAGAAACTCTTAAAAAATGAAAGGAATATTTCATGAAATTTAGAAATCTATAAACGAAATTTATGAAAAATTTTATAAACTTTGAAGATATTTTTGAAAGCCTGGAATAAGCATTCTAAAAATCTCGAAGGTATTTTCAAATTTTTTCAAATATCTATAACAGATAAACCCATTAAATCTTAGAAATTTAAAAGATATAATTTGATCACAATTCTAGAAATCTTAAGAGAAATTTCTGAAACATTCTGTAACAAACGAAGATATTTTCGAAATCTAGAAGAAATATTTCCGAAAACTTCTAAAGGTTTTGGAGATAATTCTAGAATTTTAAAAATCTCATTGAAAATATGTCAACATTATTTTGGAACATTTTTGGAAAATTTTATAAACTGTAAAAAGTCTATAATCTAGAAATTTTAAAAAGAAATTTTGATAACAATTCTAAAAATTTAGCAAATTTTCGAAAGGAATAGAAGAGGATGGGTTTGGAAGCAAAAAATAAGGAACGTAAGGCTAAAGAAAGAAAGAAATTTCGAGAAGAAATTTCTCAAAAATTCTATAACGTATGGAGATACTGAAAATCCGGTAAGAAACATTTCTGAAAAATTCTCGAAGAAAATTCTAGAATTTTAAAAATCGGTACAAGGTAATACATAAAAAATCTAAAAAATTGAAAGAGAAAATTTAATCGCAATTCTGGAAATCTAGAAATCTAGAGAAAAAAATCTATAACCATCGAAGATTATTCTGAAAATCTGAAAGAAACATTTCTTCTTGATCTGAACATATGGAAAATTATAAATAGAACATCTACATATTTAAAAGAGAAAATTTGATAGCAATTCTGAAAATCTAGAAATCTGGAGGAGCTATTTTTGAAAATCTGAAAAAAATAGTTCTGCCAGAATATCTCATCTGAAAAATTCTAAAAACCTCGAATACAAATCTAGAATGTAAAAAGAAATAAACATAGCTTGAAAAACAATTCTAAACATTTGGAAAATTCTAAATACCAATTCTTAAAAATATGTATATGTAGAAGATATATTTCTGAAAAATAAGATAATTCTAGAAGTTTAAAAAATGTTTACTAATTTTTATAGAACAGATAATTGCTGCAAACAAAATTCTAAACATTTTAATAATTCTAAAGCCCATTAAAAATGAAAAATTTGATTTTATAAGATATATAATTAGGAAGAGAAATTTATTCAGATTTTATAACCCACAAAGATATTAAAAATTACAAAACTGAAAATAAAATCAAAAATTATCTTAGAAGATTAAAATTCTAGAAAAGTTAAAAGTTTTGAGCTTTCCAACATTCGACAAAAAATCTTCGTAGAAGGATGGAAACTTAGAAATATAGATATTTTAGAACCCTTGGAGAAAATTCTACGAAACTGAAAACTTGTGAATTTTAAAATTCCTAAATTTTAGAGATTTTTCTAAAAACTGTGAGGCCTTGAATGTTGGACAAAAATTCTCACAATGAGGGAGAGTTATAGGATCTTCATATATTTTAAAAACTTGAAAAAAAATTGCTAGAAAAACTTATAAAAATTTATATAAAAACCTGGAAAAGATCTTGATAGAATATTCTTAAACAATCGAAGAGAATTCAAGGAATCCGGAAGAAAAATTTTTGAAAAATTCTACAATTCTACTGTCGAAAACTGAGAACTTTTAAAAAAAGCACACATCTAAAACTGCCGTAGACGAATAGAGATTTTTCTAAAAAAAATTGATCCTTCCAACATATAACGAAAATTCTAACATTGGTGGAAAATTATAAATAAATATTTTAATGTTCCAAAAAACTTGAAAATTGGAAAATTGTATAACCAAAAAAGAAGATTATTTAGAAAACCTGATAACCAGTAATTTTAAAAAACTTCTATAATAATGGAAGCAAGCAAAGATATTTATTTTTTATACATAATTCAAGACAGGGCAGATAGCCCAAACGGACAGACTAACACATTTAATATCATTTGTAAATGTTTTTAATTTTGTATATATTCATGTTCGAATAAAGATGTTATTCTCTCTCTCTCTATGGAAGCAAAAATTAATGAACAATTCTAACAACCTTTAGGAAACCCTCAGAGAAGTCTTAAAAATTCAAGAACCCTTAAATAAACTAAAAGTTTAGGAAAAATAACTGAAATATACTATATTAAAAACCTTTAAAAAAATTGATATTTTAAGAAAATATTTTAACATAAACCCATAAGTTCCGAAAAACTTAAAAATAAATTTTAGATAAATTATGAAATTATGAAACCCCTATAAAAATCTGAAAATAAAAGGCTTTTGTGATTGAGGAAATAAATAAAATATAATAAATTTAGATAGTGATCTATAAAAAAATTGCTGATAAGTTCTGATTTTTTTGCAAGAAGTTCTTAGAATATTCCGACAGAGCAGAAAATCTAGAGAATAATTAAAATAAGTAGAAATTTATAGAATCTTTAGTTGAGACATGGTAATAGGAAACCCTTGGAGGACTACGTGATATCAACAATGTGCATGTTCTTTTAATGTTCTTGATTACAAAATGTATCACAAAGTAATGGCTTCCACCATCAATCATATTCAAAGTCTTTGTTTGGGTTTTGATTTATTTTAAGGAATATTTACTGTAATCAGTTGATGGGTTAATTGAATATTTATTAATAATGATAAAATGACTTACCAATATAAGCGAGTGCGTTTCTAACAAAAAATACCAAAACCATCAGCAGCTTTACAGAAAACATCTCCAACACAGTCCCAACACTTCAACTTGTGCCTCTTTTTATTCCGTCTCATACACATAATACCTAATCTCACCATAGAAATTCACGACTAGCATCAATTACAAAAACCGCGTTATTATTATTATATAGCGGAATCCCTAGCAATATTCCCGTCTCAATCGATTCGGCTCCCGCGGGGGTGGTGAAAACTTACTAGTGCGCGCGTATTGTTTACCCGGCGTTAATTAATTTATTGTATTAGGCCTGTCGCGGGGGTTGCGCGCACGTGGTCAATTATTTTTCTTCGAAAGGGTCGCGTGCTGCACCGACGCCGGTCGACGCCGAAATATCTGACGCGCTCGTCGTGACGCGCCTCCACCCGTTTCCACCCCCACCTCTTCAAGGTTGCGTTACGTCACGCATCGACCCTTGGCGGTGGGGCCCTTTGGGCCCTTGTTACACATTACCCCAGTGAACGGACTTGTGTGTGTGTGTGTGTGTGTGAGTGTTGCTGTTTTCGTTTGCGAGGGTGCACCCAATTCCGCTTATTGAATTTTTTATGTTTGCTTTGTAGATTTGCACGCGCGAAACTCTATTTGGGGTGGTCCATCCTCAGCGGACCCCCTCTTAAGGGTGTGCTTCTTATAAATGTTGCAAAGGATCAAAGGGATTGTAAATTGCTTAAAGGGAAGGAAGTGCATCGATGTCGGGACGTGCCTTAACCACAACGTCAATATTCACGAAACTATAGACTTTAGACAATAAAGAATTAATCTAAACTCATCTATACAATATTTAAAAACTTTGTGATTAGTCAGGTTTTTGCTTTCTTTAACGTGCAACATTCAGATTATAATTTTTCTGAAATTTTTTCCCTAGATTTCGAAGGTTCTAGGAATGCCCAATAAATTCTTATAATTTTAGAATTTTTCAGCAATCACTTTTCCACTTTTCTAGAATTTTTTACTATATTTTGCTTTATTTTATAGTTATTTAATGTTTTATTTAGGTTCTTTTAAAATTGAATTTTCTTTGGTTGATCTAAAACTTTCTAGCAACTTTTCACTATTTTTTTTTTTTAATTTCATTAGAACTTTCCAGAAAAAATCTAAAATCATTTTTGATGGTTCTAGAACTTCCCAGCAATTTCTCTTCTAGAATATTGGTATTTCCCAATAATGTCTCTTACAGATTTGTAGTATTTTTCCCAAGAGATCTATATTTTAAATTTCTTCAATTTTTAAATTATTTTTGAGATTTATAGACTATTTAATTTTTTTTAGAGGTTCCTAGGATTTTCGAGCAATTTTCCATATGGAGGAACAATTATTTTTATAGATTCTAGAATTTTCTCATACAGAATTTTAGAATCGCTTTTAATTGTTCAAAATTTTTTCTTTCAATTTTATACAAGGGTTCTAAAAATGTTTAGAAATTTACTTGATCATTCGTCTAGATTTTTAGAGGTTTATTTTTAAGATTCTAGCAATAAAGATTTATTTCGTTTGTTTTAGAATTGTCCACTCACTTTGAAATTTCTATAATTTATTACTTGTTGTAATTTATTGTAGTTTTTCTTTCCCAAATTTCTAATAAAAAATCTATAATTTCTCTTTAGTTTCTTTTACAAACTTATTGAATGTTTTTCAAGTGTTCTAGAATTTAATTCGATTATTCTATAAAGTACCAGCAAAATTATTTCCAGATTTCTAAAACTTATTTATTATGATTCCATTTTTGGAATTTTCCAGGAAAGGAATTTCCTTTGGTTTTAGAATTTTAGAGTTTTGGAATATTTTCAAATTTCTCTTCTCTAAATTCTAAAAATTCTAGATTTCAAGATTTTTTTTTCATTTTTCTAAAATTATATTCAAAGGATCTAGAATTTACCATCAGTTTCTTTTTTCAGATTTTTAGAATATTTTTAACAATTGCTAGAATTACAAATTTCTAAAATTTAATTCGTTCCTAAAATTCCACAACAAAATCACTTCAAAATTTTATTTCTATCTTTAATTTAATTTTCAGGAATTTCTTCCACAAACTTCTAAAAATGTTTGCGAAATTTCTCTAGATTTTTCTTCGGTTTTCTAAACTTGTCTTCGATATTTCTAAAATTTCCCATTTATAAGACTTAGCCCTTAATTTTAATTTATGTGTTATATTAGCATATTACTAATTCACAAAGTACTTACCGACGGCGATTTTTTTCTCTTTTACTTCTTTATATGAACGACATGAAAGTGACAAAATACTATTTGACAGTAACTGTTAAAAATTACTGAAAAAAATACAGTGAAATGTTGATAGTGAGGATTAACAGTGACAGATGACATTGATGATTTATAGTAACAATTTAGAGTGATGGTTAATAGTAACAATTGACCATAAAAGGTGGCAGGAATAATTGACAGTTTCTTTAATTTTTTTTTTTGTTAAGTTGGTAATAGTTTTTAATGTTTAAATACTGTTCCGGTAGACTTCTTAACTTCAATTTTAAGTAATTTTCAGCTCACTTAGTACTTTGTAGTTTTTTCCTTTTTTACTTTTGTTGTCTCTTGCTAAATTTGCCGATAATTAACTTTTAATAGTTTTTAGCTTCTTCTTTTTGTTTTAAATTATTTTAGAAAATTTCAATATTGAGCAAGTTGATAGTTGACAGTTACAGTTGATGGTAAAAGTTGACAGTGAGAAGTTGATGATGGCAGTTGATAGTGACAGTTGATTATGGCGGTTGGCAGTGACAGTTGACAGTTGACAGTCACAGTTGACGGTGACAGTTGAGTGTTGACAGTGATAGTTGACAGTGGCAGTTGACTATTGACAGTGTCAGTTGACAGTGATAGTTGACAGGGACAGTTGACAGTTAACTGTGACAGTTGACAGTGATAGTTGATGATGGCTGTTGGCAGTGACAGTGGATACTGACGGTTGATAGTGAAAATTGACGATGGCAGTTGACATTGGTGTTTGACAGTTAATTTTAATAGTTAAAAGTTACTATTAAAAGTAAGAGTAACAGATGACAATATATGAAAATTTTAGTAAATAGCCAGTTGATAATTAGCAATTTGTCAACTGTTGAAAATTACTGACTGATGTAGTTGACAGTTGACAGTGTCAACTTATAGTGGCAATTGATAGTGAGAATTACAGTGACAGTTCACAGTGATAATTTATAGTGACAATTGGCAGTAACAGTTGGCAGGAATAATTGACAGTGAAGTTTTTTAAGTGACAGTTGACAGCGACAGTTATCAGTGATAGTGTTTAGTATCAGTTGACAGTTGACACAGACGGTTAACTGTTGATTGTAACAGTTAACAGTAACTCTTAAAAGTAAGAGTGACAGATGACGATGACAGATATAGACTTTTGGCTGTGATAATAACAGTAGCCCTTGACAGTGACAATTAGCAGTAGCAGCTGGAGTGACAATTTCATTAACAGTTATTAGTAATTATAACCGTCACTGTGGCAATTGTTTGTATTTAAAATTTCAGTAAGAAAACAGTTACTAGTTGACAGTGACAGTTGACAGTTACAGTTGATAGTGACAGTTTACGATAACAGTTGACAGTGACAGTTGACACCTCCATTTGACAGTTGACAGTTGGCTCTTGAGTGTAACCGTTAACAGCAACTCTTAAACGTAAGAGTGACTGATGACAATGACAGACGGAGATATTTGGCAGTAACAATGACAGTAACACCTGTCAGTGACAGTTGGCAGTAACACTTGACAGTTGACAGATTGTAACAGTTAATAGTAACTCTTAAACGTAAAAGTGGCTGATGACGATGACAGACAGAGACATTTAGCAATGACACTTGAAAGTGACAGTTGGCAGTAACAGTTGACAATTGACAGATTGTAACAGTTAACAGTAACTCTTAAACATAAAAGTTACTGATGACGATGACATACAGAGACATTTGGCAGTGACAATGACAGTAACACTTGACAGTGACAATTTGAACTAACCATTGAAATCACATTTACATTTACAGTTATTAGTAATTGTAACATTTAACCGTCACTGTGGCATTTATTTTGATTTGATTTGATTTGATTTTCTGTTTGTTTGTAAAACTAGACAATATTTTCCTATGTTTTTTTTACAAATAATAAATAAATCATTTTGGAATATATATATTTTTTTTTATGTTGATATTTCAAAATTTCTGCACTAATGTTTAAACAATGTTTTTTTCTGCTGTTATTTTCAAACACGTTAATTTCTTTTCTAGCAAAATTGGATTGTTTTTTATTAGGATTGTCAATTTGACAATTTTAATTGGTTATTTCAATTTTTTAAATAATTTTCTGATAGTGACAGTTGAGAGTGACAATTGTAAAACTTGTTGACAGTGACAATAACTGTTGAAAATTACTGACTACCCAAAGTGAGATGATAGTTGTCAGTAAACATTAACAATTGATAGTGACAGTTCATAATAAGAATCAACAATGACACTTAACAGTGACAGATGAAAGTGACAATTTATAGTAACAGTTGGCAATAACAGCGGTTAGACATATTTGACAGTTGACAGAAATATTTGACAGTTAAGATTTTAAACGGTACCTTTTTATTCTTTGATATTTTTCTAGTTAGTAACAATTCGCAATTTTTCATTTTTAAATACTGTTTCGATAGATTTTTCAAACCCCAACATTTGGTAATTTTAAGTACTTTTAGGATTTAAATTTGACAGTGACAATTTACAGTGACAGTTGACAGTTGGCAGTTGACAGTGATAGTGACAGTTGACGGTGACAGTTGACAGTGACAGTTGACAGTGACAATTGACAGTGACAGTTGACCGTTGACATTTGACAGTGACAGTTGACATTGTCACTTAATAGTGACAGTTGTTAGTGACAGTTGACTATGACGGTTGACATGACATTTGGCAGTCACAGTTGACAGTGACAGTTGGCAGTAATAGTTGACAGTTGACATTGACAGTGACAAATTAAAATTATCCATAAAATCGTTAATATGTATTTGTGGGGCAGCAATTTCTCTTCAAGATCTATAATTTTATAAAGGATTGTAAAAATGTCTGTATATTCCAAATTTTCTATGAATTTCGTGGCTTACAGAATTTTCAAATGTTTCAAATTAACAGTGATGGTTCTAGAATTTTTCAAGCAACTGCTTCTTACATATTATTAAAATATCCCTCAAGATTTCTTCCAAATTTCTAGTTTCTTTTTTTGAAGGTTTGGCAATCAAAAATCAATTCTAAAACCTCTAAAGGTTTTAGAATTGATTTTGAGGGTTCCAAAATATTCGTGCAATTTCTCTTACAGTTTGTAGAATCTTACAGATTTTTTTTAAGATTATCGTCAAGGGTTCTATCTATTTATTATCCAATTTTTTACAATTATCTTCATGGGTTCAAGAAATTTTTATAAATTTATCATTAATTTATCGTTGAATTTTTGAGTATTCTTTAAGATTGGTTCCAAACTTTTAATTTTATTTTATGTTTCAGAATATTTCCCAGTTTTAGAATTTTTTTTGAGGGTTCTAGAAAGTATTTCCAAACGTTTGGCAACTTTTCTTACAGATTTCTAGAATTTGGTTGAAGGATTGTAATATTTCAGTAATATTTCAGCGAAACCTCTTCTAGAAAAAATATATTATATAGAAATTATTGGATAATTCTAGGAAATTTACAGTAATTACAGATTTTTTTTAGAATTTATGAAATATTTTAAACATTTTTCAGTAACTTAAAAGAACCCAGAATTTTCAGCAATTTTTAATCTTATAATTATTAGAGTTTTAAAAACACTGAAAAAAATGTTTTAGTAGTTTTTCTTATAAGATTTCTTTAAAGATTTTTTTTGTTGAAAATTTCTAAAATCTTTCAATTAAATTGAAGAAATTCTCAACAAAAAAAATCATTAAAGAAATCTTATAAAAAACTACTTAAACATTTATAGAATTATCTAGAAACATTTCAGTGTTTTTATAACTTTAATAATTATAAGATTATAAGATTTCTTGGAGGTATCTAAAATTGTATGTCAATTTCTATTTTCCAATATTTTTTCATTCTGGAATTTAGTTTAAGGTTTCCAAAATTCTTCAACAAAATCTGTTAGATGATTATTAACTTATTCGCGATCTCTAAACAAAAATTGAAAGCACCCTTAAATAATCTTCAATTATTTTTTTTTCATAAACTGTTATTTAGATTTTACAATTTTTCGAATTCCTTCAATTATTATAGGTAATTGTAAATGCAAAGAATAAGGTGATTAGTGGTTATATATTTAAATAGAATAGTACACATGGTATTAACCAATAAATAGCATAAGTCATCATCGGGATCAATTAAACCAGAAAATTTTCTAATCCTCTGATTTCTTTACATCATCGGTGAACATAATAAAGCAGTTTTGGACTTTCATATTTGGTGTGAGGAAGTCGTTAAGCCTGCGGACTCCACTGTGCGCCATGCGATCGAAGGGATATCCCATGGGTTGACGGTCTGGGTACATGCTGTCCTTGATTCCGCAATAGCTTGAAGCGTCTCGGCACATAATGTCCTCGTCATGTGCATTCTAGAAAATTCAGATGTATAAATTGAGTTCAGTTTACTCTATTCAAGAGCTTATTAAGAAAAAATAATTATTTCAAACTTGGTGTTTCGTCAAGTTCATTAATATCTTAATTTACTTACCACCTTATCCAAATCATAGTCGGAAATCATCACGAAGAGTTGACACTCGAATCCTTCGGTCGTTCCCTTAGGGACCAACATGTATTGGGGCCAACCGCATCCGCAGAATTTGAAGTCGGGCGTATCATACTTTGGTCGAAAGATTTGGTGGTAAGGAATTGTCACTGAAGAATCGCTGGATTTCCTTTCGATGTGATTAATTCCCTTTGTCACTGTAATAATAATCAAATTTACTGAAGCAAAAATTGTGGATGTGTACGGTATATATTAGTTTATATATCTAAACTTGTACTTTTGAAGATAAAGCTGCTATTATTATTAAAAAAAAATTTAAGTGGTTCCAAAAAATAAAAAATAATTATTAATTGTAATATTCTTACGTGTAACAACAAAGCGATCCATTTCGATGAAAAATTTCCTCTGCTCATTGAAGAGCCATTCTTTTCCCCATTCATTAAACCTCGGTGCCAAGAAGATCCTGCAGGTGCCATGGCGTTGCCTATCTACACTGTCTTCGTTCATCACTGTAATTTTGTAGGTGAATTCCTCGTGATGTAAATGTGTAAATTTGACATTTACAGCCTTGTCGCTCTCGAAATCTAATCCATGGGATAGGTCGACAACAGAGGCTTTCCAGGTTGTCTGCAGCGTGTTAACTTTCGCATTAGGCGTAGAGATTGAGATATCGGTTACCTTCACACCTGGAAAAGTAAGCTAAAAAAGAAATGAATATTTGAATACAAGAATATAATATCAGAATTATCATACTTACTTTATCAACTGTATATCTTGGTAAAGTGGCTTTAAGCTCTTCAAAGACGTCGTCGATGAAAGCGTGCCAACGATAAAATATTGGATCTCTCATAGCGGTAGTGTTATCCCCCATAACTCCATTTGATTCCTGAAATAAATCCATAAATTTTTTTAATATTTTTTTTTAATATTTCGTTCACCATCTGTCTATGATCAGGATCATGGACGTAAGAAATAAATACATGGCCCATGTTATGCATGTCTCCATAAAAAGAGCTATTCACGGATAACCTACTAGATTCTACCATATTTCCCAAAATATCAATTCCCTTATCATCAGTTAATGGAATTCGGTGACCGTTATCCTAAAAAAAAAACTTAGAACCTTGAGTAACCATATTAACAATATAATCATTTTGAATTACATCAATGGCATATCCTAAATTAATGGCAGTAAAAATTCTTTCCCTCCACTGGATCAATTGTTCAACGTCCAACCAAATATCTTCCTCTTTCCTCCTGAGATCGCTAAGCTTTTGGTTTTTAATACGAGACGGCCACAAGCTGCTGGTCAAAAGATGGTCTAATTTTGGAAAGTAAGCCTCATGCATTCCCTCCCTCCATTCGTTAAAGCTCTTCACTCTCGGCAAATTATTACAAAGACGTTCGCAATTGTACCTACATTATTAGCATAAGTAATAATAATAAAGGATTTTTATCCATACTGACCTCGCTATAATCTGATGGTGCATATAGTAGAACAATTCCCCTCTTCTGTCTTTATTTACGATTGAATAATCGGCAGAATGCGGATACGCCAAATGCCAATGCCAGTGATGAAGATTAACGCCAATATCTTCACGGAAATAGGCAACACGATGTTCCTCCTCGACATCCGTAGCAGTGTAATTAAACGGAATATCTATTGGTTCCTAAAATATATATTTTATTTTTAAGTTTCATTCTTTAATGTGCTCTCTAACGTGTTAACAAACACATTAAAAGTAATTATGTCTTACTTGACAACGGTCATATATTTAATTTATTTAAACAATAGAATTTATTTAGTTTTCCCATTAAAAAATAATAATTTATTAACTCATATTTCTAAACTTACTGTAGAATTTTCCTGAAATAAAACTGATTCTTCCTTGGCCCTTAGAAAGATGTTATTATTGACGAATTTGGCGGGGAACGTTTGCAAAATCGATGGCAGCTTTACTCCCATCTTGGTTTCCTCTCTGTGCAGAAGAGCAACTGAAAGGCCATAATTGAAGAGTAACGGATTAATTCTATCTCGCACGTATACGATCACCGAAAGCAACTCGTCGAGATCTTTTGCTTTCATGAAGATATTGATTAATTTTTCGGCGAGGTTCCTGTGTTTCGGGAAAAAAATCGAAAAATTTTTGTGCCTGCCCAATGTTGGTATATCTTCCAGGTCCGGCGGTGTGATGTCCTGCACCGGAATCGCCTCCGTCGCACTTAGCTCGAAAGAGGATATATTTCCCACCAGTTTATACTTATCATCCTTTAATAAAATAAAATAATGATATTTATTTTAAATACATATTAGTAGTCGCAATAGCTTACCAATAATTTAGGTGGTACTCTGAAGACCTTCTTATCTCTTCCTTTAGGCATGAACACCGGTTCGAACGGCCTGTAGAACATGAGGAGAATATCATCTAACTTCTCATTATGGCTTGCCATGTTGATTGATTGACTGAACACTGCAGAAATTGTGGTTACTTCGTAGAATTCGAATACGACTGTGAATTACTGACAATTATTGGCACTTATATATATAAGATTTCTTGTGTTGACAAGTTAGGAAACGGATGAGGATGGCGTGACCACTTATTATGTGCATTATAAATGCATATCAGCCCTATCGTATCGATTCGCAAAAACATGTTTATGCATTTTGTGCATAAAACTCCAAATGTTTAGCATAAATGATTACCAAAAAATATAATTTTTATCTAATAACATATTAAAATTTCTTCAATTGAAATTCAGATTTCAATTGCTTCCGAAACTGGTAAAAATTTTAATTGAAGATCATTAAAAATTAATTAATGTCTATGAATGCAATATTTATTATATCATACAGTTCTTATGTTTGTAAAATATTCATAAAAAAATAAGTATAATATTCCTCAGGAAAACTTTTAATTAATACGAGGGTGGGCTAAATGTCACCCGATCATACTTCATATACCGTTTAACCAGAGTTATTTACTTCACAACACAACAACGTTAAAGAAACAAAAATGGATATTTGAGCAAATGAAAATTTAATTTTAAAAATTTGGGTTACATTATAGCAGTTAAATGGTGGGATAATGGCCACCCACCCTACATATAATATATATTTACCTAGATCACTCACAATCCTGAGGTGTGATAATAAGTATAACAATAACAGTAATTGGTTAATGACTTTTTTAACTCAACAGTCATTAACCAATTATTTAGTTTAAGTTTATATGTTGATATTGGGTGGGTGGTCTCCATTATATCCTCAAATTCTTAAAACATAAGTGATAATTATTTAGAAAAAAATAAATAAAAATAGTGTGTTTCATAGGAAATATATCATAAATTTTCTTATAACTGATCTACTAAATCTCGTGCAAATGTTTAACTAGTGGAAGAGTGAATTAAAAACCACCCACCATCTTAAATGTAAGTTTTTACCTTAATTACTACTCCCCATATGATATTATAATAAAAACAATGTTGTTAGTGTTATTATTAAAAAGTAAAAAGTTCTAAGTTTTAGATTCAATTTTAATATGCAAAGTAGGTGGGTGGTCACTATTCCACCCTCTAAATAATATAAACGATTGGCCTTTTAAGTGATAACTGTACTGAAATGATTGTTTGCATAAAAATTAAATGAACAATTTTTATTCTAAAGAAATGTTTATTGTCTGAAACTCGGAAAAATATTTTAATGATTGGAACAGTTGTTATGTTATAACAATTGGAGTGTGGAATAGTGTAGTTCTATTGTTTCTTGCTAAGTTTGCAGAAGATTAACACATTTTAATTGTTTCTAGCTTCTATTGTTTTAGTATTTTTTCGGAAAATTCAGTATAAAAATAGTTGTCAGTTGACAGTGATAATTGACAATTAATAGTCACAGTTAATAGTGACAGTTGACGGTAACAGTTGACAATGATAGTTGCTAGCGACGGTTGATGGTAACAGTTGACAGTGATCATAGACAGTCGACAGTCTCGATTGACAGTTGATTATAACAGTGATTTTTAGAATTAAGAGAGAGTAACAATTGATATCAGTGATAATGACCTTTGGCCGTGATAATGACAGTAAATATTGACAGTGACAGTTGGCAGTAGCAGTTGATAGTAACATTTGACTAATAGCTTTAAATATTAATTGAAGTAACAATTACATTAACAGTTATTAGAAGTTGTAACAGTTTACCGTCACTGAATTTTTAGAAAAAAAAAATTTTTCTGGAGTTCTTTTTTAAACATTTTTTGTTATTTTCTTATCAAATATTGTATTGATCCTCACTAAATTTGTCAGAGATCGAGAATTTTAATTGTTTACAGCTGCTCTCGTTTAGGTCTGCTTATTTGTTCTCTCGATAATTTTCTAATAATGAGAGTTAAGTCTGACAATTGCAATACTAGTTGAAAGTGACAGTTATAAATTACTGTTTAAAGTGAAAGTGATAGTTGACAGTTGAAAGTGACAATTGATAGTGAAAAATGATAAATTAACAGTGACAGTTGACACAATTTTTAGTAACAATAGAAAGTGTTAATTGACAATAACAGTTCGCAAGAATAATTGACATTTGTCAGAGATATTTGACAGTAAACGTTTCAAACTTGTTTTTTATACGTCGCTTTTTTGATCTGCATAAGTTAGTAACAACTTGTTTCGGTGGCTTCTTTAAACCCAACTTCTAGAAATTTTGAGCTCATTTAGCATTTTCCTTTTGTTTTGTTTACTTTTAATTTTTCTCTAATAATGATATGTTTTATTGTTCACCTATGCCAAATCTATTGTTTCTTGCTCATTTTAAGTATTTCTATATTCTATTGTTTTTAATTTATTTTTTTTCGAAAATTTCAGTATAGAACAAGTTGACATTTGACAGTGCCAGTTGACAGTGACAGTTGACAGTGACAGTTGACAGTGCCAGTTGACAGTGACAGTTGACAGTGACAGTTGGCAGTGACAGTTGACAGTGACAGTTGATAGTGACAGTTGACAGTGACAGTTGACAGTGACAGTTGACAGTGACAGTTGATAGTGACAGTTGACAGTGACAGTTGACAGTGACAGTTGACAATGACAATTAACAGTGACAGTTCACAGTGACAGTTGACAGTGACAGTTGACAGTGACAGTTGACAGTGATAATTGTTAGGACATTTGTAAGTGACAATTGACAGTGACAGTTGATAGTGAAAGTTGACAGTGACAGTTAAAGGTGATAGTTGACAGTGATAGTAAGCAGTGACTGTTGGGAGTATCAATTGACTATAATAATTAACATTAACTCTTAAAAATTAAAAGTGACAGTAGATAATGACAGTTAATAGTCATAGTTAACATTGGAAGTTCACACAGAAGCCTTTGTCAATGTGAAAATTTGAAGCAGCAGTTGATAGTGACAGTTAATAGTAATTGTAACAATTAACCGTCATTGTGGCTGTTGTTAATACAACTTAACAAATTTTTCTTCAACTATTTTTTTTTTACAAATAATAAATAAATAATTTTGAAATATAACCTTTAATTTTTCTCATGTTGTTTATTTTTTATACATTTTTTTCTTTAATATTTTAAAACTCTTTCTAATAACGTTTAAAAATTGTTTTTTCTGCATGTTTTGTTATTTTCCTATGAAATTTTTATTGTTTCTCATTAGGGTTAACTATTTTAATTATTTATTGACAGTTGACACTTACAGTTGACAGTTGACGGTGGCAGTTAACTGTGACAGTTCTTAGAGAAAGTTGACGATGGCAGTAGACGTGACTGTTAACAGTGACATTTGTCAATGACATTTGACACTGACAGTTTACAGTGACAGTTGATAGTTGATTGTAACAGTTAAGAGTTATTCTTAAAGCTAAAAGTGACAACTAATGACGATAGTTAACAATAAGAGTTAAAAAGACATTTGGCAGTGACAATAGTAGTAATAATTGACAGTGACAGTTGACAGTAACAATTGATAGTGACAATTACATTAACAGTTATTAGTAATTGTAACAGTTAATCATTTCACAGCTAGTTGACAGTTGACATTGATGTTTATTAGTTTACTCCAATAATTTAAAGTAACTCTTAAAAGTAATTACAATGAGTGGCAGATGACAACGACAGTCGAAGACAATTGGCAGTGCTAATAATAGTACTCCCAACTGTTCATTATCAGTCACAGTTAGCAGTAGCAGTTGATAGTGACAATTAACTATTAGCTCTTCCTATGCAAACAAATTTTAATTATTTCTAGCTTCTATTGCTTTTATTTATTAACTTTTTAAATTGACAGTTGACATTGAGAGTTGCTGGTTACGGTCGACAGTGATCGTTGACGATGGCAGTTGATAGTAACAGTTGACAGTTAAATTTGACGGTGACAGTTGATAGTGATTGTTTTTTACAATTAAAGTTGGCAGTGACAGTTAACGATGACAGTTGACTGTTGCAGTGGGCAGTGACTGTTGGCAGTATCAGTTGATAGTTGACTTTATAAATTGACAGTTGACATTGAGAGTTGCCGGTTACAGACGACGGTGATCATTGACGATGACAGTTGACAGTTAAATTTGACGGTGACATTTGATTTTTCAGTTAAAGTCGGCAGTGACAGTTATTGACAGTTGACATTAACAGTTGTTTATTATAGTGGGCAGTGACTGTTGGCAGTATCAGTTGACAGTTGATTGTAACAGTTAACAGTGGCTCTTAAAAGTAAGAGTGACACTTGACAATGGCAGTCAATAGTGATAGTTAAAATTGCATGTTGACAAACGCTTTTGTCACCGTCAGAATTGGCAGCAGCAATTGATAGTGACAATTACATTAGCAGTTATCAGTATTTGTAACAGTTAACCGTCACTATGACTGTTGTTAGTGAAACTTAACAACTTTTTCTTCAACTATGTCTTTTTACAAATAATAAATAAATAATTTTGAAGTATAACCTTTAAAAATAAATTTTTCTCATATTGTTTATTTCTTATACATTTTTTTTTAATATTTTCAAACTTTTTCTAATAACGTTTAAAAATTGTATATTCTGCATGTTTTGTTATTTTCCTATGAAATTTTTATTATTCCTCATTAAGGTTGTCAATTTGACTATTTTAATTATTTATTGACAGTTGACAGTGACTGTTGTCTGTGGTATTCAACTGTGACAGTTCTCAGTGAAAGTTGACGGTGACAGTAGACAGTTACATTTAGCGATGACTGTTGACAACAACAGTTGACAGACAGTTGACAATGACATTTGACACTGACAGTTTATAGTGACAGTTGACAGTTGATTGTGACAGTTTATAGTGACAGTTGACAGTTGATTGTAACAGTTAACAGTATTCTTAATGATAAGATTAATCATGATAGTTATAAAATAAAAGATAAGAGTTAAAAAAGACATTTGGCAGTGACAATAGTAGTAATAATTGGCAATGACAGTTGCCAACAGCAATTTATACTGACAATTATTAATAATTGTAACTGTCAACCGTTACAAAGCCAGTTGACAGTTGACATAGACGTTTATCAGTTGACCGTAATAATTAAAAGTAAGTCTTAAAAGTAATAACAATGAGTGACAAATGACGACAGACGAAGACATTTAACAGTGACAATGATAGTGCTGCCAACTGTTAATTATCAGTGACGGTTGACAGTAACAGTTGATAGTGACGGATAACCAAGCAAACAAATTTTAATTATTTCTAGCTTCTATTGCTTTTATTTATTTACGTTTTAATTTCAGTAAAAAGCCAGTTGACAGTGACGGTTACATTGGGCAGTGACCGTTGACAGTGATGGTTGACAGTTGAATTTGACGGTGATAATTGCTAGTGATTGTTTTTTCGGTTAAAGTTGACAGTGACAGTTGATTGTAATTATTAACAGTAACTCTTAAAATTAAGAGTGACAGTTGACAATGACAGTCAAAAACATTTGACAGTGACGATGACAGTTACACTTGATAGTGACATGTGGCACTAGCAATTGATAGTGATAAGAATTATAGAATTGCAGATTCCCAGTATTTACTTCAAATATTCTAAACTCTACAGTGATTTACTTTCAAATTTATAATTTTATTCTTGCTTCATTGTATTGGAGTTTTCCAGGAAGTTTCCCTCAAAAATTATTATTATTGAAATTATTTGCAAGGTTCTATAGTTTTTCTCTAGTTTCTTTTACAGATTTGTGGAATTGTTCTTTAATAGTTTTAGAATTGCATATTTCTAGAATTTAATTCGATGGTCCTAAAATTTTACAACAAAATCCCTTCCATTATTGTCTTTAGGGATTTCTAGATTTTTCTTTAATCTTTTAAAACTATCTTAGATGATCCTAGAAATTCCCATTTGTTTCTCTTACAGATTGTTACTCTGCAAGTGTTTTACAAATTTCGCTTATATTACTAGAATTTACTTCAATTGTTCTGCAAAATCGTTTTTTTTTTTAAGAATTTTAGAGTTTTCTAGTTGCTTTCCTCGTTTTCTAGAGAATTCAATAATTTTCCAGCAATATCACTTTCAGATTTTAGTTTCTTTCAGATTTCTAGAATTATATTCAAGAGAAAATTTTTGTGAAATTCTTTAATTTTTCTCTAGTTTCTTTTTCACCTTTCTAAAATTATCTTCGATTTTTCAAAACAGTTTATTTTATTAATTTTTGCAATATTTTCACCAATTTCTCTATTAAATTTCTAGATTTTTTCTTTCCCTTTGTGATTTTAAAATTTTCATAATTTCTTGATTTATTTCATTAAAAATATTTTTTTAAATGTCGTTTACGATTTTTTATTTTCATATATATTTGAATTTTCTTCAAGATTTATAGAATGATTCAGAAATTATTACTTAGAGATTTTTAAGAATTTGAGATTTCTAGAATTTATCTTCCATATTTCTTCTAGAATTTTAAAGTAATTTTTATAATTATCTTCAAAACTTTTTCGATTATTCTATATTTTTTAAAACATTTCTTCTAGTTATGTAATTTTTCGGAGGTTCTAGAATTTTGTAGTATTATCTATTTAGTTAGTTTATTAATAGTCCTCGGTTCAAGGTTCAAGTAATTTCCCTTCATAGTTTCTAGAAAATTTTAAGAACTTATATTTAAGATTTCCGAGGGTTATGAAATTTTTTTAGAAATATTCTTCAAGATTTTTTCTAAACTTCTGGTCTCTTTTTCGAGGCTTTGAGAACATTTCAGTTTTAGAATTATAAAAAATAATCTTTAATAAAAGCTGGACATATATGACAGAAAAATTATTGAATAATCCTAGGAATTTTAGGAATTTTACAGTAATTGCATTTTTTTAGAATTTTCCCATCCCAAAATTCTATTTTCTTGCAATTTTTCTTCTGGATTTTTTGAATTTGGTTAAAGAATTTTTTACTTTCTTAACAAAAAAAATGATTTAAAAAATCTCATAAAGTACGCAAACATTTTTAGAATTTTCTTCGATGGTTCTAGAAGCTTTCCAGTATTTTAAAATTCTAAAAATTATAAGATTAAAAATCATCAAGGTATTTAAATTGTCTGTTAATTTCTATTTTCCAATATTATATATTTTTATATTAATAGTTCACAAAGTACTTACCGAGGGCGAATTTGTTTTCTTTTTTACTTCTTTATATGAACGACATGAAAATGAAAATTGCTGTACTATTTGATGATGATATAAAATTGTTATTTAGATTTTACAATTTTTCGAATTCCTTCAATTATTATAGGTAATTGTAAATGCAAAAAGTAAGGTGATTAGTGGTTATATATTTAACTAGAATAGTACATATAGTATTAACCAATACATAGCATAAGTCATCATCAGGATCAATTAAACCAGAAAATTTTCTAATCCTCTGGTTTCTTTATATCACCGGTGAACATAATAAAGCAGTTTTGGACAATAACAGTAACAATTGACAGTGACAGATGGCAGTAGCAATTGATAGTGACAATTACATTAACAATTATTAGTAATTGTAACTGTTACAATTATAGTACTGCCAACTGTTAATGATCAGTGACAGTTAACCGTTACAAAGCCAGTTGACAGTGGACATTGACGTTTATCAGTTGATTGTAATAATTAAAAGTAACTTATAAGTAATTACAGTGAGTGATAGATTTCAACCCTTAACTAAAATATACATCAATAAAATATGGTTAAGAAATTGATGAGAAAGCTTACTTGTAGGGATAGGTGTTGATATTTTTTTTTTCATCTGGGATATTAAATTAGAGTGAGTAAAGATTAAATCATCTATATTTTAACATTAACCAATACAAGGGCACACGTCGTTATAAGAACATCAGTCCAAAATATACGCACAGATTCAAGAGCAGGAAGAGAACTCCCTTGATGATGAGCAACAGCAACATCTTACTTAGCCGTTGGACGTATGATACGATCGGAGAAACGGATGACGCAATCTTGGACCCTCATGTTTGGCGTGAGGAATTGTTGAAGGGTGTCGACGCCGTCGCGCGGCATACGGTCGAAGGGATAGCCCATGGAACGACGATCCGGATACAGTTGATCCTTGATGCCGCAGTAGCTCGAAGCATCGTTACAAGCACCAGTGATATTTTGTTCAACCTAAATGGTAATACAATAAAATATCAATTCTATCTACTTTTAAATTAATAACAACTAACCTTATCCATTTCATAGTTGGAAATCATCACGAAGAGTTGACACTGGAAGCCTTCAGGCGTTCCCTTCGGCACCAGCATATGATCGGGCCAGCCGCAACCGCAGAAGTTGAACTGGGCCAATTCGTCGCCGCCCTCCGGTCTGTTGTCCAGCGAACGGAAGGTGCGTTCGAAGGGGATGGTCACTGAGGATTCGCTAGAGTTTCTTGATATTGTGTTCTTGCCCTTTTTCACTACAAAAATATTATGATGAATTAAAATTTCCGTTCTTAAAAAACAAGTTAATTAATAATTCTTGAGCAATTAAAACCTAGGAAAGTAAAATTAGTGATGCAAAATTAATAATTGAAAACCAAACAAAAAGGGATTTTAAAATACTTCAAAATTAGTAATTGAAATTTCGATGAAAAAATAATTCTTAGTATTGAAAATTTTGCAAAATTAGTAATTGATACTCAGATGAGAAAAGTTCTTAAGTAAGAAAATCTTACAAAATTGGTGCAAAATTGATAATTGCTAAATTTCAATTATCTATTTTGCAAAATGCATTAAATTCTCACTTAACCCGTGGTGAAACATTTTTATATTAATTAGAGATTAATTAAACACTTCGTGTTGTTTCACAATTTGGAGAAATTGAAATTTAGGTTCTTAATATCTAAAATTTTACAAAATTTCGAGAGAAAAGAGTAATCAAGTTCAAAAACAAAATTAGTAAGTGAACAAAAATTCTTAACAACAATTATCAGATGGCAATACTTAATGGTAATGAATATTGAAAAGTTGACTTACGCGGGACTACGAAGCGGTCCAATTCGATGAACAAACCCTTCTGGTCCCTGAATAGCCACGGGTTGCCCCTTTCGTCGAACTTCGGCGCCAGGAAGATCCTGCAGGTGCCTTGTCGGGCATCGCCGGCATTGTTCACGGTGATGTTGTAGGTGAAAGGCGCGTGTTGCAAATGGGTGAACCTGACGAAGACGGATCCACGTGGCTGGAAGTCCATTCCTCTGGATAGATCAACATCGGATTGTTGCCAGGTGGTGGTCAGGGTGTTGACGGGGGCTCCGGGAGATGAAATCGAAATATCTGACACTGTTACATTTTGATAGTTCAGCTGCAAAAAAATAATTAAGTCTTTATAATAATCTTTTAACTTTTGTATAACTGTACAACCAAAACACAAGACTTTCTAAGGATTTTGTTTGTTAACCCTTTCACTTACAATTACGAGTTGCAATAAACACAAGAGTGTCTTGTGCCAACTGCATGACAAAATGAAATAATTAGATTTTTGTTGTTTCTTGATTAATAAGAAGTTTACATGTAGATAATTCAATGATATTTAAATCTAACGCTAGAAACAGAAACATTTTGAAAGAACTCACATTAGCAACGGTATACCTAGGAAGGGTAGCTTTATATTCTTCGAAAATATCGTTGATGTAAGCATGCCAACGGTAGAAGATCGGATCTCTCATAGCGGTGGTTGAATCTCCCATAACACCAAATGATTCCTGCAATGATTTTCACACCTCATCAATTCCTCCTTCTCAATTTTTTAATGCTGCACTTACCAAATGCCTGTGGTCTGGATCGTGGATGTAGGAAATGAATACGTGACCCATGTTGTGCAAATCACCGTAGAAGGTCCTGTTTGGAGACAGCATGCTCGATTCGAGGATATTTCCTAAAACGTCGATTCCCTCGTTTTCGGTGAGCGGGATTTGATTGCCGCGGTCCTGCACAGATTAACATTTTGAGTAATTCAATTAGGTCATCGATAATTTTGACTTACATCGGTGACCGTTCCTGAATGAATGGCAGCGAAGATCCTGTCCCTCCATCTGATCAGTTGATCGACGTCCGCTTGAATCTGATCGACTTCCCTTCTGATGTTGCTGATCTTCTGGTTGGCCACACGAGCTGGCCACGACCTGCTGGCCACGAGACTGTCCAGTTTCGGGAAATAGGCTTCCTTGATCGGTTCCCTCCATTCCGTCCAGCGAATGACTCGCTGCATTTTGTTGCAAAGACGTTCAACATTATACCTACATAAAAAATTATATAAATTATATACACAAAATATTGGGCACAGCGAGCCTAGTGGCAAACTCGATCCAAATATAATATATTTTTCTTTGTAGAGGTCTAATTCTAATAAGTCCATACCAAAATAAACAACAACTATGAACTTAATGATAAAGAAAAGTTCATACCTAGCAATGATCTGTTGATGCATGTAGTAGAACAACTCGCCTCTTCTGTTCTTGTTAACAATTGCCAAATCCGCTGTATGCGGATAAACCAAATGCCAATGCCAATGATGAAGATTGACACCGATGTCTTCACGGAAATAAGCTAAACGGTGTTCTTCCTCAAGATCAGAAGCAGTGTAATCTCTTGGAATTTCGATTGGTTCCTAAAACAAAGATTTAAATTTCTACAACGAACTAAAGGATTTTAATACATTTTATTACAAAGATTAGATTTATTATAAGAATATGTTAGCATTTATATAGTTTTCATTAATGGAATAAATCTGAAGGCACTTATTAATTAATATAGAAAATAAAATAAAGTTTTTTTTTAATGATGAAGATATTTTAATAATTGGAATATTCAAATTCTAGCGATACACTCACTCTGAATCCTTCCTGTACGACAACAGATTCCTCCCTGGCCCTTACGAAGACCTTACTGTCGACGAACTTGTCGGGGAAGGTTTGCAGGAACGTCGGCAGGTCGATGTTCTTGGTGTCCGGTCTGTGCAGCAGGGCGACCGATAACGCGTAGTTGAAGAGCAACGGGTTGACCCTGTCCCTAGCGTACACAGAGATCGACGTCAGATCGTCGATGTTGCGCATGCCCATGAAGATGTTGATGAGTTTTCCGGCCAGATTCCGGTGCTTCGGTATGAAAAGGGAGAAGTTTTCGTGCCTGCCCAATTCCAGGATGTCGCTCAGATTCGGCAGCGAAATCTCTTTGACGGGGATCTTCTCAGTTGATTCCTCGCCGAAACGGTTGAAGAGCTCCACACCGATTGGCTTATATCTATCGGTCTAAACAAAAAATTGTAAATACTGATTATATTTTGTAGATAAATGTTGTTAACGTCTTTAATCAATAACTAAAACAAAACAAAACAAATCTTATCGGACAAAAAGGTTTCTAAATAAATTGAATGTATACTTTAAAATGTGCTTTAATCACTGATTAATATTAATAAAAGTAATTATAGAGGCTTTTACTTCGTGATACATTTGCATGATTCAAAATAAAACGAATAACTTTGTTTATATCACTTTTTTAAGTTATTCGTTTTATTTTGAAACTTATTTTTACTAAGTTTTGGGTTAAGTAATGTTATATAATGATGAACTCAATAAACGAGGAATTTTACTGTGTTTATCAAATATTTTCTCTGAAGAGAAGAGACAATTTTTTGACACATTTTCAACCATTACAAAAATATAAAAATCAATGTTATAATTTTCGTCAACTTTAAATCATAATTTCCCCAATAGAAAAAATTGTTTCTTAAATAATTTTCTCACTTATTTCATGGTAAAAAAATTAATTATATTTTTTAATATTAGGAAAAAAATATTCTTACCAAATAACTTTGTGGAACATTGAAGGACTTCTTCTCGTCACCTTTGGGCATAAACACGGGTTCCTGCGGCCTGTCGAAGAGCAGCAGGAGGTTTTTCTTCTTCTGGGCGTCGGTTGCCATGGTGACTTTCAATTGATAGTAACTAACGTAAAAGTTTCGACGAAGACTGACGTTTACTGACAACGGGTACTATTTATACGTGCAGCTCTTGTTGATAAGGTAGGGATTGTCTGGAACAACAGGAAGGCCCGGCGGTTTGAGACCTGACCACCTTTCTGTACGCGATAATAATTCCCTATCAGCTTTATCGTATTGTGCTACCGAAAATAATAAAATTATTACGGATATTTTAATTAATTATATATATAAATATAAACCGTTGCGACCGTTGCGACCGTTATTACGTAGTAATCCATAATATAATAAATGTGCTTAGATATAGATTATTATAAAGATATAAATCTTAAACTTTGTTAGTTTCCTTATTCTCATCCTGTGACGTTAAATGAATCTTCTTCTTAGAATGGTGTAAACATGGTGGAATTTTACGTAAGCTCGATTTCGTGAGAGAGTCTAAATTGGTAAGAGTAAGTCTGTATCTCATTGCTAAAACTATTAATTGCATAATCACATGGTATAGACATTTGTTTTCTTCATCTCCTCTTTTCTTTCATATTTTTTAACCTTTATTTTATTAAATTTTTCGAATTGTGATCTTTTCTAGCAATCTCTTTCCAGATGTTTAAATTTTCCAGGCATTTGCATGTTCTAGATTTTTTTCATTTGTTGTGCAAGAATTTTTCAGCAATTTTTATTCCATTTTTATTTATTTATTAAAATAATTTTCTAATTTCTAACAAATTCCCTTTTTTCAAATTTCTCTTTACTAATTTGAGCAACGAGGCTTCTAAAATGTCTTTATCTAATTGGAATTTTCCAAACATTTGTGGAAATTTTCTTCTAGTTATTTAATACTTTCAATCCATAATTTTTCAAAATTATTTTATTTCATCAAATTTTTTTTCATGATTTATTACTTATATTAACTTTATAGATGTTTTTGAGCATTTTCTAAATGTAATATTTTTTCTACCACTTTCCAGAAATTTCTATTAAAAATTATGCGGATTAACTTGAAGTAATTTCTCTTCCAGATTTCCTTCAAGATTTCTAGAATTTTCGAGTAATTTCTCTTCTAACCTGCTAGAATTTTATTTGTGGTTTTCAAATTTTTTAATAATTTTCCGTTCAAAGTTCAGGAATTTACCAACATTTCTAATTTCTCCTCCATTTAAAAAAAAATATTTTTTTCATTCTTTGATTCATTTGAAGAGAGAGATAAACACCTTTATTGAATGTAGTCCTACAGTAATATGACATAACAATTTTTATGCTGCTCCTCTTTTTCTCCATTGGCCATCGACGGATGGTCTTTCTGCACTTTTATTAATAATTTTAAAATTTCGGAATTTGCTTCTAACAATTTCCAGCAATTTATTTTTCAGATTTTCAAAAAAAAAAAATATCTTCCAGATTTCTTCCTTAGATATTTTATTTGGTCAAAATTTTCTAGCAATTTCTATTCCAATTTTCAGAACTTTTCCTTATTTATTTTTTAAGTTTTCAGTTCTTTGTATTATATTGTATTAATTTATATTTGTAAAGAGATTTTTGTTAATAAATAAATTTCTTTATCTTATAAATTTTTAAAGGAATTGTTTGAGGGTTCTAAAATTTTACAACTAATTTTTTTCTAGAATTTTTAGCAATTACTCCTGCATATTGTACGATTTAACTTCAAGTCTTCTAATATTTCTAGTAACTTCTCTTTCAGGTTTCTAGAGTTTTCTTTTTTTGTCATTTTGGTCTGTTTTTTTGTCATTTTTGATTACTTTAGGTCATTTTTCGATCAATTTTTGTCCATTTTTAGGCACATTTATTATCATTTTACTTAATTTTTATTTTAGTTTTAATTATTATAATTATTGTTTGACTTATTTTGTAAAATTCTGATAAAAGAGAACTTCTGGAAAATTCGAGAATTTGCTGGAAAACTTTTAAAAATCTTGATGGAAAAATTGATGGAAAAATCTAAAATTCTTGAAGAAAATTTTCAAAATTTGAAATAGAAGTTTTCTATAAAATATAACAAAAATTGTTGGAAAATTCTGTTGGAAATTGATGGAAAAATCTAAAATTCTTGAAGAAAATTTTCAAAATTTGAAATAAAAATTTTCTATAAAATATAACAAAAATTGTTGGAAAATTCCGTTGGGATGAAACAATAAATGACGGAAAATTGTGCCAAAACCCGCGCCCCCCCCAACCAACCCTCCAATCAGTGGAACATACGTTTTAAACGTGCTTTAAAATTCTATAAATGTGGGTAAACATTTCTGGACATTTTCATTCTTGCAGCTTGAAAGAAAATTGATTGGATGATTCCCATGAAATAAACCAAGAAGTTTTGGAAAATTCTAATAAGAGAGAACTGTTGGAAAATTCAAGAAATGACTAGAAAATTTTAAAAATCTTGATGAAAAAATGATGGAAAAATCTAAAATCCTTGAAGAAAATTTTCACAATTTGGAAAACAAAAATTGGTGGAAAATTCCGTTGGGGTAAAACAATAAATGACGGAAAATTGTGCAAAAACCCGCGCCCCCTGTAGCCAACCCTCCCTCTTTAAAATTCTATAAATCTGGGAAAAAATTTCTGGACATTTTCATTCTTGCAGCTTGAAAGAAAATTTATTGCAAAATTCCCATGAAATAAAACAAGTTTTGGAAAAACCTGATAAGAGAGAATTGCTGGAAATTTCAAGAAAATTTTAAAAATCTCTATGAAAAATTGATGGAAAAATCTAAAATCCTCGAACAAAAGTTTCACAATTTGGAATAGAAATTTTCTATAAAATGTAACAAAAATTGTTGGAAAATTCCGTTGGAATAAAACAATAAATGACGGAAAATTGTGCTAAACCCGCGCCCCCCCCGTAACCAACCCTCCAATCAGTGGAACATACGTTTTATTTTTGTCCGTTTTTAGGCACATTTATAATCATTTTACTTAATTTTTATAATTAATATTTGGCTTATTTTTGACCATTATTGATGTTCTTGAAGATTTTAGATCAGCATCGGTTCATTAGTTATTATTTTTGGCTAAATTTTTATTATTATTGTCGTCATTTTTATCATATTTACTGTTTTACAAAACCAAAACCAATTTTTGGTCTAGTTTTGTCATTTTGGCCCAGTTTTTGCCTATTTTGATATTTGGTTGTTCGTTTTTGATCAATTTTTATTGACCAAAAATGTCACTTTTAGTGTGTTTTTGACCATTACATTTTTGATCCAGTTTTGTCCATTTTTAGGCACATTTATGATCATTTTCACTTAATTTTTATTTTGGATTTGATTATTTTAAACTGTTTATTCCATTTTGTATCATATTTGGCTTATTTTTAACGATTTTTGACGTTTGGATTTGATTATTTTAAACTGTTCATTCCTTTTTGTATCATATTTGGCTTATTTTTAACAAATTTTTGACGTTCTTGAAGATTTTAGATCAGCATTGGTTCATTTGTTATCATTTTTGGCTAACTTTTCTTATCGTCGCATAGGAAATAATGTTTGCAGGCTTAAGGTCAATCATTGTGTTTGAGATTAATTATATTATTGTTATCATTTTACTTGTTTTTTTATTATTGATTTTTTTGGTGTTTTTCTTACAAATATTGTTTATTTTGGTTTATTTTTGTCATTTTGATCACTTTTCGCCCAATGTTTGCCAATTTTTGTTATTTAATTGTCCATTTTTGGTCAATTTTAATCACTTCTGATCATTTTTAGTGTGTTTTTGACCATATTTATTCCATTTTTGATGATTAGTTATTTTTAATCATGTTGGTCTATTTTTCATAAATTTTGACTCATTCATTTGAAATAATTTCTTATAGATTTTGTTCGTTTTATTAATTTTAGGTCAATTATTTTATCATTTCCGATCAATTTGGTGTTTTTTTTAATAATTTTGGCCCAATTTCTTTCGTTTTGGATCGAATTTTTATCATTTTTTGTCCGTTTGGTATCATTTTGATCATTTATTTGTGGTCACACTTTTTTTAATATATATTTTTGCTCATATTTGATCATTTTCAGTACATTTTATCATTTTTGCTGTCTTTTTTGCTACTTTTTACTTTTCCTATATGAAATATAGGGAAGGTATTGTGATCGTGATTTTTTTTTAAATTTTTTTTTGCGTTTTGAGGTCCCCTGAGTCCATTACACTGAAAAACAATTGAAATTCAAATTTTATTTATACATCTCACCTTAATGTAGTTAGTATTAGGAGAATACTTTCGTGAAAGAATTTTTTAAATTCACGCACCAGTTTGGGAATTATCTTAGAGAGCATGAAAAACAATTGAAGGACGAAGTTTATTTTTTTGTCCTAAGTTTATGCTTATGATATGGGAAATATTTGTGTGAAAGAATTTTTGAAATATACGCAACTATTCAATAGTTATTGAGAGAACATGAAAAAACAATTGAAATTCAAATTTTATTTGTATACCTCATCTGTATGCCTTTGATTAGGGGAATATTTTTCTGGAAGAATTTTTTTAATTTAACCAACAGTGTGAGAATTATCTTAGAGAACATTAAAAACAATTGAAGGATGTATTTTATTTTCTAGTCTTAAATTTATGCCTATGATATGCAAAATACTATTGTGAAAGAATTTTTGAAATTTACGCAACGGTTCAATAGTTATTGAGAGAACATGAAAAACAATTGAAATCCAAATTTTATTTTTACATTTCATCTTTATGTCTTTGATTAGGGGAATAATTTTGTTTAAGAATTTTTAAGTTTCACGCAACAGTTTAAGAATTATCGTAAAGAACAAACAAACAAAGAATAAAATTCGCTTTTCAATATGAAATACAATTGAAAAGCGAATTTTATTTTATTGTCTTAGTTTTATGCCTATGATTTCTGAAATTTTTTTGAAATCATTCGAGAGTTAATGCAGAAAACATTAGAAACAATCGGAAGTATTTATACGTCAAAGTGATATGAAATGTATTCGATTAATGTTCCATCAATAATCAATCATGAATTCGTGTTCCTAAAAAACTGATAACAAATACAGGGTCGATTAATGTTCCTGTATCGAGAATTAATGTTCCTCAGATACTGATAAGAATTTAGTGGATTTTAAAGGTAGTTGTAAACGCAATTAAGAGTATTATTTAAAATAAGGATTTAATAATTCAAACAAGGATTTATTAATGTTCCTTATATTAATTTTCATGCATACAATTTTTATTAATGTTCTGACCTTTTGCATTTCGTTTTTATCCAAAAAGTTTTGTAATTAATTTTATTTCAAACCGCCAGACAATTACTAATTGTAATTTATATGTATATGTATGGTGGGTGGGTGGCCTCTATCCCACCCTCCAATCAGTAAAACATCATCAAAAATTATTTGAAATACTTGTATGAATACATCAATTCAAAAATGCAATTATTTTGTGTTTGTTTACATTTTGTAACTTTTAACTAAAACCCTCGCTTATGTTTTACTGATTGGAGGGTGGGATAGAGGCCACCCACCCACCCTACATATGTGTGATAACTTTAATTGCTAATTGTTGATGATTTTGCTGCTAAAAACAATCAAACCCTTTATGTAATAAAAAAATAAATCATATTAAATTTGAGTTGAAATATAAATGACTTTCTATAGCTAATCCTACCTAATTTAGATTTAAATTCTGCCCACCCATCAAGCATCAAATTTACTAATTTACTCACTCAAAAATTTTACTTTTTTAATTTCTTTTTTATTCAAAACGTTTTGCAGTTAATTTTATTGGAAACCGCGAGACGATAAGGAATTGAAGTTTGTATGTATATGTAAGGTGGGTGGATGGCCTTTATCCCACCCTCCAGTCAGTAAAACATTATCAAATTATTTGAAATATTTGTATGAATACATCAATTGAAAATGTTTACATTTTATAACTTTTAACTAAATCCCTCGCTTATGATTTAATGATTGGAGGGTGGGATAAAGGACACCCACCCACCCTACATATACATGATAAGTTTAATTGCTTATTTTGCGTTTTTTTTTCTTTATATAGTGAAAAACTCTTTATAGTAAAATTTCGGTCATTTTGGTCACTATGTAGAGTGTCGAGTATTATGATGGCCACATCACCATTTTTTGATTGTTTTTTTAAGCAGTCAATTTTTATCATTTTGTTTGTGTTTCTTAGACCATTTTACTCCTTTATCGATTATTATATTTTTGACCATTTTTGGGTTCTAATAAAACGTATTAAAATCCTTTAGTTCGTTGTAGAAAATTAAATAGTAATTTATTATTTTTGGGTTCATTCTTGTTATTTTGTTTTTGAGCATATTATATCAGGATTGGTCTTTTTAAATCATTTTTAGTTCGTATTTGATCATTTTTGGATTATTTTGATAATCATTTTTGATAATTTTTATAATTTTCTTAGTATTTTTCGACCACTTTTGATTATTTCGGTCCGTTTTTTGTGATTTTCTTATGTTTTTGATCACTTTAGATTAGCGTTGTTTAATTTTGAATATTTTAAAGGAATGTAAGGGAGTAAAAGAGAGTTAGGTAGATGGGTGTAGAAGTGAAAATAATAGATGAAAAAAAAGAAGCCTGGGTAAAGATACTGACGAGATTGGAGATTTTTTATTCATTTTGGGTGAATTTTTGTCATTTTGATATGTTCTTTATCATATTAGATTAGCGTTGTTACTTTTTAATTATGTTTTAATCATTTAATGTCCGTTTTAATCAATTTTGATCTATTTTGTTCTTCAGTTTTGGTCCTATTTTGAATTTTTGTCTAGTTTCGGTCTTGGTTGCCATTTTGTCATTTTGATCTGTTTTTTTAATCATTCAGGTTCAGATTGGTATTATATTATTGGACAGGCGTTCGTTCATGGGTGGGTGTGTGGCTTCTATGCCACCCTCCAATCAGTAAGACATCATCCAAAATGATTTGAAGTAATTGTTGAAGGTGTAAGGTGTAAATAAGCAAATTTTTGAAATCAAGTATTAAACTAAAGAATTTTAATTCTACTAAAAGTGTACAATCGTAGTGCAACTTTTATTTGGGCAGCGCGTTTATTATAGTTGCATTTAAGGCTTTGACGTCGCTTTCTTCGGGAATGCTGATTTGGAATTGTAGCAGGACGACCAAATAGGTGACCATCGTAGCTAAAAGCTGAAAAATGCAAGCACAATTTAGAGACGAACGTCTGTTCTCTTGCAAACTGAATTGACACAATCACAGACAAATATGATATTAGATTGTTAGATATATCTAACAAGATTTTAGCATTAGGGACAATTGAAAAGTCCGTGCAAAAATAAAAAACTACTAACGTGTTTGGGGTAACCTTTTTTATTTTTCGACATAATCTCTTAAGCTTATACACTTCGTCCAAGTTTGTTGTTCCCTTCCGAATAATAGGATTTGTCCATATCTGCAAAATATCCACTATTGTCTGCAATTCCCCCTTGGTAACCCATTGTTTAGACTGTTGTTTGGTCTCAGGGGTATTGTAGTGTATCCATGTTTCATCCACAGTGACGAAACGACGCTTAAAGTCCTCCGGATTCTTCTGGAACAGCTGCAAACCATCCTTGCAACACTTCACACGATTCCGTTTTAGGTCAAGCAATCGCGGCACCCATCTTGCGGATAGCTTTCTCATGTCCAAATGTTTATGCAAAATATGCCCACAGTACTAGCAATCTCACACACCTTAACTCTTCTGTCATCCATCACCAAATCATGGATTTGATCAATGATTTCTGGAGTCGTGACCTTCACAGGCCGTCCAGAACGTTCAGCGTTACTTGTGCCTATATGGCAAGTCCGAAAACTTTGAAACTTATAAACTGTTCTAATCGAAGGTGCAGAGTCACCATAATGTCTAGCAAGTTTCTCTTTAGTCTCCTGAGGCGTTTTGTCTTTCATAATGTAATGTTTAATCACCACACGAAATTCTTTTTCGTCCAATTCTTGAAAACTAAACTAAACTAAACATGACCTAAATACGCGCCGATGGCGCCATCTCTCGGACTTTGCATGGACTTTTCAATACACCCTCGTATATAACAACCGAATGTTATATTTGTCTTATGTGTTAAGGCCATTAACCCTTTAATTATGGAAATATATTCATAAAACCGGCTGTATAAATGCAAAAAAGGTGTTGCAACCAATACGCACGATTATTCATCTTAGAAACAAAAAATGCGATAAAGTTTTTACTGCTTTATCACAATTTTTTGTGTACAATTTTTACACTTAACCCTTTGGACTGACACTCGTTATCTGCTTACTTGAGCGAAGTTACGGTGAACGAGTTTGACTCGTCATGTGAATTTAAGAGGCAGGCGTTGATTGCAAACAATTGCCTGACGTTTGTTTAAAACAAATTACAATTGCAAATATGGTAAATTCCAATTATCTTTATTCCCCCCGTTCTCATTATGTATTATTATGTTTTAAGTAAAAAAAGTTCATATTTGTGAAAAAGAAGTATATAATACAATAAACCAATTTTTGCAGCTACTATGTCTCGTGATAGGTTTTTGGATATCTCAAGATTCTTTCATATTTCAGACAACGAAAAATTGGATAAAAATGATACAATTAGGAAGATCAGAAATCTAATTGATTACTTCAGAAAGCGCAGTATCAGTAGATTCCCTCATGCAAGTCAAAGGACGTTTGAATTATATCCAGTTCAATCCATTTATAAGAGCGCCAATTGGAATACAAATCTATAGACTTTGCGAGTCTTCATCAGGTTATTGCATTTGTTTTAAAAACTAGGTTTACGCAGATAAAATATCGGGAATTGATAAATCGGCGTCAGAGAGTGTTGTCCTAGAAGAAGAAGAGATGACTATCTACAATGTATGGATAATTGGTATTCGTCTCCACAATTATAATTAATTTGATGAAAATACATAATTTACTGGTAGGTGTATTTTAAATTGGTAAATGGGATGAAATTAGTGTACTCTTCAGTATTGTGGTTCTGTTTATAATTTTATTTTCTGTACTAGTTTCGAGAAATGTGATTTCAGCTTCTGTTGAAGATGGGTGTACACAAATTTCATCCCATCTACCAATTTAAAATCCACAATTATATTTAAAATTACTAGAACAAGATACAAATGTAGTTGGAAATACGCGAAAGAACAGAAAACACATGCCAAAAGAGTTTGATTGCCTCAAACTAAAAAATCACGAAAACAATACTTCCCCTATATTTTATAAAGGGAAAGTAAAAAATTAGAGGCTAAAATGTTTCATTCCACGGTTTTTAGCACTAAAAGTAAAGATAAGAAAGATGTACACAAAGCGAAAAAGGAAAGGTGGCAATTTTTTTCCTTTGTTCTCTTCTGTGATATTATCCTTTATTTTCTAATATTCTCTTTTGTTATCTGCTGTTCTCTGATATTATCCGTTGTTCTCTTCTATTCTCTATTATACTCATCTGTATCTGATGTTCTCTGATATTATCTGTTGTTCTCTGACTTCTGTTCTTTGATGTTCTCTACTATTATCTGCTGCTTTCTGATGTTTTCTTCTATTCTGTGCTGTTCTGTAAAATATTCTTCTGTTCTCTGATATTCTCTTCTGTTGTTTGCTATTCTCCGATGTTCTCTGCTGTTCTTTTGAGTTATCTGCTGTTTTCTTTTGTTCTATTCTGTTTTCTGATGTTCTCCTCTGTTCTTTTATAAGACTGCCATTCCTTGCGGTTCTCTGATAGTTTTTTTCTGTTCTTTGCTGGTTTTTGCAGATTGTTCTGTTTTCTTCAATTCTCTGTGTTTCTGTGCTGCTTTCTGATGTTCTTTGGTGTCCGTTGTTAATGATCTCTTTTGTTCTCTAATGTTTTTCTCCGTTCCCTTCTGTTCTCTGATGTTTTCTTCCATTCTGTGCTGTTCTGTAAAATTTTCTTCTGTTCTCTGATATTCTCTTCTGTTGTTTGCTGTTCTCCGATGTTCTCTGTTGTTCTTTTGAGTTATCTGTTGTTTTCTTTTGTTCTACTCTGTTTTCTGATGTTCTCCTCTGTTCTTTTATAAGACTGTCATTCTTTGCGGTTCTCTAATAGTTTTTTCTGATCTTTGCTGGTTTTTGTTGTTTGTTCTGTTTTCTTCAATTCTCTGTGTTTCTGTGCTGCTTTCTGATGTTCTTTGGTGTCCGTTGTTAATGATCTCTTTTGTTCTCTAATGTTTTTCTCCGTCCCCTTCTGTTATCTGACGTTTTATTATATTCTGTGCTGTTCTGTAAAATTTTCTTCTGTTCTCTGATATTTTCTTCGGTTGTTTGCTGTTCTTCGATGTTCTCTGATGTTCTTTTGAGTTATCTGCTGTTTTCTTTTGTTCTATTCTGTTTTCTGATGTTCTCCTCTGTTCTTTTATAAGACTGCCATTCCTTGCGGTTCTCTGATAGTTTTTTTCTGTTCTTTGCTGGTTTTTGCTGATTGTTCTGTTTTCTTCAATTCTCTGTGTTTCTGTGCTGCTTTCTGATGTTCTTTGGTGTCCGTTTTTAATGTTCTCTTTTGTTCTCTAATGTTTTTCTCTGTTCCCTTCTGTTCTCTGATGTTTTCTTCTATTCTGTGCTGTTCTGTAAAATTTTCTTCTGTTCTCTGATATTCTCTTCTGTTGTTTACTGTTCTCCGATGTTCTCTGTTGTTCTTTTGAGTTATCTGTTGTTTTCTTTTGTTCTACTCTGTTTTCTGATGTTCTCCTCTGTTCTTTTATAAGACTGTCATTCTTTGCGGTTCTCTGATAGTTTTTTCTGATCTTTGCTGGTTTTTGTTGTTTGTTCTGTTTTCTTCAATTCTCTGTGTTTCTGTGCTACTTTCTGATGTTCTTTGGTGTCCGTTGTTAATGATCTCTTTTGTTCTCTAATGTTTTTCTCCGTTTCCTTCTGTTATCTGACGTTTTATTCCATTCTGTGCTGTTCTGTAAAATTTTCTTCTATTCTCTGATATTCTCTTCTGTTGTTTGCTGTTCTCCGATGTTCTCTGTTGTTCTTTTGAGTTATCTGTTGTTTTCTTTTGGTCTACTCTGTTTTCTGATGTTCTCCTCTGTTCTTTTATAAGACTGTCATTCTTTGCGGTTCTCTGATAGTTTTTTCTGTTCCTTGCTGGTTTTTGTTGTTTGTTCTGTTTTCTTCAATTCTCTGTGTTTCTGTGCTGCTTTCTGATCTTCTTTGGTGTCCGTTTTTAATGTTCTCTTTTGTTCTCTAATGTTTTTCTCTGTTCCCTTCTGTTCTCTGATGTTTTCTTCTATTCTGTGCTGTTCTGTAAAATTTTCTTCTGTTCTCTGATATTCTCTTCTTTTGTTTACTGTTCTCCGATGTTCTCTGTTGTTCTTTTGAGTTATCTGCTGTTTACTTTTGTTCTATTTTGTTTTCTGATGTTCTCCTCTGTTCTTTTATAAGACTGCCACTCTTTGCTGTTTTCTGATAGTTTTTTCTGTTCTCTGCTGGTTTTTGCTGTTTGTTCTGTTTTCTTCAATTCTCTGTGTTTCTGTGCTGCTTTCTGATGTTCTTTGGTGTCCGTTTTTAATGTTCTCTTTTGTTCTCTAATGTTTTTCTCTGTTCCCTTCTGTTCTCTGATGTTTTCTTCTATTCTGTGCTGTTCTGTAAAATTTTCTTCTGTTCTCTGATATTCTCTTCTTTTGTTTACTGTTCTCCGATGTTCTCTGTTGTT
This sequence comes from Ontholestes murinus, assembly GCA_963969525.1. Lineage (NCBI taxonomy): Eukaryota > Metazoa > Arthropoda > Insecta > Coleoptera > Staphylinidae > Ontholestes > Ontholestes murinus. Next base: position 80,695,473 of record OZ018389.1, on the reverse strand, counting down.
CTTTTGAGTTATCTGCTGTTTACTTTTGTTCTATTCTGTTTTCTGATGTTCTCCTCTGTTTTTTTTTATAAGACTGCCATTCTTTGCGGTTCTCTGATAGTTTTTTCTGTTCCTTGCTGGTTTTTGTTGTTTGTTCTGTTTTCTTCAATTCTCTGTGTTTCTGTGCTGCTTTCTGATGTTCTTTGGTGTCCGTTTTTAATGTTCTCTTTTGTTCTCTAATGTTTTTCTCCGTTCTGTGCTGTTCTGTAAAATTTTCTTCTGTTCTCTGATATTCTCTTCTGTTGTTTATTATTCTTCGATGTTCTCTGTTGTTCTTTTGAGTTATCTGCTGTTCTCTTTTGTTCTGTTCTGTTTTCTGATGCTCTCCTCTGTTCTTTTATAAGACTGCCATTCTTTGCTGTTCTCTGATAGTTTTTTCTTTTCTCTGCTGGTTTTTGCTGTTTGTTCTGTTTTCTTCAATTCTCTGTGTTTCTGTGCTGCTTTCTGCTATTTTCTGATGTTCTTTGTTGTCCTTTTTAATGTTCTCTTTTATTCTTTTTTGTTTTCTAATGTTTTTCTCTGTTCTCTCTGATGTTTTCTTCCGTTCTCAACTGGTTTCTGCTGTTTATTCTGTTCTCTGATATTCAGTGCGGTTCTGTGCTTTCTGATATTATGTGCTATTCTCTGATGTTTTCTTTTGTTTTCTGTTTTTCTATTCCAGTTATTTGATGTTCTCTTTTGTTCTCTCAGATTTTCTTTTGTTCTATTCTGTACTGTCATATTCTCTTTTATTTTCTAGTATTCTCTTTTGTTATCTGCTGTTCTCTTGTAATGTTCTCCTCTCATCTATTCTGTTTTATGACGTTCTCTGCTATTATCTGTTGTTTTCTGATGTTTACTTCTGTTCTTTGATATTCTCTACTATTATCTGCGGTTCTCTGATGATTTATTCTGTTCTGTGCTGTTCTGTAAAATTTCTTCTGCTCTCCGATATTCCCTTTGTTCGAAGACTCGAAATTGCACCCTCAACTGTAATGCGAGTATGGAGAAGATGGTTTGAAGAAAATGAGTATCAGCAACAGAGACGTTCTGGTAGGCCTAGGATTATATAGGGTGGTCAAGAATGGTATTTAAGACTGCTTACGATACGTAATCGTCACAACACTTTGCGGCAAGTTCGAGATGCCTTTGTTGCAGCCACAGGACGTGTGGTTTCTAGGCAAATAATTTAATGACTCCAGATTGAACTGCTGCTGCTTTAGTGATGAGCTCAGATTCTGCTCTGATTAGGGGTGGTGAAAGGCAAAATGTAGAGTTTGCACTAGAACACCACCCAGCCAATATCCCAGCCATCATGGTATGGGGCGCTATATATCTTAGAAAGAGATCTCCCTGGTGTTCATTAGGGGTAGTCTTACAGCCCAACGGTAGAGATAGAACATGTATGGGATAGCATTTGAACAATACTTCAGCGATTGTCACAGCCACCAAGGACTTTGGATCTGTGTTCAACAGGCCAGGGACCGAAGTAATTTTTGAAAAATTATTATAAATAGACAATATGCGTCTAAATTATGTTTTGTAGCAGATGTGCTTGAAGTAAGAGTCCCATGTTTCTGTAAAATTTATTTGACATTTCTAATAAAAATGCGCACAGAATTCCGTCCAGTCTTCAAAACGAACATGCCTTATAACGTCCATCAGGTGAAAAAATAACTTCCTATACGACTTGGGCGATTTGCGGATACACTCCACTGTAACCAATTGCATATTTATCAATTTATCAAACATTCTCATGTTTTCAGTGTAGATAATGAACTACACTCGAAAGTCAGGTTTCACAATTTTCTGTCTTTTTCGATTGTCAAATTTTCCTCTATTTATCAGATTTTCTTTATAAAATGTTGACAGCATCAAAACATCTCGATTGTCTATCCACCTAAGACCTAATATACGAGTATATCTGTACTTTTTGCGTTCGCAGGTACCACGTTGGACTCGATGTACATATTTTGGAAAATGCTTTCTATTTTTTATTCCACCGTACCAGATAAACCTGTGATCTCCTGGTCCAATTAGAGGGGTTTTATACTAGTTATTGGTATATAACAAATGTCCTTTTTGAACATAATTCGCCATAAGTTTTTTTTTACCGTACCAGAAACTCTTAACGGGTCATTAAACTAACATCTTCAAAACAATCTCCGTCTTACAAAAATTTTAATTCCAAATCGTTATCTTTTAGATGTGATAAATTGGTTGCAGTCTCCCTTTCAAAAAATTAGAGATTTGTTGAAGACTAAATTTTGGTAAAGTTGAACATTTTGCATTTCATTCTTAAAATACCTGTCTTATTTTCCAAAATTTATTATTATTATTATTTGGTGGGTTATTATTATTCGAGCTTCTCCCGTCTTTAAACTACTGGTGAAAATTCTTTCAGATCTGAAATCTTATGTTTTTTATATGAGACATCAATACAATAATTGCAAAAAAAGGTGTACATTTCTTTTAGATTAGTGTCAATTCAGGGTTTTCTTTTTGGAACACGATCATGATATATATTCGTCTCGTTTACAATTACTGTCATTAATTGCACATCAAAATACTTAGAAAATACTCGTACTCGTCATCTTCGTTTATTGACGACAGCTGTTTCTCACGAAAGTTTTGATTCATTGTCAATTGATGACACCCGTCGTTAAAGGGTTAATGGTAAATCGAAGAGGAAACAGAGAATGTATTAAGTAAATCGGATCTACTCTCTAAAATGTATTAAAGTCCTTTAATTCATTCTAGACTAATAACTAATAATTAAACTCATTGTTGTAGATTTACGAAATGTTTTCGTATTTTTAAATTATCAGATCTGCTCTTTTTTCTTTTTAACATTATTTTGATTAATCGATTGAGTTTAATACATCATCTGAGAAGGAATGATTTATTTGTTTTTGATTTGCTTTTAACAATTAATGTCTGTATTGGTGTGTATTTTCTCTAGAAAGATATTTGCAGAGCGAGAACGAGCATAACTAACTGATGTATCGTTGGTTTATTGAATCGGAACGAGCTGATGAATACGAAATGAAACCGAGTGCCAGGAGGCCTCTCACGTTTTGTAAGCAAGCGCCTCGTGGAAATAAAATATTTACTTACCGACTTAAATAAGTTCCTATTGACGTCAAAAAAACCGCCGAGGCTCATATCGGTCGGATTCATTTCGGTCGCCCGCAGGAACATATTGATCTGAAATATAAATTCTTTTCATAAGTCTATTCAGTTTTAATTGTATGTTGATAACAATGCCCTACAATGAAACGTAAAAGGGCAAATGATTAAACATGTTTAAGATTTAACTTTCCATCAATCTATTGAATAATACTTAATGTAGACTACGAACTTTTTATGTTAAGGAATTTTATCGCACTGTGACCTTGCCGAGGTCATCCAATAAGTAACTACATTATTTACGACGAGAGCTTTTCGATAACATTTTACGCTTCGCCGTAGCTTTATCGCACATAAAATTGCAATAAAGCCTGACCTCCTTATACCCATAAAAAATATATGTTCTGAATATACTGCGTAAGAGAAAAAATACGACCAAAAAATAGAATATACGAAATTACTTCTTTATTACATCAAAAATTATAACTTGCTGGTTTTAATCAAAGGTTGATATTACTATCATAAAACTTCCGAGCGCTATTATCCAAAGCTTTTCAGCATGATTAGTGAAATGAAAATTTCCTTCAAATTGGCAGGAAAGGAAAGATTTCACTAACAACAGAGGAATAATAATTCAAAAAAACTCGATACTTGTTCTGCTACTCTCTTGATGGAACCAATTAAATTGGGAGAAGTAAAACTCTTGTTTTGTTCCATTTCTTTTATTATTAAACATCAAGAAGCTTCTTATATTAAAATTATAAGCACTTTCCTTTTTCTTCCTGTCGTAATATTTTTAATGAAATAAATTTTAATAATTTATAAAAACACGTTAACGTGAAATGGTGAATCGATAGGATTAAATTCCTCACGTAATCCTCATTAACCTTCAAGCATTAAGCAAACATTTAGATGTATCGATTCGTCCCAGACTATTGATGCCGACCTTAATTCCGAACCCTTCGCCTGAAACTTAATTGTTTCAGGCCTCGTGTGATCGATTAATTACGGCGAAATTGCACGTTTAAAACAAATGAACCAGTTAATTGATCATCAATAAACACGCCGGGCGTATCTTGGCCGGTGTTTCACAACTTAAACGGAATGGAATTACTTATTCTTGCATAACTTCCAATTAAATTACATCAAGTTGATTAATTCGAGGTAACGATAATCTAATTAGTCTAAATTATCGTTACCTGGAATTAATAACAAAGGACTAAAAACTCTTTTCTGAGTATTTACTTGTTTTTTCTAGATTTTCCTCTCAAAAAAGAACTAATCAGATTAAAAAAGTTCACATAAAAAATTAGAGATAAAGAAAAACTTAACTGAACTTTTATTTAAATGCCATTTTGTGGGGTTTTAACTTTGTGGTTAATTTTTTGAAAAATTCTTATAAAATAAGTACAAATATCCTAACATTATTCCAAAGCCTAAAAATCCCACAATTTCTATTCATCAATTCATCTCATGTTTGCACTAACAATAATGAAGTGCATTCGAACGACAAAAATGATAAAACAGGCAATAAAGATGTTTGTATATATAAGTACAAGTTATTCATTTTATTGGAACTTTTATTTAAACGAAATTTTGATTTTTAAGAAAAATATTTTATACTTTGTTTTATTTTTTTAATTTTAACAAAAAAGTAAAGGCAATTACATGAATATTTTATTATAAATAATTGTAGAGAAGACAAAAATGCAGTAATTTAAAAAGAGTTTTTGCAGATATACAGGATGAATTTTTTATCATATACATATTTGTTTCTCAGTTTTTTTTAGAAGTTCTCGGAAACTATCAGAGATAGAAAAACTGTTAAATAGGAAAAAGGTGTAGTTTTACGAGAAGAATAAAATTCAAATTTTAAAATTTTCAAAAATGTCAAGGGTAACTAGATATTTTAAAAACAGTAAAAAGTGTAATTCTTTTTTTCAAATCAATATATCTTAGTTATGACAAATAGAAAAACACTGTAAAGGACCAAGTTGTAGATAATTTTACGCAGATTAATAAAATATATTTCAGAAAAATTTTATCGCCATTATTTTCCGAGATATGACGCAAATTTACATTTTTTTAAATGGAAATCATAGTTGGCTATGGCCTCGTTCGATAGATTACTTTTTTCTCTTTAATCCGATATAACATATGACACAGTTATTTCTAAAAATAAGTGAGTTACAGTCATTTTTTGGTTTTATTATAAATGACAAAAATTGTTAGCCATGAAAAAAGACAAAAGTAAAACAATTGCAGTTGTTTATTCTATTTACATATTTGGTTAAATTTATTAGGTTAATTCAGTGGTTTTGTGATGTTATAAGTGATAATGATTTAAGCACTTATTTCAAATTACTTTACTTACATGTTTTAAATAATCATTTTTCTTTCGTTAACTGATTTTATTAATTGTCAACTGTTTTTTTATTAAATTGATATCTAAAATGATAATCAATTGTTGTAATGCGTTCAACTGTTTTTTTTATAACTTTCAATTGTTTTCGTTCGTTAATTTTTGTTTCTCAATGTCCAACTGTTTTTATCGTTTGTCGATTGTTTTTTCTTTGAAAATTTCCAACAATTTCATAACATTCAATAGTTACAAGTGATAACGATTTAAGAACTTAATCAATTTTCTCTCGTTAACTGATTTTATTATTTTTTTAATCGTCAATTTTCTTTTACAACAATTTTAATTGTACCTAAAATGACATTCAATTGTTTTTATGTTTTCAACTGTTTTGTTTATATAACTTACAATTGTTTTCGTTTGTTAATTTTGTTTTTTTTCAATGACCAACTGCTTTTCAAATTTTATTTTATTTAATAATTTAGTTACTTTCGTCAACTAATTGATTTTTATTTCAACAATTTTAATTGATACCTAAATTGACATTCAATTGTTTTAAAGCTTTCAACTGAACTCAATTGTTTTTGTTCATTTTTATCGTTTGTCGATTGTTTTTTATTTCTTTTTAAATTTCTAAGAATTTTATAACATTTAATAATTTTTGTATTTTTAACAATTTCAACTAATTTTAAATTTTTTCCTTTATCTAAATAAACAATTATTTAATTTTTTATTCTTAAACTGTTTCAATTGTTTTCGTTCATTAAGTTTTTCGAAAATATTTTTCTGATTTTATCGATCGAAATTAAAAATGATTTTCTTCAATGTTTCTAACTGTTTTCTGCAATTTCTATTTTCTTTTTGTTACAAATTTATATTATTATATGTTATTTGAATATTTAACAGTTTTTTATTTCAAGTTTAAACATCTTTTGCAAACTTTCTATTGGTTTAATCAATGGTTTTAAGAGTTTTGTTTTCAAATTTTACTTTCTTTAATAATTTTCGTCAACTGATTTTACTTAGTTTCAATTGATTTTTATTTCAATTTAAATTGGTACCTAAATTGACATTAAATTGTTTTAATTCTTTCAACTGTTTTTTTTAATAACTTTCAATTGTTTTCGTTCGTTATCTTTTATTGCCAATGTCCAACAGCTTTTATCGTTTATCGATTGTTTTTCAACTGTTTTCTTTTTAATAATCTTCAATTATGTGCGTTTGTCATTTTTTAAATAAGTAATTGTGGATGCTTTCACATTTTGATAATTCAAAAGAAATAAAACAATTAACTTTGTTCGTATCACTTTTTTATAATATAATTCCAACAAAGTTAAGTGTTTTATTTATTTTGAACGTCATTTTTTATGTCAGTGTCCAACTTCTTTTATAGTTTGTCAATTGTTCCGTTTTTACAAATTGCCAATTGCCAACACTTTCATAACAGACAATAACAATTGTTTATGTTTTAACAAATTCAAACGATTTTAAATTTTTCCGTTTATTCAAACAAACAATTAATTTTTTTAATTTTTTTTTATTTGAACTCTTTCAAATATTTTCATTCATAAAGATTTTCAATAATATTTTAAGTGATTTTATCAATCGAAATTATTTATAAATGTTTATAACTGTTTTTTGCAATATCTAATTTTTTTTAATCTCGATTGATCACATTTTGTTGGTTACAAATTTATTTTTTTTTAAATCGCGTTTTAGTAAACGACGCCTTACACCGAAAGGCAAAAAGAAGTGAGATTAAATAAATAAATCCCAAGTAAACGTCTCAACTGAAAAATTTCTAAATTTTGATACATAAATGAATTTGGAATTTTTTGAAATAATTCGTTTCCTTTCGTCAGCTGATTTTAGAGAGAGAATGAGAGAAACATCTTTATTGAAGATAGTAATTTTGATTATTCGTCGTCTTCTTCTTCTTCTTCTTCATGGCTATCGACCATAAGTCTTTCAGACTTACTGATTTTATAATTGGTGATTGTTTTTGTGTAAAAATTTTAATTGACATCTGAAATGACATTTAATTATTTTAATGTTTTCAACTGTTTTTTAATAACTGACATTTGTTTTCGTTCGTCATTTTTTTGCCAGAGTCCTACTGCTTTGTTTGTTAATTGTTTTTTCGTTACAAATTTATAAAAATTTCATAACAATCACTTAATTTTGTTTTTTTAACAAATTAAACTTTTTCGTTGATACAAAATATGTATGTGAGTATTTATTTATTTACTTATTTATTTAGGAAGAAAAAACATTCGTTTGACAAACACTATTCAATTGTTTTAGCACTTATTTCTTTAATATAAACGTTAATTTTTTAATTTTTTTTTTCATCAAATTTTGTCCATAATATTCAGATGAATTTCATTCATTCATTTTCAAATATTTTTTAAACAAATTAAATTGTGATATTTAATTGTGCTTCATTCTACCAAAATTTTGTTTTAATAATTTCTTTGAATGTATTATTTAAGAAAGAAGACCGAAGATAAGTAAATAAATAAATAAATAATGCAACTGTAACAATGTCAATTTTTATTCTTTTCTTTTTGTGGAAAATTTTATTCACTCATTTTTTAAATGGATTTCAATTGTTTAAACTATTTTTGTCTAATTTTCAATCGTTTTCGTTAGTCGAGCTTTCATTGATCATCAATTGTTTTTAGGAATTGCCAATTGTTTTTTACTACAAGTTTCGAATATATTTTTTTGTAATTTTAACTAATTTAAATAAGTTTCAATTGTTTTCGTTTGTCAAGATTTAATCGATTGTCGATGGTTTTTATGAACTGCCAAATATTTTTATAATATATAACATAATTTTAACTGTTTTTAATAATATTCAATTGTTTTCTTTCGTCCAACTTTAATTGACCGTCAATTGTTTTTAGGGATTACCAACTGTTCTTACAAACTATTAATATATTTTTTTAAATATTCAATTGTTTTCGTTCGTCATGATTTAATTGATCGCCAATTAGTTTTAGGGATTGTCAATTGTTTTTTTTTCTACAAATTTCTAATATATTTTTTTAAATAATTTTAACTATTTTATCAATTTTCAATTGTTTTCGTTTGACAAGATTTAATTAATCGCCAATTGTTTTTTTAACAAGTTTCTAATATATTTATTTAGTAATTTTAATTATTTTTAATAATTTTCAATTTTTTTCGTTCGTCAAGTTTTAGTTGATCGCCAATTGTTTTTTAGGGATTGACAATTATTTTTTACAAGTTTCTAAAATACTTTCAGTATTTTTTATCAATTTTAAATTGTTTCCGTTAGTCAAGATTTAATTGATTGTCGCTTGTTTTTAGGGACAGCTAATTATTTTTTTACAAGTTTCTAATATATTTTTTTAGTAATTTTAACTATTTTTAATAATGTTCAATGGTTTTCGTTCGTCAAGCTTTAATTGATCGTCAATTGTTTTTAAGGATTGCCAACTGTTTTTACAAACTTTTAATATATTCTTAAGAATATTCAATTGTTTTCGTTTGTCAAGATTTAATTGATCGTCAATTATTTTTTAGGGATTGCCAACTGTTTTTACAAGTTTCTAATATAATTTTTTTAGTACTTTTAACTAATGTTAATAATTAACAATTGTTTTCGTTCGTCGAGCTTTAAGTGGTCGTCAATTGTTTTTTAAAGATTGGTAACTGTTTTTTTTTTACAAATTTCTAATATTTTTATTTTTTTAGTAATTTTAACTATTTTTAATCATTTTCAATTGTTTCGTTCGTCGAGCTTTAATTGATCATCAATTGTTTTTACGGACTGTCAGTTGATTTTTAAAAGTTTCCAATATAATTTTTAGTCATTTTAACTATTTTTAATCATTTTAATTGTTTTTACGGACTGCCAACTGTTTTTTTTACAAGTTTCTAATTTATTTTTTGGTAATTTTAACAATCTTAATAATTTTCAATTGTTTTCGTTTGTCAAGATTTAATTGATCGTCAATTATTTTTTAGGGATTGCCAACTGTTTGTTTTTACACATTTCTAATGTATTTTTTTAGTAATTTTAACAAATTTTTAATAATTTTCAGCTATTTTCGTTTGTCAAGATTTTAATTTTTGTTTCTAATATTTTTTTAGTCATTCTAACTATTAGTAATTGATTGTCGATTGTTTTTATGAACTGCCAAATATTTGTATAATATATAATATAATTTTAACTATTTTTAATAATGTTTAATTGTTTTCTTTCGTCGAACTTTAATTGATCGTCAATTGTTTTTAGGGATTACCAACTGTTTTCAGAAACTATTGATATATTTTTAATAATTTTCTATTGTTTTCATTCGTCAGGCTTTAATTGATCGTTAATTGTTTTTTAAGGATTTCTAATTGTTTTTTATAAGCTTCTAATATATTTTTTTGGTAATTTTACTTACTATTTTTAATAATTTTCATTGATCGTCAATTGTTTTTAGGGATTAGCAATTGTTTTTTTTACAAGCTTCTAATATATATATATTTTTTTTGTTGGTAATTTTAAATAATTTTAATAATTGTTTTTATTTAATAAATTAAATTTAAATATCCGTTTGCTTTTATTAATTAATTGTTTTCTTTTTAATTTCTAACAATTTCAATTATTTTCTGGAGTGACGTTCAAAATTGTTGGGACGTCAATCTCATCTGTTTTTTGTTTCTAAATTACCACACAATTTGTCTTAATATTCAAACGATTTTATCGATCTGTCAATTGTTCAATTGTTTTCTAGAATTTCTCTTTTTAGCGTTTTTTTATATAATGTTTAAGTACAAGTTTTTTTCTAATAATTTAAAAATACGTAACTCTTCAACAATCAGCCTAATTAAGACTACAAAACAAATTATTAGTTATTAGTCAATTTTTAGTAGTTTTCTTGAGAAATTCCATTGTTTTGTCGTTCTGGTAATTTCATCAGTTTCAACTGTTTTTTTTGTTACTTTACTTAAAACAATATTTTTTTCGTTCAAGTTTTAATCCATAATAATTTTCTTTTAATTTTAATAGTTCAGTTTAATAGTATTGTCTTTGCTTCTCCTGCTTATAAAATTATAAAAACATATTATATGATATATATATATACACATATTTATAGTTGTTATTATTTTGTTTTTTTTAATTATGCAGTTGTTATAGTGCTATGATAATTTCGTTAATTTCGTTAATTTCATCTGTTATTTCGTTACTTTACTTAAAACTAACCGAGTATTAATGTAATACAATAAAGTTGAACTTTACATATTCTAGCGTACTCTTGACCTACCACAATAAACACTGCAATGACCTACCGTACCCGTGACCCGCCCAAATAAATTATACGTTGAGGTAGGTCAAGAGTACGCTGGTTCGGCCATGAATGTAGGCGCTAGTTCAAAGCGTTGTTAATTGGGGTAGGTCAAGAGCACGCTAGATTAATATACAATTAATGTTAATTATTTTTTCTGAGCAAATATTAATTGTTTTTGGATATTTCTCCAAACATTTTATTTGCTTTTTTAATAGCGAAAAATGTTACAGGACATATTTTTCTCAAGAAATTTCATTGTTTTCTACATTTTTATACAAATATTAATGTACATATCAATTGTTTTGAATAAAATAAAATTGTCACTGTTTTTAAATGTTTTAACTAGTTTTTAATCGATTTTCGTTTGATTTTGGTGAAATTTCAAGAGTTTTTAAGAAAAAAATCATTTCAACTTTTCTTCGTTAGAAAATTTCAATTATTTTATGTAATTTTTATCTATGCATTTTATATAAAGTCATATTTAAGACATTTTTTACTGTTTTCATTTTTTTGAGCCAATTTGACTAGTGATTATTAAACACAGATATTTTTTTGAGAAATTTTCCAGCTGTATTTTAGCAAAATTTCAGTAGTTTTTAACAGTTATTTCTAATTTTTTTTGTAAAATTACTTCTACCATTTTAAGTATAAGAATAATGTGATAATATCGTTTAGTTCGTTGTAGAAAATTAAATATAAAAAATATATATATATAATAATTTGAATTAATTAATTTACAATTGTTGTTTAAAAGAAAATTTTATTCTTTTTATTAATTTTAACTTTTTTCAACTGTTTTTTTTTGTTTCTTGGCGGCCCCGATGGTACAGTGGTTACTATAGTCTGAGGGGTCCTCGGTTCTAATCCTAGCTCAGGCATGGATGTTGTGATAGTTCATGTATATTACAAATATGTCTGAATAGCCTAGTAGCTTAAGACAATTTCCCTCAACCTGCAATTCCATCTAACATCCTCCCTTTTTTTAAATGACATTTTCAGCAGTTTTCAACTGATTTGCAACAGTTGCTTTTTTTGTTCTCAGTAAAACTCTGTTTAGTTTTCAATAAATGCACACTTACCTCTTGTTGTGCATCATCGTTCATCCAGGATAGCTCGACGAGCAAAAGCTTCTTTTGAAAGTACACTTTTACCTAATAACAATAATAATAATAAAATCAAATGCATCATAATATTCCGAAGGTAAGTAAAATCTAACTTACACAATTTGAAGCGTAATGCGCCTCGTCGCAGATAAAATAGAGTAAACCCACTGAGGTAACAGCGGTGATGGTCAACCCGATGTCTTTAATGCTGACGCCTTCTTGTAACGTGGATAGCAGCCCGTAAATCGTCAGCGTGACTATGAGGAAAAGGTATAAGCAAAGAAAGGTTAGAACGTAACACGATCCTAACGCTACGTCACGAGTTATCCTCGCTAATAACATCCATAACGAACGAAACTCTGCAACTCGTGATGACGGCCCTAAAAATAATCAAAATTATCACCACCGGAAACATGATTAATTAATAAATAGAAAAAACATGAAAACATTTCGTAAATCTACTTCTAAAGCGTAAAGGACTTTAATACATTTTCATGATTAATTAATATACCTTACCAATATTCTTCAGAGCGTGTTGAAAATCCTTAGCCACGATGGTGGCGATCTTCCCAATAACATCACAATGCAAATACCAAAATCCACCAACCACGTAAGGAAGAGTATTAACGTAACAATACGGAATAACCTTAAATAAATAAAAATTGTTTTTTTCTCATGGCAATCTAGATTCTAATGAAATTTTACCTGAACGAACCTAAAATTCACCATTGTTAAGTGAGTAACGACCATAGACCCTGAAGATAGTATGGGTATAACCAGTGTGATGATCAACGGTTTATTCCCGAGAAAAATCGGTAACTTTTTCTGCTCGACCTTCTCGTATATTTTCTCAAACACCATCCAATCCGAAAACACGTTCCCCAAACGTCGACTTTCAAACCAAGATATTGGGGTTATTACGATTGGAATTAAATACACCGTGAATAGGTAACCAATGACCGCTTCTTCGAACCTCCCTTCAGCGGAGGATACAACTTCAACAGCGTCCCATTTTATGTACCCTATATAGGCCAACACGATCAAGAAAATCACCGCGGAATAAATTATAAGACCGGGCATTAATTTAAATACTCCGTTAGAAACTAATCCGATTGGAAATATCCCCAACACTCTCAAGAGCGTAAACATTGGCTTGAGCACCTCGTACACCAAACAATCGTTCTTCTGGAAGGCCCTTATTGAGTGCGGAATGTGTAAGGGTGCGGGGGCCACCTTTGTAATCGGCGGCGGTGTGTAAAAATTTGTGCCCTCTATAAACACGCCCTTCTTTGGTTTGTTGTTGTGTATCTGTTCGCCGAAGCCTCTTCCGAAATGTGCGTTCGCGTACATTTTCACCACGAAAGGTTTCAACACACTGAACCGTTGTGGTTGTGAGGGTAATGGTTAATTGGCGGCGTTATTAATTCCGACCTCGTGAATGCTGTATGTGTGTACACAGGGTGAAATTTTTAAGAGTCTGTTAAGAGGGTCAAGTTCTGAACGTTTGCGACGGCCTTCTTATTATTAATTGACTTTACGTCAGAATAAAAATAGTATTGTATAAGGTTTTACTGTCGACAATTTGAAGTATTGAGCAGATAAATTTACTCCAAATATTTTTGAACGTTTGATTCCTAACATTGGCAACTGTTTAATGCTACTCCTCCCAAGCGACCATCTGTTTAAACGAATTATTCCTCAACATATTCTATGCCTAGAGAATGGTGATGACTTGTTATATATCTAATTACTAACAGTTTGTTTGACAGCTGTCAAATAGCATTTGTCGTCTGTAAACACAAATGCTATCGAATAACTGTCAAACGCTTCATCAAACTGCATCACCGTAATAAACCACTTTTCCCAGAGAATATTAACAATGGTTGAATAGTTTCACTCAAAACCCTCCTGATTAAATACTGTACTCCTCAGAATATCAACATCTGGCAAACAATATAACACACCAATTCATTTGTTCGAATCACGCTGACAATTAGTTAACCTCCAACAACTAAGGTTAATAACTACTAACTCCAAAGAAATTTTAAAATTATAAAAAAATAATGTATTATTGCCACTTGCGATAAAATTTAAAAATCATTAAATTAATTAATCATTGACACATAATGATAATTATTTATCATACGCATTTGACATTTGACAGTTGACACCTTTTAATCTTTTAACATTTGACATTTGATGATATTCATCTATCCATTATATTACCCTTGATACTTGACATCCGTCAAATGGCAAATATTAGATCATTAGACTATTTTTTTTTTAATATTTAATTTTATTATTTATTTATTTAATATTCGTCATTTGTTTTCTGATATTTAATATTCACCATTTGCCATTTAGATACAATATACGACATTATCTATGATTTCTTATTCAATATTTGACATTTAAGATTCTTCATTTGTTTTTTTTTTTTATATTGAATATTTGGTATCTAAAATTTTACATTAAATATTTCAAATTTAAGATTCGTCATTTTTTTCACATTTAAAATTTGGCATCTGAAATTTCACATTTAAGATTCGTCATTTGTTTTTTAATATTGAATATTTGTCGTCTAAGTTTTCTCATTTAATATTTGACATTTAAGATTCCTCATTTTTTTGTCATATTCAATGTTTGACATTTAAGATTGGCCATTGGTTTTTTCATATTGAATATTTGTCATCTAAGATTTCTCATTTAATATTTGACATTTAAGATTCTTCATTTGTTTTTTCTTCCATATTGAATATTTGGCATCTAAAATTTTACATTTATTATTTGACATTTAAGATTCGTCATTTGTTTTGTTTTCATATTTAAAATTTGGCATCTGAAATTTAACATTTAAGATTTGTAATTTGGTTTTTAATATTGAATATTTGTCCTCTAATATTTCTCATTTAATAGTAAACATTTAAGATTCTTCATTTGTTTTTTCTTTTCATATTGAATATTTGACATTTAAGATTCGTCATTTGTTTTTTAATATTGAATATTTGTCATTTAAGATTTCTCATTTAATATTTGACATTTAAGATTCGTCATTTGTTTTTGTTTTTCATATTTAAAATTTGGCATTTGAAATTTCACATTTAAGGTTTGTCATTTGTTTTTTAATATTGAATATTTATCATCTATGATTTCTCATTTAATATTTAACATTTAAGATTATTCATTTGTTTCTTTTTTCACATTGTATTTGACATTAAAGACACGTCATTTGTTTTTTAATATTTAAAATTTAAGGTTCTTTATTTGTTTTTTTTTCATATTGAATATTTAGCATCCAAAATTTTACATTTAAGATTCGTCATTTGTTTTTTTCTCATAGTCAAAATTTGGAATCTGAAATTTCAGATTTATCATTTGTTTTTTAATATTGAATATTTGTCGTCTTATATTTCTCATTTATTATTTAACATATAAGATTTTTCATTTGTTTTTCTTTTTCATGTTAAATATTTGACATTTAAGATTGGTCATTTGTTTTTTAATACTGAATATTTGTCGTCTAAAATTTCTCATTTAATATTTGACACTTAAGATTCTTCATTTGTTTCTGTTTTCACATTGAATATTTGACATTAAAGACACGTCATTTGTTTTTTTAAATATTTTAATTTAAGGTTCTTCATTTGTTTTTTATCATATTGAATATTTAGCATCCAAAATTGTACATTTAAGATTCGTCATTTGTTTTTTTCTCATATTTAAAATTTAGAATCTGAAATTTCGGATTTGTCATTTGTTTTTTAATATTAAATATTTGTCGTCTAATATTTCTCATTTATTATTTAACATTTAAGATTTTTCATTTGTTTTTTTTTACATATTGAATATTTGACATTTAAGATTGGTCATTTGTTTTTTAATAATGAATGTTTGTCGTCTAAAATTTCTCATTTAATATTTATTAAGATTATTAAGATTCTTCATTTGTTTCTTTTTTCACATTGAATATTTGACATTAAAGACACGTCATTTGTTTTTTAATATTTACAATTTAAGGTTCTTTATTTGTTTTTTTTTTTCATATTGAATATTTAGCATCCAAAATTTTACATTTAAGATTCGTCATTTGTTTTTTTCTCATATTTAAAATTTGGAATCTGAAATTTCAGATTTGTCATTTGTTTTTTAATATTGAATATTTGTCGTCTAATATTTCTCACTTTTTATTTAACATATAAGATTTTTCATTTGTTTTTTCTTTCATATTGAATATTTGACATTTAAGATTGGTCATTTGTTTTTTAATAATGAATATTTGTCGCCTAAAATTTATCATTTAATATTTGACATTTAAGATTATTCATTTGTTTCTTTTTTAATATTGAATATTTGACATATAAAATTTCACATTTATTATTTGACATTTAAGATTCTTCATTTGTTTTTTAATATTGAATGTTTGTCATCCATGATTTCTCATTTAATATTTGACATATAACATTCGTCATTTGTTTTCTGATATTAAACAGTCACCATCTGACATCTAAATACGATATATGACATTTAACATTCGTCACTTTTTTTTTAAATATTGAATTTTTGTCATTTAAGATTTCTCATTTAATATTTAACATTGAAGATTCGTCAATTGTTTTTAATATTGAAAATTTATCATCCAAGATTTCTCATTTAAAATTTGACTTTTAAGGTTCTTCATTTGTTTTTTATTTTCATATTGAATATTTAACATTTAAGACTCATCAATTGTTTTTTTTTTTCATTATAACATATAATACTCGATATTAAACAATTGGCATTTTAACACTATCATTTGAGATAAATATTTAACAAATGTCACACACAGTTATGAACAAATCGTCAACTGTTCAAATGCCATATGTTAATTCGATGTTTCCCATTAAACAAATGACAATCTGTTTATTAAATTCTACAAACTTCTAAACGACATTTTAAATGACATTTCTAACTTTGTCATTTGTCTTTTAAACTTTCGATATTTACATATCACTTTTGATATCCTATATTAGCAATATAACCTTTAATACTTTTTTGACACTTTTAAAATTTTAATATTTGACACTTTAAATTTAAGATTTTAGGTTAGTCATTTGACACATATTTAATGATTGACAGGTATAACACGTATTTTTCATTTATCATTTAACATTTGTAACTTAACGTACATCATTTGACATTTCTGTTTAACGGGACTGAAATATCACTTTTGACATCTAAATATAATCATTTCACTTGAGAATCATTAGACGTATTTCATCTGACATTTGACATTTAATATTTGACGTTTAATGTTTTACATCAACGATTTCAAAATTTTACAACAAAAAAATAACAGTTTAGTTTAGTTTAATTCATTTGCTTTTAAATAGGTTTAAAAGTTGTTTACTTACCATTAATACACTGTGTAATATAATTTTTTCTAGATGCATTTCTAAAATTTGGCTGCACACTTTGAGAATTTGGCGGGACAGAAAATGTTCGCGGCACAATGAGTTGAGAACCACTGTTTTTCAGTTTTGATTTTTGGCATTTGACATTTGACATTTGACATTTTATAAATTATGTTTTCACTTAACAAATAACATCTGACAGTTGACGTTCGTCCTTAACAGACGACAAACTATCTGGAGGATTGACCATAACATCCTACATTTGTTTCTGATGGTTTCTTTGTGAGTTACGTGAAGAGAATTAGT
Source organism: Ontholestes murinus (assembly GCA_963969525.1). Lineage (NCBI taxonomy): Eukaryota > Metazoa > Arthropoda > Insecta > Coleoptera > Staphylinidae > Ontholestes > Ontholestes murinus. The sequence continues at coordinate 80,677,859 of OZ018389.1, read as the reverse complement.
AATAAATGGTCGGAAGACAGAAGAGGACGAAGAAACACAATAATTATTATAATTATATATTGTAATACTATCTACAATAAATATGGTTTCTCTCCATATATTATACTTATTTTAAAAACGGAAATTAAGGTTATTCTATATAAATATTCCATGTTTTCTGTTTATTCTGTCCAAAATATATAAAATTATCAATTATAATCGACTAAATAACGTTTTGCTAAAAAGTAATCAAGGGAATTAGAATTTTTATTGTGTGATAGGCAACCCAACATAAACCAATAAAATTCTCGAAAATTATTGGAGTTTTTGGGTAATAATTTAGGAAAACACTTTAAAACCCTTGTTTTATGATTGAATATGCAGTTAAAATAGTACGTGTATAGTTATGTACAATAATAATACCAGCACTTTGTATTTTTATATTATCGAAACACAAATTGGCTAAAATTTATCATCATAATTTTTTTTCTGTTGGTTTATTTGTGAGTTACGTAAAAATAATTAATAATAAATGGTCGATAGCCAGAAGAGGACGAAGAAACACAATAATTATTATAATTATATATTGTAATACTATCTACAATAAAGATCTTTTCTCTCCATATATTATACTTATTTTAAAAATGAAAATTAAGGTTATTCTATTTAAATATGCCATGTTTTCCATTTTTCTGTCCAAAATATATAAAATTATCAATCATAATCGACAAAATAACGTTTTGCAAAAAAGTAATCAAGGGAATTAGAATTTTTATTGTGTAATATGCAACCCAATATACACCAAAAATTTCCACGAAAATTTTCGGAGTTTTTAGGTAATAATTTAGGAAATACAGTTAAAATATTTTATTATAACATGTACGTTAATAATAATAATAATAAATTGGCTAAATTCCGACTTAAGTAATGTAAAGTGTTCTAAATTATAATGAAACGAAAATAAAATTCCTTACTTCACTTATTTTTACGATCTACAGTCTTTATAACATTAGTACCAAAATAAAGATAATGCTACGGACTCTTACTATGTGCTAGTTTTTTATTAAGAGAAAAAAAATAATAGTGGTTATTAAATATTGAAATCAATATTTAAGATATCTTAAAAATATCCCAATATATTGTATATTAAGATAATATCCTATTTTTTCTTATTATTGTTAATAAATTGTGATTTTTAAGTTAAACATTATGTTTCTGCCACCCGTCTAATAGATGGCGTTTGTGCGGACTTACAGTAAGGAATATTAATTCTTATAATTTCTAGTATATAAGAGATAATTGATCAATTTAAACCTATTTACAATTCATTTTTTTAAATTTTTTATTACCAATAAGGAGATATTAATGTAAAGCAATGAATAGAAAACCATCCTAGGGATAGATGGCGCTGTAATAATCTCTCATTTTTTAAAACTAAACGATCAAGTAGAATTAATATTATAATATTTGATGAGTACACTTCGAAATATAAATACAGTCAAAAAATATAAATAGAATCAATTTTGTAATGAAATAGCCGTCGTTGTGGAATTGATTAGGCTTAGAGGTTATGTTCATACATGAAAAAAAATCCGTTGATCGTACGGCATAATTATAGAAAATATACTTAATAGGCACAGTACACTACTATAATTATTATAGGTAGTAGTTTGTGATCGTACGATATGATACCATCAATTGGTAAATTGACGCGCCCTTGCGTTTATAAGGGCTGCGAGTGTAGGAAGCGCACCGGGGAGAGACACTCGTTTTACAAGTTTCCTGGGAAAGCGGAGAGGTGCCAGCAGTGGCTGGAAAATTGCGGTAACGAGGCGCTCTTTGACCTCAGCCCGCAATCCCTCAAAAACCAGGTGGTGTGCGAGCACCACTTCGATGTGAAGTTTTTCCGTGACCCGACCGTCGAGGTGAAAATGCTGACCTGGAACGCGGTACCCTATCACCACTCCAGAGGTGAGTAGCAGGAAAATACTGAAACGAGTCACAACCATGTATATTTATATGATATGTATATTTTCTATGGTCACAACTCGTGGATTTTGTTTCGTTTAATTGAAGGATTTGAAGCGTCACAGTGGCAAAGTCTTGAACTACTTTTTTTTTTTAATCGATGCGTACCTTAAAGTATTAATAAACAATAATTACGATGTTTTTAATCAATTTTCATATCAAATCTTAATAACAATATAAATTTTATATTGTAAAAAAATAACTAATAATTAAACTGTTTAATACAACTTTTTAATGCTATAGAAAACTGCATTACACTGAATTAAACATGCGCCATCTGATGAGGCGCCTACTTACTACTCATGCGACGCCTGTTGGCCGGCCTACATTAGTGACTCGCACGTAAGGTGATGTCAATATAATAGTTTAGACGCTCTTGTGAACAAGTTCACAATCTCGGACAAAATGTGTTCGATAGCTAATAACACGTGCGTGTATTACCTGTGCCCAAACACCAGGAATAATATCGATGGAATAAGTTTTTTTCGATTTCCCCTGAAAAACAAGCAATTATGTGATGAGTGGGTATTTAATACCGGAAATAGAATGTTGTTGACGTTCACCGGTGATGATTTGAAAGGGAAATTAATTTGCGAAAACCATTTTCCGACCTCCAGCTTTAGGGATCCATCTGCAAGAAGGAAATTATTAAATTGGAACGCCGTACCGTATAAATATACGTCACAAGGTAAATTGTTTATAATATTACACTTGTAAATATTTAATAATTTTTGACTGGATGAATGTAAATGGGTAGTCTACTAACCTAACCTGAGTGTACACCAATATATGCCGGGTGGATACAGAAAGATGTCGACGGTGTAGGGATTAACATCGTTCGTTAGTTCAGATTTAATCCGCTTTTGCGCTGTCAAGGATGTACCTTTTCAAAGAAAATAATCACCGCAGCAGCACTTACATATGTTGATGTGATAGGATTAAATACATGTGGGTTGGATATATAAATATAAATAAATTTTTCAATCAATTATAAGCTAGTTTTTATTCAAAAATACTAAAAATATAAAACCAAAAACTTTCCATTTCTTCCTACAAAGAATGATACACATAATACACAAAAAACAAATTTTTGTGTATCTTAAAACCGATATTTCACTTGAATTAAAAATTTTCAAGATGAACGCCTCCACAATTAAACATTTAAAATTTTTCAATTGTTTTTGACAATCACTATAATAATTATCAGCAATTACATTTTTAAAGATTGAAAAGCTTAATATTTTACTGTTAATTACTAATAATTATTAAATGCGATAATATTTGAAATGTTAAATATTATTACGACACGAGCGCCCCCTAATACCTCGGGCTGTCATTTTCATCGGTCGTGGTTAGGTTATTTACGTCAGCTGTCAAATCGTACAGTCAAAAACGAGAATCAAGTGGACTATGCGAAGAGTTGTTTGCGTTCACGGGAACGAGAAAAGGTAGCCCGGATCGCAAGTCTCGCTTTACCGGCGCGCGTAAACATTGGTGACGATCCTGTGAAAGGCATTACGGACAACGGTTGTAACTAAGGTCGATCCCTCCTTTTTTTACCGCAACCCGTATAGGTGAGTAATCTTATGTTTTTATAACGCGTTTCCCCGGCAACGCGCCAGCCTCGGTTAACTAGTGACAGTTGAACATCTACACCCGATCGCAATTTATTTCCGTCCATGTACTCCAGTTGGCAACACTGCTTTGATTATTCTATTAAGCATATATTATTAAAATACGTTAATTTCTACCTTAAAACAATTTAAGGCTGTGATCATTCTCTACAAAATTAAAATGATTACTAAAAACCAAAAAATAATAAAACATTAAATTAATAAATATTTACAAATAATGGTGATTATTAATATCAATTGAATTAAATTTTTAAAGATATTTTACCATATTAATTGCAAACATTAAAATATAATGTTGTTTCAAGAAGAAGTTCAACCATTAATGCACCTGTATAATTCAATATGGCCGACGCTGTACAATAATTACACTAGTTGTGTATGTGTCGGGCTTAGTTTAACCATTTATTGAATTTGTGGCACTTCGATCATGTGATTTTTGTGGAATGTAGTTTAATTGAGCCAGTTGCTCGATGGTGGAGTGTGTGTGTGTGCGTGTATTGTGTAATTGAGCTTGTTACTAATTTGAATTAAGGTTACCTGTCGGATTACAACTGTGAAGAGTGTTGTGAATAATATGAATAATAATTCACACGTAAATTTTGAAACTTAAAATTACAACAAATGTTTTTATACAAAATCAACTATATGGAGGAGAGCTGAAATAAAAATTATTTAAAAATGTGTAAACAATTAATTTATAAAAGTATTGCACCTGTGAATCAATATGTAATTTACACGATTAATTTGTAATTTTATAAATTAGTCCACACGGAATGTTTATATGATGAATGATTAGGTGGTTCAAAAAATAAATAAACAACTCAAAGAAGGTTATAGTAAACTGGATGGGTAGGTGGCTAACTTGCTTACTAATTACCAAAACTGATGCGATGGTTAACTTAGACATAAATAAATGATTTATTCGGTATTGAAATACGGTTTAGCCTACACCGAAAGGTAAATGGTATTTTTGATCAAATATTAAAACACGGTGGCTTTGTTTTTTACCACTACATAAAAAATATAGTGGTGTTTTAATTTAAATTAACCACTTCACGAATACCCAGGCACGTGAAACTACTAGTATTTTTAGCAATATCTCTTTTTTTACAATTCACTTTCTTTCGAATACTTTTAAAATTAATTGTGCGGGAAGGGGTTAATCAAGATGCACCACGAAGTAAACGCCTCTACAATCAAGAAAATAAATGATTTCTAAACAACTTACAATTTTTTTTTTTTAATTTGAATTGATTAATCACTTGTCGCATACGCTCAAGATATCTCACATTACTTTCAAAAATAATTGTATGGAAAGGAGTTAAAATAAATCTATATGTATTGTGTGACCTCTATATAAAATTTTTAAAGTAAATATTCTCTTTTACACAATTTTCTTTATGAGAAACAAACTTTTACTTAAATTAAAAAATTGGAGGTTAAGATGTTAATTTTAATTACATGCCCACCGTAGATATACAATCAAAAAATTTTAAAGTAAATATTCTCTTTTACACAATTTTCTTAATGAGAAACTTTTACTTCAATTATAAAGTTGGAGGTTAAGATGTTAACCACCTGCCCACCGTAGACATACAATCTAACCTAAGTTTAAAATTAAGCACAATTATCGTTTTTACTTCACTTATGTGTATATAGTGATGGTGAAAATAAACGATTTAAGTAAGAAATATAACAGCGCTTAATTATTTACTTACTTAACTTTACGTAACTCAGTACGTATAAAATTAGAAATGTTTTAATGTGTGTGTGAATAAAATAGACAAGTGCTGTTAACAATGAGTGTCGCGAATCACGTGTGCGTCTACAACAAGTGCACGATGAACACGAAGAGCTCGGCGGACGTGAGCTTCTTCCGGTTCCCCGTGAACGATCCGGACCGCGCCGAGGTGTGGCAGAAGTACTGCGGCAACAAGCAGATCGCCTCGATGGACCTCGACGACCTGAAGAACAAGCTGATCTGCGAGCACCACTTCCACCCCTCGCTCATCATCAAGAACGCCAGGCGGAAGCTGCTGAAGAAGGACGCCGTGCCCAACATGCACATGAAGAGACCGCCACGTAAGTGTTTGGCCTCTGAATTTCCGGAAAAATTGTCACACACACACGGGTTTTAAAATAAAATAATACTTTTCTTTGTAAGTAACTCAAAATGCAAATGGAATGATAAATAAATTCTTGGGAAGCTATTGATAATGTTTACATTGTTAATTATATGTACTTTTCGTATATAAAAACAAACTGTGAAGAAAGCGATTATAATGTGTTAATATTTATTATTAATAATAATCTTTACTAATTTATTAATAATGATATTGTATATTGTTTTTATGATTATGATAAATTAACTTTTAAAAAGATTTTATTTATAATCGACTATAACAAATGAACAAAGATACCAACCTTTTTGTTTTAGCTTTAAACAACACAAATTAACGTTGTTTGTATCACTCACTTTATTCTTTTATCTACGATCGTACAGAAAGTACATGCTTTTTGCATCATTTTTCATTGTAAAAGTGGCTTTTTAAAGCACTAGTGCTTTTTTACGTTTTTATTGCACGGTAATGTCAAACTGTTTTTATTGCACAGAAATGTCAAATTTGACAGATGAATATATTTCGACAAAAAACTTAATTTTTTATTAATTGATACAAATAACTAATAAACTATAAATAAAATATATAATACAAACCAAATGGCAGATTTAAAAACTCTGAAGTTTTCATTTAATGCAAGTCGAAGCGATTACAACAAAGCGAACATTTTTTCCATAAATAATAATGGCGGCCGACATTTGTGCAACTTGTTTACTGGTTGCTAAGTAACGCTTTCATTAGTGCACTGCGGGTAAAATATGTTTTCATTAATTGAATTATTGAAATGACATTAAAATATTACTCATAAGAATATATTCTTTGAAATCCTTTATGATCGAAGATAAAATTTTGTAAGGCACACGTGTAAAAAGTTTCTTTATTGCACTCCTGGCTTTAAAAAAAACTCGCTCGTTCCTCGCTCGTGTTTTTAAACGCCAGGTCGTGCAATAAAGCATCACTTTTTACACTTGTACCTTAAATAACTATTATTAGTGTCTATAGTTTGGACACAAGTTAGCCCCTCATTATTAAACTAGTACCTAAAATTATGTTTATCACACAGTTTACAGTATGTTATTTAAAATTATGTTTTTTTTTATGTTTGTGGAGCTTAATTTTGTCCTTTCATTTTGCCTGTAAACCAGACACAATTCAGGCTTAATTAGTGCCAAAAATTAATAGTACTTAACCTCTTTCTTGACTGTCAGCCACTCGGTTGCTCAATTAAAAATGACAAGATCCGCTCACCTCTTTCTTACATAATATGTAAGTTTTAAAATTTTCAAGTTTACATCTTTTTTTTAAAGCTTAAACAAAGTTTTACAATGTTACCAACCTTTTTTTATTCAAAATTTTGTTTATATTTGTAAATCATTGGTTTTTTTTATAATATATGTTTTATATAATTTACTTACATAAAAAAATCAGCAGATTAAAGAAAACATTAATTATTTGGGTAGTTTAATATTTTTTTTCTCATTCAAAATAGGTTATGTTTACCAACCGTAAAGTATTTTCCTTTGTGTTAAATGTTAGGTTAGTTTTATATTAAATTGAATAATCACTATGTTTAAATCAAAAGACAATTTTACAATTTAGTATGGATTGCCATTACCTAATCAAAATTTGTTTTTGGGGTTTCGTAAGGTGTATTACTATTCTAATAAGTTTAGTATTATTTGCATAAAATTTAAAGATGGGTAACAAATTGGACTTGTTATAAATGAGGACTATGAAATAGTATTTAATTTATACCTCCTGGGTAATCCCTTTTCTTGGAATTTTCAGGTAAATTTTATCATATTAGCATAACTATAGGTAACGACCTTGAGAATTTCGGACGTATTTTTTTGACAACTATTGTAATGGGGTGAGAACGAAACCCGATTATTTATAAATATTTATAATAAACTTATTATCCGAAATATTGTTGAGCGTAAAATTGGTTGATATCAATTATAAGATTGTTGCCGATTTTGACGTTACAATTAACCTTGACATTGTGTAATCATCGAATTATTATAATTATATTACTGTTATAAGCATTGCACAAAAAGGTGTACTACAGTGTGTACAAAATTTTATTCCTATAATAAAACACTTGATAAAACGTAATGTTTTTTTATGTAAACAAAGGAACGTCTATGTCGTCAAGGTCACCTTCATAAACTCTAATAATAATAATAATCGTTATTTAGCACTTTGCTATACAATACTTACAGAATATTTATTGATGAAAAATAATTCATGCATTCATTAATAACTGAAAATAATTTTTCCATTCAATTTAAACATTTTATTAAATGTCAAACTCGCTGCCGGCAAATGTCAATTTAATGCTTCAAACTTCATTTTTTTTCATAATCAATACTTTTGTTAATAAACAGGTTTTATCAATTGTTTTTATTTTTTGTTTACTTAAAAAATATAATCATTTGTTTTTAATTATAATGCGTTAATAATATTACGTGTTTAATTGTGAAATGTTGATACGAGGCGTTTTAATTAATTTAACGACGTCGGTACGGTTCTCAAACGGTGGCGATAGGTCGAATCTACAAGTCTGCGGTTCTCAAACAAAGCCGTTTTTGAAAGTCCCGCCGCGGTACGGCCGGCGTGCGTGTCGGCTAGCGGCGTTTGATAAAAACCAACATGGCGGCCGAGTGGTACGGGAGTGTTTGACAGTTTCCCTTACGGATGCCAATTTACCGAAGGGGTGCGCGCGTACGGATCGTCTGTGGCGGCCCGGTTTTCGTCGACGGGTGGTGTTGTCTTTGACAGGTGGGTGACTGTGTTTATTTATTTTTTTTGTAATTGGCGGCCGTCACGGGCTTGTGGTTACCTCCGTCATCGGCCCGTTTTGCGGCGCTTGTTACGCACACATATATATACCCACAAATACTCACAGTTTTGCCGCCAGACCCGCGGTCTTAATTCCACTTTTATCTCCCATTGTGAACAGACCTTAGCAAGTGTAACGGTGACTATTCGGGCCTATTGAAATTGCATGCAACGCCGATTTAATCTATTACTCTTTTTTTTCTACTTGTCAATAAACAAAAATTTAAAAAAAAACAATCGCAAATTATTAATATTAATTAATTACTAGGTTACGTATAATCAAATACAAATAAAACTTAGTTTACATTTATTTATCATAAAAACACCTGTGTTATTATTTGAATACATAATTACTTCAAAATTGTAACATTGAGGTTATATTTTAAAAACAATATTAAGTCTTATAAAGTGAAATATAATTAAACGATTTAATTGTTTGTATCTTGTTTTATTTTATAAATATACTTTTATTTTTCTTATTAATGGGTATTTTTTTTAGGATGTAAGCTAATTAATTAAATAACCTAACCTAAAAAAATGACAATTACTGCCAATATTAACATACGAAAATTACCAAATTTAATCACTTTATTTTTATAATTAAGAATTTAGGGGAAAAAAATGGTTTTCTTTTGTTTAAGCACTTAAAAATGTACCACCAAGTAAATATTAAAAAAAGTAAGGTTAATTAATTAGTACTTCTTTGAGGTAGGTAAAAAGTACGCCAGTCCAATTAATTATTTATTGCGATTTGTCAATAATACGAATGTGTAAATGTACGCCGATTAATTCATGTCTCGTTTAGGTTAAATCAAAATTTATTGCGGTTAAAATTGCGTTATTGATTAAGGTTGCCAAAGAAGACTAATTAGATTAATATCAAATGTTTCGTGGTAGGTATTTTCGACATTAATTCATGTCTAATTTACTTTAATCCATAACTTTTTTGAGATAGGTCAACAGTGCGCTGATTGTTTGTTCTGTATGTACACCTATGAGATGAAAATAAATTGTAAAAGAGTAAATTTTTAACGTTGTTTAATTTAAAGCTTAATCAATCATTAGATTATTAGTATATTACAGTAATAATAATAAACAATATTAATTCATTAGTTAATAATGAACTTAGAGATTTATTTATAATTATTTGAATTAATAAATTGCGTTTGATTACAGAGGAAAAGATGCCCAAGAAAGTGAAACCGTCGCCTCCGGCCTACGAGGTGCAGAGCAGGAGCCGGAGGCAGGCCAGCAAGGAGGCGATGAAGCAGCTGCAGAAAATCAGCGAGACCGAATTGACTGAGCAGGCGGTCGAAACGATGATTTTATCCGATGATGACGAGGTGAGTTTGAAGATTTTTTCAAACTGTAATTTATTATAATTTACAGCAGTATGCGTTCAAAGAAATAATTATTATGTGTAGTCAGTCCTTGATTAACACAACAAGGTTGGCTATACTGATCCTATAATATAATTAAATTAAAATTCTTCTACTTAAAGATGAAGACATAATTATCTAAACCTTGCACTATCTCTAATCGTTGGTGGTTTGTCTACTGAATCAAATTAATGTCAACATTAAATTATATATTCCCGGCTAATGACCGGTTTCGAGCTATTCGGGTCTCGTCAGCGCAGCGCAGACATTTCGTTTCCCTGTATTTAACTGCGCTGTTTGTTTTTGAATTATTAAATAGTTTCTGTTTTAAACCTAATTTTTGTATTCTGTAGTCTCAGGAATAATTTGCCTAAACAATAAATTACCAATTACAGTTAGTGCTGCCACTATCAGGTGATATTCCCACTAGGAAGGTGTGTACGTGCGGTGCTTTCGCAAAATCCGGTTATCAGTGCAGCCGCTGCTACACAATATACCACACCAGCTGTCGGAACAGGATATCCGTTTGCTGTCCAGGAGCCGTCCTGGATTCTACTTTCAAAATAGCTGGGTACTCTTCTAATGCCCTTCCAGAACCCAAGAAGAAACCTCCTAAAGTGATTGAAGAGCATGGTAATGTATAAAACAGAAATTTTAATTTAGTCTTAAAAATGTATTTTTCAACAAAACTTTTAAATTTAAAGTCTCTGAAAAGCTATAATTCTGTAAAAAAAAAAAATTATTTATCATATTTGTGTGTGACAATAGATGGCACCTTTATGGTTTGAACGTATCTATATTTCTGTATGTTTTCAGAACCTATAGTAAAAGAGGAAATTCATCCCGAGGAGAACTTGTCGCTGGAAAACGCCGCGTTGAACCTTAGGTTTTGGCAGGAGCCGCTGTCCGCCCCGCAGATGGCGCTGCAGACGAAACGCGAGCGCGAGTATCAGCTGATGAGCGAAAAGATAGACAACCTGCTGAAGACAAACGGCGCCGAGGTGATATTCGAAGGCGATAACTTTTCCGCGTTCACTATCGAGAGTTCACCAACGTGCTTATCGAACGGTAATAAACATCAGCTCTTTGTACTTCTAAAAATACGATTTTTTTTAATTAAATAAGAGATAGTTGTGAGAGGAAAAATTCATGGAAAGTAAACATATTTTTATGTATTTATTAGCGGCATCCACTTCAGCCCCTGTTGTTGCGAAGCAGTTGTTAAACACTACGGTCAGTTCGGCACCGACGACGCCGTCGGCACAGTCTCCAGCGGGGCTCTCTTTCGTCGTTGATCCCCGTTCTGGTCAGGTCGTCGGGACCGTTTCGTCCAGCTCACAAAATACGCCGCCGCCGACGACGACTAGAAAGAGGGGGCGGTATTCCACACCTTTGCCGGCTTCAGGTCCACTAGCTAAAATGGCTAAAATGGGGGTGAGTATCAGAAACTACTGTTAGGTAGTTGATTAAAAATTCACTTGGTGAATTATTAACATAATGTTTCACCAAGTGATTAATGAGAAGCAAATACAATATATATATATCAAAAAGTACATTTCGTTGTTTATCCCCCCCGAGTCCATAAATATTAAACATTAACTTTAAGTACTTAAAAACTTGTACATTCACTTATATTACAAATTGTTAATTCCATGACATATACAGGGTGTGTCAGTACATTTAAAATTTTAAGGAGAGTAGAGTACACCTTTTTTTATGGGGCCGGGAGGTGGAAAATCTTTTATAGACTGAGTGTGGGAGTCCCCAGAACTATACTTGTATACCCACTAAAAACCACCTCCCCAAGTCGCCCTGACACCCCGCGGAACCGCCGTCTGGCATTACTTCACGGGGTGTAGGGTGTCGTCTGTGTCGGTGATGTGTGCGTGTGTATGATGAGTGTGTGTGTGTGTGCCACCCCGCGGAACTGCCATCAGGCATAACAGGTGTCAGTGTCGTTGTGTGAGTGTGTGTGTGTGCAATGAACGGCTCGGGTACGTAGGGTCGCTACTCCCAAATGGCTGTGCACGTCAACCATCCCTGCGGGAAGAGTAGAGTACACCTAAATGAAGGAAAATTACATGGAAATGGCGATAGATGGCGCTACGTAAACATCATAATCCACCTATTAAGATTATTTATATGTTCTTATTATTTTCATTGTAAATGCGCCTAGAAGGCGTTTTCAACCATGCATTATTATAAGATTCCCTTGTATAAGAAGAAATATAAGTATTTTTGTAGTGTTTATATAATGTAAAACTAACGCACATAATAATTATTTCTAATTATTACGATTATTTTTTAAGTATCTACATAATTTAAATAATTATATATCTATTATGTAATATTTACAGGTTTCTAATATGACGCCTTCACCTGTGATGGCACCTACGAGACCTGCACCGCCGGTGGAACCGACACCGCCGCCGCCCCTTTTGCCACCACCTCAAAAATCGCAGAACGGAAACAGTAAGCCCAATAAACCCCCGGCCCCGTCGTTGCCCGTTGTCGACCTCACGGCCGATGAAACCAACAATAAACCCTCGGCGGACACAAAAGAGGTCGCCTTCAACAAGATTCAGGGCAAAACCTTCCCCTCGCTGGTGGTGGTGGCCCGGCCTAGCTTGAACGTTCCCCCCGTCGCCTCGCCGCTCGAAAGGAGCAAACTGGATATGCGAGTCAAGTCCATACTCGTGTATCAACCGTCAAAGTTTACAGAATGGTAAGTCCCTATCTAATAAAATTATTTCATGTCTAAATAAAAGATATACAAACAAGTAAGGATTCGTTAACATCAGAAAATTTCTATTAACGTATTCTACTTACAAACAAATAAAACACTTTTAAACTTTGTTTGTATAACAAGGACTTAGTAAGTGACTATAGTTTGAATAGCTTTATTTTAGTAATTGGATTATTTAACCGGTTAACTGTGTCGCGAATTTCGCACGCAGAAACACAGAAAATCACACTTTTAAAACGGAGCGATACAGTTAATTGGAGAAAAACTAACATTCCACAATCATACACACTAAAAAAATGTATTATAATTAACTGTGTCGCTCCGTTGCAAAAATCTGTGATTCATAAAAATCGCTCGATGATGGATATATACGTCAAACACAGTTAACTGGTTAATAGATCCTGTTTCATCTTTCATTTATTAAACTATAATGTCTTATTTAAATAATAAAAACGCGGTTAAATTCCTTTCTGCGCCGCTTTTATTTAAGCACGTTTCTAATTTAAACTTGAAAATTGTTTTAGGTTGATCCAACAGGGACTAGTCAAATCGGAACAATACTGCACGGTGCACGTAGCTAACAAACTGAAACTGGGAATGTACAGCGATGCGGCGAAATTTCCGTTTTCTGGTGGTTACGTTTGGATATCCGACTGCTGTCCGCAAAGATTCATCTCCGTCTTCTGCGGATCGATATTTGAAGGGTCGCCACATCCCCCGAGCGTCATCATCAAATTGATCTACCACTGGTCCTGTCAGACGAACGTGCAGAACGTTATCCAGTGGGTAAAAGTAGAAAACCTTTACGTAAAAGGTTTATACACGTGGTTACGAGCCGTGTGCACAGTCGGCCTACACTCGCATCTAGACAAATTAGGTGGTCGCGGCATTAAAGTGGAAATTGGTGTGATTTCCTTGGGGACGACATCGCAACACCAGCGGCAGGTTAAGGTGGAAGTGCTCGGAATCTTAGAATCGGAAACGAAACGGTTGCGATTACGTGCGGTTGAACCCCTCACGGATTCCGATAAAAATTATAAGAAACGATTCGCGAAAATCCTAGAACCCCTCTACGCTTGGGTCCATCCCGATAGCATAATAGTGACCGATCAAACCGTCGATAAAGGTACACTGTATTCCATGGGATTCATGAACGTTCAACACAGTATGGGTAATTTGGGCAATCACCGCATTATGGACTATTTGAGGAAGATTGTGCCCAGAATGTTCCAAAACACATTATCATTACTCTCTCGGCAGATTATACAACAATTTTTAGACGAACTGGTTTGGAGGGAGTGGTTCGGAACCACACCGGCGGAGGCTTTTGATAATATCATTCTGCATTTATCCGAACAAACTAGATCGGACGGTCGCCAGGCGTTGATGATCAAGTTAAATAAGGTTGCAACCAATCCTTTCAAGAATTGGAGTATTAATCACCTGTTGGCGCAACCTCCAGACGTTCAACTTCCGGTCGTTGTAGAACCACCCGCTAAGCGCATTAGGCGGAATAACAAATCTCTGGCGAAACCTCAAAGCCCCACTCCCGAACTTTTAAAACCATCAAAACCAATGTCTCCAGATTTTCCGGAGCTTATGGTACCTCTTGAGAATTATTATTACGGGACGATAGATGGCGTGAATCGTTTAGATAATGTCGCCTTAAACGTAAAATGTCACCTTTGTAAAGAGCCTTTTACTAATAACATCTCATTGATGAAACATTACTTTTTGCACGCGCACAACACACAATGTGATTTCCAATGCCATTACTGCCTGGCCAGCATCCCTTCTAGAGAAAGCCTGCAGGCCCATATAAAAGAAAAACATCTGACAACTACGATAGTCGGACAGGAATTCGCTTGCATCATATGCGAGACCCTATTTCCATCCTCATACCAACTCGGCAAGCACATGTCGACCGAACATCTACCTGCCGAGTTGCCGTACAGTTGCGGTTCGTGCACCTTTAGATGTTCGAGTCATAAAGAAGCCGTCGATCATTTCCATCACGTTCACGAAAATCAAGGTGTCGTCCAGTGCCCGTTCTGTCTGAAATCGTCGGTGATAGCGACTAGCAATCGAAATTTACCTTTACACCTCCAATACTTCTTCCAGCATCTACAGAAACACCAACGGAAATCGGTAGCGAAAAAATGTAAAAAGTGCGCGCTGTGGTTTATCCAGAAAGACATCATCGGCACACACATGAAAATGCACGAATCACAGAGGAGAACTGCTGGGTTGCGACCGTGGCCTATTCAACAATCTGGTGTTACCGTACCTAAAAGCGTCACCGATTATTGTGAAGAGGAGGAGGTCATCGATATTTCAAATTTGGTTGTTAAGATACCCGATGATTCAATCTGCAAGGAGTGTAATAAGAAAGTCACGCCCACTCACTATGAGTATGTTTAAAAGTTGAATTTGTTTTTGCTTAGATTTTAATTATAATTTGTTGCAGGGCTGTACACACATGCGCGAACGAGAACTGCCAGTATGTTACGTGTTGTAAAAAGGCGATGGATAAGCATACGAACGAGTGTAAGGACTTTAAGCTCAGTTTACCACAGATGCAGTTACCATTCGAAATGTACTGTGTTTGCGGTTATAAAGATTTTGACGGTAAGTTTGTTTACCCATTTCGTTTAATTAATTAAATCTTATTAAAATGTGTGTATTTTTTTTATAGGGAATTCAATGGCTAAACATTTGGCTGTGTGTGAACGTAACTCCGCGTATCCATCTCCAGACGCGGCCAAGGCAGCTACGGTAACTCACAGTATGCTCGATGTGCTCGGATTAGTGAGGCGACCGGAAGAACCCTCTCAAACCGCTGATGGTGAAGTAGAAATTAGTAAGGAAAGCGTTTCCGGTGTTGAGGAAAAGACTGAATGTGAAAAAGAAGAAACGAAAGATTCCAAAATTCCATCAACTATTAGTATTGATAGTGAAGAATCTAGTAATGATAAGGACACGAATTTTAATTTAGATAAAAATGAAAATAATAATTCAGAAAAGAAGGATGATGAAGAAGATGATGTTGAGGAAGAGGAAGGAGTGGCTCCTCGCGATAGAAAAGCTTCAACGGAAGAGAACGAATCGCAAGAAGTTCAGAATGATAAAGAATCTCTTTCAGATAAGAGCTCGGCTGAAGCAGAAACCGACAAGGAAGAGAGTACTCCGATGGAGGAAGATACGGTTTCGGATAAGGAAGAGAGTGTTGAAAAATCGGACGCTATACTTACGAAGAATGCGCTGAACGAATCTCCGGAGAACGGCAACGGCGGAACTGAAAAAACGGACGTAAATAAAGAGATAATCGAGAACTTAGAGGAGTTGGTGGGGAACGCGCAGAACGATCAAATTATGGAGAGCGACGACGTCGACGGTCTGCTGAAAAACATCATGGACACCGAGTGTCAGAAAAACAGTGACCTCTCTGAAGTTTTATTAGCAAACTGATTTGTTATGTACTGTATATTTTAATACCTCCTTTGTTTTTATATTATCTATATAATGTTTATTGTATAAAATATTAAGAGTAAGCTAAGCTGTATTATATGATGTTTCCTGAAATTATAGCTCTTAATTTCATAGAAAATCACTTTTTTTTATTATTATTATAAAATGTTTCGTGAGATTCCAGTTATGTTGTTCGCGTTTAAAAAAAAAAAACGATAACGTTTTGAGTGATCTGGCTGGGGGGTTTTTAAGTTTTAATAAAAGTAATTTTTTTTTCGTACAAGTTTTTATTAGTAGTGTTGTAGTTTGATTTCCTGAAAAAAGTTTTTTTTTAAATTACATTGAAAATTAATATATAGTGACACTTAAGTTGAGAATACTATGATCACCAGACTAATGATTTAAAAATTAAACAATAAAATATATTAACGTCCTTTAAAGCTGCACAGATGCGATCTAGAAGAAAGAAACACGTGTCTGCAAATGAAATAAACACTGTTTATTCCTTACTTCACTTGTTTGTGTCTGTAGATAATTTTAAATTTAATAAAATAAGGATGATAAATGATTGTTTAATAGAAATGGGTTTCTGAATTCAAAAAATATATGTTTTCCTTATTGTGGGTTAAACAAAAAAAATATTCAAATTGAAACAAATTTATTTACTTATTACAGTATTATAATTATATCCATTTAGTTTGAGAGCATAACAATAAAAGAAGTAGAGATACCATGAGTCCTACAAATAGTCGTTGACGATGTTTCCAAGACGGATGGTTGAAATTAGGCCAAGAAGTAATGCTGCAACAGAAAGGTTTGGGTAGAAGATCACAAGAGAAATATTTTTCGGTTGTTATTACCACGGGATCAGCCTTTGATAGGCAAACGTTGAATCCGTACGCTTTTCCACAAGTTTCGGGTCCGACTGAAAATGGTAAATTGAAAATAGGTACATAATTTACGTATTTGATTATAAATATTCAATCATTTTATCGTTTGATGATTAATCAATCAGTACAAAATGATCTTAATACAAAAAAAACATTTGCAAACATTTAATTAATTGAAAAATGACAATAAAATAACATAACCTTAAAAAAGGGAATTTTTACTACCAACATAATGCTTATTCGTGATTTAAAAAAACGAATAAATTATATATTACGTTATTAACACCTTTCTTTAAAATAAAAATAATTTATAATATTACTTGATCATGCTACACTACAATCAAAAAGACTCACTTGTTGTAGATTTACGAAATATTTTCGTGTTTTTTTCTAATTATTAGTTAATTTTCTACAACGTAAAGGGCTTTAATACATTTTTAATCTGTTGTGTGATTTTTTTGTAATATTACTGTTAAACATTGATACCTGGAAATTCTCTGCATTTATCAAAAGCTGCCTCCAAGAAAGGTTTCACGACTGGATGAACGGTGTCCAAAATAGTTTGATATTTTATCGTACCATCAGCTGTCATCTAAAAGATTTATAGCAAAAATTGAATATTTCTGTAATGCAATAACATTTCTTACGTAAAAATCTAAACAAATATTTTTATTAAAGTGTTCAATTAACTTTTAATTAATTGTTATCCATTTTCCAAGGTAGATGTTTATGTTGTAGATTAATAAATGGTTATTAATTAATTATACTCACCCAGTTGGCTTCCAATAACATGCAATTCATGTAGCACTAAAACATCAATTACAGCATTAATTATTCTCTACATTGTAATTTTACACTTACTCTGTATTTTTCATCATTATTTGATATTTCATAATCGTCGATAAGTTCTGAAAATAATATTTAATATATTTATTGTTTCCTATAAATTATGCAAAATTTATGTAAGTATTAGAATTCTAGAAATGGCGTAACATACAATCACTTGATCTGAATATAAAAACTGAAGTAACTTACGATCTGTTAATTCAAATTTCTCCCTGCATACTTTCCTCAGTCCGTGAATGTACTCTACAACTTCCTGGGGTAGTTTCTGTTATAAAAACGTATTTTATGTTTAAAAATTTGATACTTTTTTTATGAAAGCAATCTACTATGTCTAATACTAATAATATTAGGTAGCAACATTGCTAAATAAAGATTATTATTATACATATAGTATAACAAACCTCTAATACATGTGGTGGAATGGCAAGTATCTGCACGGCGCAACATGAGAATACAACGAAAACACTAAACTTAAACATCTTGATTTCAAAGGTCGCCCTTAACTAAAGAATATCACCATAAAAAAATCTTATATATCCACCTATCCGTACACAAGCCTATATTTTACTTTTGCTAATCAATTGAATTATCTTTTTTTCATCACGTACATTTTTTTTTAATTAGTGCCGATCCCACGGTGATGTAAAGCATGCAAATGATAGTGTCGGTGTTAATGAACATTGATTATATTGCTAATTGCGACTTTATGCATTTGCATCGGTTATTAATTCGTATGGATGAATGGGATGAGTCACGTGTTTTCATTGACGTTTCTTAAGTGAAAAATAAGTATTGGTTTTGTGTAATTTGCAAGAAAATGCTCAGTGTAATCCATCAGTAATTAAATAAACTATAGACCTGCGGTCTTTCTGTCCGTAGCTCTGTATTATTTTAGAAATCTATAAATCGACGAAGACATCACGTAGCTCTTCCTGCCGCCGTTGAATTTATGTAAAAGGGTTTCATACTTACGTATTATCACTGATATTTTAAATTATATCCTACCTACCTGCATTTTCGTTATCGCTAATTCAGCTGCAATTTTATTCGAGTTGTACACATACTTCACACGTTTCTAAATTTAAGTCCTTACCTTATTTACTTATATGATCTTCTCCTTGGCACTTTAAAGTACCCTTTAGACATAAATTTAATTCAAATCAATTATTATTTTCTGTTAATATGTTCAAAGGTTTGGGGTATTCATTAAAAAAAATACACAAATCAATAATTATTGTTTTTTTTTGTATCTAAGTTCACTTGATTTTGCATTGCATTATTAAGGGTAAGGACATTTGTTTAGGGATTAATAAAGTACTTTTCCAAAAACAATTTTATTTCTCAAAAAGGTTGTGCCTAGTTTAGCATATACAACATATACATCAATATTATTTTATTCTATAAGTTTTCATCTTCTTCGCCTCATTAAAAAAAAAGCACAAAATACCTATCGTATATTATAATAAATAAAGATATAAAGAAAGCAATTATCACAGAGGTTAATTAATAAGAATTTAGTACAGATATTTGAGTGAAAGGGTTATACAAAAATACAGCGGTTGGGATTATAATTATTTGTAATACGGAATTAACAATCTGAAGCGTTGAAATCTATACCGGAAGGTGCTTTGGCGCCGCGGGCCAATCGATCCAGTTCTGCGGCTGCATCGGATCGCATCGTGGCCTTATCGGGCTCGCTGACGTTGAGTTTCACGGAGCTGCCTGCCGACGTGTTCGGTGACACCGGCTTCTTCTGCAGCAGGGAGTTGAAGAAGTTGGCCAGGACGCCCTCGCCACCAGGTGTGCTTACCACCTTGGATCCATCCAGCTGAAATGGTATTAAATATATTAATCAAAATAAACGTATAAATAAAGTATCGGGACGATTAAATGAATTATTACAATTTTTTTTGGGGGGTTTTAAAAATAATTTTCAAGCGTGTTCCTAAAGTATACTATCGCATTTACGATTACAGCAATCCTAAGCTTCTAAGAGGGATGGATTATACCGAAACTAAGCAATTAATGGTCGGAAATGACTGGTGTACACGATAGATGTCGCTAGGTAAACGCGGTTTAGTGACAACCGACTCTTTATGTCCTTTTATCTATGAGTTTTACTATATTAAGAAAAATAAATATGTAAATAATAGGTAATTGTTTAATTCACTTGGTTTGTTTCACTTTATTTTTTTTTTTTATTATCCATAAATAATAAAAAAAGTACTGTGGCGAAACATATGCAGTGTTTACAGTTTTGTTATCTAAATAGTGAATATGGATTTTCAACACTTAAGTGCCTCAACAATCAATCAAATAAATATGTAGTTGATCTTTGTCTTAAAATTATACTCGATAACGTTGGTTTATCACTACATTTATAGTATTATAAGTGACTTTAGTTTCAACGCAACAGCAACTAAAATTATTTCCTTACTTATATGAAACAGTTGAAAATAGACATGCACATTATGTTGACCTGGTCGTTTAATAAGATACATTTCTGTCGCTTCCAGTAAATCCATTTTGCAACCTTTATGAACTAAGTGGATTACTGAAAACACTTAATTGCCAAACGAACAGTTCGAATCTTATAAATGATTTGCAATCCGAATGATTTTTCAAATTCGTAAAATCTAATTTTGAAATTACGACCAGATTTCCCAAATGTCAATGTGAACTAATGAATTCAAGCGGTGATAATTTACCGATTGTATCTTACCAGGGTCAGAATTAATGTTCAGACATTTGTGCATGCAGAAAAGAACAGGGATTGTAAAATAAATAAATTATTACAGGCCGACCACACACACCGTGTGATTATCGACAGATAACTTACCTTTTTCGGCGATCCCTGAAAATGTTCAACAACCAACAACACCAGTCTATATATTAGATCAGAGGAATTCAGCATTGGTACTCACCTTTTTGGGAGATCCCTGGATGCCGGGCGTGACCGGCGATCGGGCATTTACTTTACCCAAACCGGCCGCGCGCATCGGCGACTCGCCCACCCTCGTGCCGGGGGGCGCGAGCCCACTGCCCGCCAATAAGATCTGCTGCTGACGCGCCAGGAAGTTCTGTTCTTCTTCTGCCAAAATTTCAGTTTCTCTACTTACAGCCTATAAAAGTAAGTAAGGTTAACAACACAAATATTCGATATCTTAAAATTACAAAAACTAAATTGTAGCGCTCATGAGATCCAAAAAGATCGAAACCGTGGCTGTTGTTGACGGAGAACAATATTTAATATGTACATTATTATTTTGGTTATAATTGTCGCTGTTGACAGCCTTCAATGTCGGTGGTTGTCAATCCATTTGGGATCTAGTGCAACGTTTAGACAATAGATGGCATCTTTATGGTTTTATCATATCGATTATAAAAACTAATTTATTACTTTTTCAATAAGGATGCGAAAGGTTTTTTTGACATACAAATAAGAATCAAAAAATCTCTTTCGTTTCATATGGTTAAAAAATTATAATATACAATTAAAATCCGGTTTTTACTTACTTTTCTGGTAACAGGTTGTACGATAATGTCCCTGTAATAATCGTCCGGTTTACAAGTGTGCATGTTTTCATGGAGGATCGCCACCTTCTTCATATTGTCCCACCCTGCTGGTCTGAAAAAAATACAAAAGAGAAATTGTCAAAATTATGGATATTTTAAAGGCTATTCCTAAAACATAAATTAAATACCATCAAATTAATAACATTATTCGTAGTAAAACCTAATTATCAAAAGTTGGTATTATGAAAATAAACAACATAACCTACAATTATTGCATTTAAAAATAACTGTACGATAATTTAATAGCATTATTTCATTCTTTCAAATTCATGAAAATTGTTATAAAATTCTACTTGAAAATTGTATTAATAATGTCCCACCTTATTGGAAATAAACTACTGGCAAATCATATAGAGCTTAGGAATATTAAGTGATGTGATGGAATAAAACACTCACATAAAAACAGCATCTTTCTCAACGACCAAAGCCGGTGTACGGAATGGAAAACCGTAAATACGATGGGTTAAGTACTTGTAGAGAAGATCACAATTCTTGTCTTCCTTTGCACTGGTGTAGAACAGTGCGGCCCCGTACTGCAAACAGAACCTCCTGATCCACTGCTGCATGAAATCCAAGTGCTCATCTTTGTAATCATGTTCCTTCTCCAAAACTTGCATGTAATCCGTCTGTAAAAGTAAAACGGTACCAATAAAAAGTATGTATGCAATTTTATAAAGAGGTTATAAAATGCTTTTATTATTATTTTAAAATATCATTTGTCACTTGTACTTACTTAAAAATAATTGTGCATTCTGGAGACTGGCAAAAAAGTTAATAACAAAGGTACATACCTTGGTAACAACTACAACAATGTCCAACCCAAGATTATTGGTGAGAGTTGCCTCTGGGAGGGGTGCATTGTCCTCAAAATCGTTATCGTCACCCTCTCCCAAGTTCCTAGAGCTGCGTTTCATTGGTGAAGCCGGATCCAATTCATCTCCCGGTTCCACATATTCCTGCCACATTTTTACAATATGTTGCCTGAAAAGATTTTAAAAAAAGAATGAAAATCAACCATATTTACATCTTGAGATATCAAAAATGTGCTCAATAATTGTAGATTTTGTTCTTATTCAACAATGTGTTTCTTTTAAAGATATAAATATTAAATAAATTTTTTAGCACTGCACTAAAATTTTCAACAATTATTTTTAATAACATCTAAATACAATTATAAATTGAAACCATTTATTAGTCTCATGCGGAACATTTAATCTTCCACTCAGTACCTTCTTGCCTGTCTAAGATCAATATCCAACTTAAGCTTGTCGAGATGATCAGCAAGCTTGGATGACCAATGCTGCAGCTGCTCCAAGATTCCCCAGGGTGCAGTCATGGTCACGGTTAGAATGACCAAGGTGTGAGGAAACGTCTCATCATTGAGAGCAAATTTTAATAAATCCGTGTGACCTGGATCACCGTCCAACACCCAAACACTAAGACGTGTATGATCTTAAAAATAAAATAAAGAATAATTAATTTTATTATTTATATGTTTATGTTTAAAAATGTTGTTTTTATCCTTAATAAAAAATAATTATTATTATTGGACCCATTTCATGTAATGAATATTTAACTCATTTACACACAATTATTTTTGAAAGCAATGTGCTCGTGCCTGAGATTTCTCAGGTGTATGCGGGAAATGGTTAAACAGTTTATTAATTATTTGTTGATAATAATTTCTTCACTCATAGTTTAAAAATATTGTGTGTGCATATTGAAACAAATAAAGTCCGTTAATTATTTATCGTCATTTCATTATTTTTTAAATGAATGATTGAATGATGAATCATATAGGTAATTTTTTTTTATCAATATGTATTTACCATCGCGGTAATCATCCCGAACATCGATGTAGGCATACTCCAAGCCTGATCCCTTTTTGGGATCTTCCACGCCCTGCAGTTTCGCCACTAGGGTCGTCTTGCCAGACTCGTTGTCCCCCAAGACGACGACCTGCTTGCAGGAGGGCAGCTTCTGGTTTCCGTGATTCTGGACATCGTTCAGAATCGAAGACCTGAGACATTCGCAATGTGAACAACCCGAATGAGATTATAGCGTTGCCCGCACTCACCATAAGTTACCTTTCGTTCCGTTTTCCTTTTTATTTTCCGTCGGAATAACCTCCGAAGTCGGTGCCATTTTCACGAGAAACGTCACCTACCACAAGGTATTAGAATACCTATAGGTTGTCTAAGTACGGCAGTAGTACCATATGTGTAGCATTAAATTCACTAAAATTTGCGACGTTGTCAGTTGTTACGATAATTTCCAATTGTTTTATTTCTATATTGGTAATTACAAATATGTCATATTTAAATCCATCAGTCTGAAAAAGTATATATTTAGTATAACCAGTAATATAAAAAAAACTCAATTATTTTACACAATAGGTAAATAAATAAATTCAAGTATTTAAATTGTTAAGCAAAAATTTTTGGTAGTATTCGAAATATTTATTTAAAATTTTTTATCTACATAAATTTAAAAACACGTAAAGTAAAAAAATTAATCGGATGAATATTTTAAATTGAGCCAACCTCTACTACTCTAACAAATTGTTCATATGCACTGCAGCCAAGTGCATTGTATAAATTTAGTAACACTGACCTAGATACTTTTCTTCCTGTTTATTGGCAGCCACGGCGCCTCCATGTTATGCAATATAACAAACACAAAAATTTTGCGTTGCAAAACGTCACACGAGTACAGTGCACGTACAGTTAATTAAGCGACACCACAGAACACCGGAAAAGCACAGAAAAATCGTATACGTAATCGCGTAGATATGTATTAAGCAACAGATCAAAATGTTATAACCGTGACAAGTGCGCCAAATGTTTCTAGAAGGTTCCAAAATAACAGTGGTCTTCAGGTATGGCAAAGTCAGGAATGTCAGAGTCTGATGTGGAGGGCGAGGATGGCAAGAAGGCGACGAACGTGGAGGAGGTGGCGAAGGAGCCACCAGTCGAGAGTAAAGTCTCGGTGATCTCAAAACCGGTGAAAACCTCCACGCCGATATCCCTCATCATACAGTCACTAATCAAGAACCTGTGCAGCATCTATGAGCACGATGAGAAGAATGCCCGCGAGCTCTACAACCTCATCTGCAGCAAGCTGTACGAGACGACGATAATCGACGAGAGTTACAGCATGAATGAATTCGAGGGGATGCGAAACGAGTATCAGAGGGCCTTCCACCACCTGTTGACTTCGGCTAGGGGTGACGACAAAGCCGTGCCCTTGCATCCCATATGGCCCAGTAATGATGTTGCTAGTGAATGGTCACATTACTACAGGGAATTTGATGAGGTGTCATATATTGCTGGAGGAGGTTTTGGAAAGGTAATATAAATATAATAATAATATTTATCATAATTGAAAAAATTCCAGTAATTTATTAACAAAGCATGAAACATTTTTTTTTTGTTTGAAATGTATATCTGATATAAAATCAAATTGTAATCATCAAAACTACCCCGAATAATATTTAAAATTTCATAAAATCAAGGTGTTGACCTTATTAGGTGACAGAAAAAATATTCCATTTGTTAATATTTTCCCAAACGAGTAAATATGTACACTTCAAGGTGATTCATGACTAATTATTGCCTGATTCTTATCAATTTGTGTGCATGTTTGTAGTCCCCGTATTCAAGTTTTTATTCTACTTCCCACTGATAACACTCGCCACTCCATATCCCAATTGTTTATGATAATGTGTGAAACTATTAAAATAACATAAACAGATTTTGTGTTCACCTTGGAATACTGGTAGATAATTAGAAAGCTTGTTTTGAATGTAAACATGCCCCCCAGGCTTTGCTTTCTTTGATTTAATGCGTGATAGTTTATGTTTTTTTTTTTTTTGTAAATGGCATTTTATTTTGGTGATGTGGAATTATTGGTCACGTAATACTTTACGTGTATAACATATTGAATTTTAACAATGTTTACACGTATTAATTAAAATACTATAATAATATAAGGAAAAATTTAATCTGTTATTTAAATTGACTTTTCTCAGGTATTTAATATTAATAATACAACCTCTGACAATAAAGTTCGGTGAATAGTTCTATAACAGTATTAAATATTAACGAAAGTTATCTTTGAAATATTAACCCTCCCTAATTATGCGCTGTTGAGATCTGCTATACATGTCCTGGAAACTTTTCAAGAATGATTGTTTTGGGATGGAGATCAAAAGCCTTGTCAAGTTTCATTGGATGTCATTAATACTGTCAAACCTCTTTCCTTTCAAAGCTGCAAGGTACATCGAAAAATGAAGCCTTCTTGAAAAGTTTCCAGGACATATATTGCAGATTTCAGCTGTGCATTGTTTTTTTTTTCAAATATATCACAACATACCTGTTATCTGTTTATGACTCATTGATAAGGTGTTTGACACCTTAGGTTTTCGTAAAATAGATATGAGTTAATCCAATCATTGAATCCTCAATATTACCATGTTTCTTAATTTCCTGATGTAGTTTAAGTGCTGTGTATTTAATCTGAACACTTATTTTAAATTGAACTGTATTTTTTTTTTCATTAAAAAATTGTTATTTCTTTATAAAATATTAGAATAAAGTTTGCCTCAATAAATATAAATAATATATACAGGGTGTCCCGTTAATGCGGGGAAATGGCTGGACCATAGATTCCTGGGGTCAAAATATGATGATTTAACACAACTTATCTATATCCAAAAATTTATGGTTAAGCCGGAATTTGGCTTCAAAGTTTCAAAATTTTTTATTTCTTTTGTTTATAACAATTGAACGCTTTATTTGATTTGAATAAAATTTATTATTAATGAGTACCATAATATCATACATCATTTCAGTTATTGTGGACATTAGTGATTGACAGGAAGTATAGAAAACAGTAGTACCACCCCTTAAAAACTAAAATATTTTTTCATTGGTGCATCGAATAAAATCCAAAAAAATCTATTTGAAAGGGCATTAGATTTAAAAACTTTTTTGACTCTTACTAGTTTTTGATATCTTGTACGGTTTTAGCACAAAAAAATAAAATATGAAAATAGTATACCCATTATGCACTCATTAATAAGTAAATAAACTTACTCAATTGAATAAAAATTAAATAATATCAATTAATAAAATAAATCAAAACAACATCTAATACTTTTCAAACAATTATCTTTGCAAAATCCTAATACAAACAAGATATCTGTTTGTTCCAAATATGAATATTTATGAACTATAATAAAGTTAAAAATTAATTGTTAAAAGACACTAAATAATTATTATTATACATAATTTACATTTTTTAAACAAAGACGGCCACGAAAAACATCTATTTTCGATTCGATGAAAAACTAAATTTTGTTTTTACTAGATAAAAAATATATATTTTATTTTTTGTGAAAAAACAGTAAAAGATATCAAATATTATTAAGAGATGAAAAAGTTTTTAAATTAAATGGTCTTTCAAGCAGTATTTTTTTAATTTTTATTAGATCCACCAATAAAAAAATATTTTAGTTTTTAAGTGGTGGTACTACTGTTTCTTATACTTCTTGTTAACCAATAATGGTCATAATAACTGAAATGGTGTATTATATTATGGTAGTTATTAAAAATAAATTTCATTCAAATCAAATAAAGCGTTCAATTGTTATAAACAAAAGAAATAAAAAAAATTTAAACTTTGAAGCCAAATTCCGGCTTAACCGTAAATTTTTGGATATAGATAAGTTGCGTTAAATCGTCATATTTTGACCTCAGGAATCTATGGTCTAGCCATTTCCCCGCATTAACGGGACACCCTGTATAATCATATACCCTTCTACCCATTAAGAGTGTAGGGTTTTTCTTTGCTCTGTTTATCTATTTATTTCTCTTCTATAAACTTCTTCCAACTTTTTCCGGCTTGTATTCATGTTTTATGTCTTGCTTCTAGATACTGCTTCATGTTTTCTTGGCCTGCCTCTTTTGTTTTTTCCTGGAATTTGTACTTCCCAAACCTTCTTAATAGTTGCATTGTCATTCAGCCTCAGCATGTGTCCCCACCACCCTAATTGTCTCTTTTCTATGTTTTCTATTGATTCTATGTTCAGATCTGCTCTTATGTCTTAATTTCTTATCCTATCTAGTTTGATTACTCCTTTGACTTTTCTAAGGTATTTCTATTGCTCCAATTCTGCTTTTCTGTCTCCTGTTTATAAATAATAATAATATCAAATATTAATCAATCAATAGAAATCGATTTTTAATACATAGTTTTTTCATTAAAGTTCAATCAATCAACAATTGAATTGATAAATATGTGTTCTGATATCTTGTATTTGTTTTTCATTTATCACTTGGTGAAACATTATGTTAATAATAGGTGGTTGATTAAATATTCAATTAACGAACCAAGTGAATTTTTAATCAACTATCTATTATGTGTTCTGATGTATTATTATGAAGAACCCTGCTTTTTATACTTGCTTTTGTTTTAAGATCCTTTTCATTAATAAATATATTTAAATTTTGTATCATTATCAAATTTGTATTTTTTGAGTATTTATTCTTAATAATAAAAAAAATTAGAGATAATAACCTTACCTCATTTATTTCTAGGTATACCGTGTGAGGCACAAACTCGATGGAACCGATTACGCCGTCAAGAAGATCTTCATACGTTCCGAGGGCATAAAGTCCGTCATGAACTACCTGTCCGAGGTGAAGACGTTCGCCAGCCTCAATCATTCCAATATAGTCCAGTACAAAGCGGCCTGGCTCGAACTGGGTGCCGTCACCGGGAAGCACGCCATCCTCGACCAGACCGCCGACGAAACCGAAGAATCTTTCTACGCCACCGAAGAAACGGAGACGGAGGTAACCCGTAAGACGGAACACGTCGACAGCTACATATACCCGGACGTGATCACCGACATAGACGACACCGTTTTTCAGAAGCAGAACGACAGCTCAGACTTCAGAGTTAGCTTCGAGAGGTCGCGGCACTACTCGTATTCCAGTTCGCAGAAGAAGGTGAAGAGAACGAAGCGGAGCAGTATTTCTGAGGGTGGCAACGCCGTCTGCACGGTGGAGGAGATCAGGAGGCTGTCGAAGCCGCAACACCCCAAATGGGCCACGCTGTATATACAGATGTCTCTGTGCCAGAGCACCTTGAAGCAGTGGCTGGAGACGCGTAATAATAATAATGAGGGTGGTGATAACAATGAAAACGCTATTGTGCCTGTGATGAATCATAGTAGAATTAATACTGTAATGGAAATTTTACGACAATTATTAAGAGGTATGTAGAAAGCTATAATTACGGTAGATGATTTGTTTACTGCACTCTTAATGAAAAAATTATAACATTAGTTATTTAATTATGTAATTATTATTTTTCCTAGAAAAAAAAGTTCAAGTCATAAATAGTATTATCCTTAGGTTTAGAATACATCCACTCAAAGGGTATAGTCCACCATGACATAAAACCTAGCAACATATTCATGCAACTGGAAAACGGATCTCTATTGGTTCAGCTGGGCGATTTTGGACTAGCCTGCCCACTTCAAAGCACTCGGCACAGTTTAGCTTTCGGGACCAAGTTATACGCAGCCCCAGAACAACTATCAGGAAAGTGCGATCCTAAGGTAATCATCACTGTTAACAATTAAAACCTAAACATAACATGCAATTAAAAATTAATTTTCAGAGCGACATGTACTCTCTGGGAATAGTCGTTTTAGAGTTAACAGAGATGTTCAGGACGGACATGGAACGAGTCCACAGTATTACGGAGTTGCGGAAGGGCCATCTACCGCCATCCCTAATAAAGCAGCATCCACAATTAGCTCAAATAATTAGCCAATTAGTAATACGATACGCATCGGAGCGGCCCGATGCGACGACGTTACTGAAACTGATTAGCGTGAACGCCGTCGAATCAGATCTAGTCCGAGACCTGCAAATGAAACTCAAGGAACGCGACGAAGAGATTGAAAGGCTCAAGGAACTTCTAAAAACGGCGGGGGTGAAGAGTGTGTAAAAAATTTGTTGCACTGTTTTATGTTCCAATAATGAAATTACATACCTTTACTCTCTAATTCTCGCGTATCGTGTAATTTGATTTAATTTTAATTTTCTTAATTAGCTGTGGTAAAGTGGAAGATTTTAATGTAATAATTTCCACTGTACCTCGATATTAGTATTAAATGCTCAATTTATTTACTTGAGTCAGTTCCGGAGGATTTTAACGACTCGAACGATAAACCATTGCCGTCGTCTGATCGCCCCCTCCCCTACAAGTTTGTTTGCCATCAAAGGGGTGGGCCCTCTCAGTCCGACTTAGTTGTTAGGTATTTATATGTCTTATTTTTTATAAGAATCGAAGTATCGAAAGGTACGGAAGACATTTGATATACAGAGGTGTCATTTTTGTACAATTTTTGTATCATTTATTGTACATTTCCATGACTGAACATGAGTGAATCATGAAATTTGTGATAAAAAGTTACTTAAATAAATGATTATTATATTTTCAATTTTTTTTATATAACCTTTTGAAATTACTCAGAAGAAACATAACTATTAAAATAATTATTATAGATCTAAAAATTAATGTTAGGTTACTTACAGATGTAGTATATTTCCATAGGAATAGGAATTAAAATGTGCTATAGGGTTATAGCCAGTGCCGTTTTATCCATTAGGCATTATAGGCAACTGCCTAGGGGCCCTGCCACGTTCAGGGGCCCCTGTGCTACAGGGAAAAGAATAGGCAATGTTTCTTAAACAGTAAAAAATTAATTTGAAAATTTGCTCTGTACATTACATCGACGCTATTTTAGTACATTTCGGAACGCATTCCTTATTAGATATTATTATTATGATTATTATGATAGTTTAAAAGTTTATAACGCAGTAATATAATTGCAAGCAATTTTATCGCGGTAATTTAATTAAAAACGCTCAAAACTCTTTGTTGTGAATGCACACTTACTATACTGGTACCTACCAAGTATGTATATTCTATGGCCAAGCTACTTTCATAAGGTTGGCAGTACTGGTTCGTTAGCATGACCGGGGAATTCCCCGAGTCGTTAAATACGTATTGTATGATGTGTCATAGACATTATTTTCGAACCATTTTCAATTAAATCGTTCAATTTTTACTTCGTGCAATTCGTTTGCAAGTTTCACGGCTGTGAATAAAAAGAGAGTTTTACAATTTGTGTTTTAAAAATTACGAATTTAAGGATAAGTGTTGGATATTTATTTATAAAGACTGCAGAAGTGCTTCAGGCTTTGTGAAAATCGGTGAAACGACGGGTTAAAAACAGTGTAGTGGAAACTAAAGTTTCATTAACTGAAGTTAAAATTACTTTACGTAAGTTTTATTATTTTTTACATATTTTATTACCTGATACAGGATTTGACAAATGTGAAGTGTCGTTTTATTATTCAATTGGATATTTTAATTAATTTCTATGTTATTAAATATTTTTACTTTGGGTGTTTATTAATATTAAGCAGGAAACTATTATTATTATTATATTGTTTGAGCTGCTAAGGTGAAATTTTCTTTACTGTTTTAAAACAAAAGATTATTCCTTTCAGGAACAAAATGTCGGAGGTACCCGTAAAGAAAAAGCATCAAAGTGGTTCCGAAAAACGTAAAAAGCGGCAAGAGCAACAAAATAAACTTAATGAACAATTAAAGAAGACACAAAACCTTTTCGAACTCGGATTTAGTCGCGAATTAAAGGAACATCAACCTCATGACACTCCAAGTACGTCTTCTACCAGCCACAAGATGGAAGTAGACCCAGTAGAGGTTCCTTGCGAGCCTTTTGAACAGATTGGCCAGGATCAAGAAACACCTACGTTAGTCAGTGCAGAGGAAGGTGAGGCCGAGACAGGGGTCATACATCAAAACGTAGTTCATCTAGGGGTGGAATACCAGAATGACATTGGCTTATGGCAAAATATTACCAACGAAATGCAAGATTTTTGGTGTACTAGAGACCCTAACGAATGTCAACACTTTGATTGTAATTTTTCTGCTTCGGCCCGACAGTACGACGACAGTAAAAGATTTTTTTCTCAGTCTATGTTTTTTCGGAAACACATCAGTGGTGGTAAAATCAAACGGGAGTGGCTCATGTATTCTCCGTCTACTGGAAAAGTATACTGTTTTCCATGTATCCTTTTTGGTGAAGCACAAAACCGATCACAATTTCAAACTGGATTTTCTGATTGGAAAAATGCGTTGCACCGAATCCAATCGCATGAGAATAATGCAACTCACCGAGTATGTGTACAGACACTCATAAGTAGACGACGCATTCACGGACGAATCGACACTTCTTTAGAGATTACATTTAATAAAGAAAAAGAATATTGGAAAAAAGTTTTAGAAAGAATAGTCTCTGTGATAAAATTTTTATCATCCCGTGGATTAGCATTTCGTGGTGACAATGAAATTCTCGGTTCTCAACATAATGGCAATTATTTGGGAATTTTAGAGTTAATCGCAGAGTACGATCCTTTTCTTAGTTCGCATTTAGCAAAATATGGTAATGAAGGCAAAGGAAAACAATCGTATTTATCTGCAACGATTTGTGAGGAACTTATTGAAATATTGGGAAATAAGGTTTTAAAATATATTGTTAATGAAATTATTGAAGCCAAATACTTCTCAATAAGTGTCGATTCGACACCTGATATATCACACACTGATCAGTTGACTGTAGTGCTGAGATATGTTACGTCGAATGGAGAAGTGGCTGAACGTTTTCTTAAATTTCTTCTCATACAGAACCACAAAGGGGAAGAACTAGCCACCGAAATATTAAATTTTTTAAGCCAATATAATATTGATGTAAGAAATTTGAGAGGTCAGTCTTATGATAATGCGTCGAATATGTCTGGTCGTTACAATGGTCTCCAGGCGCATATAAAGAAAATAAATCACCTCGCACACTACGTTCCCTGTGCAGCGCACTCACTGAATTTGGTTGGAGTACGTGCAGCGGAAAGCTGCGTTGGAGCAATCTCATTCTTCGGATTTGTACAGGCAATATACAACTTTTTTTCGGCATCAACTCATCGCTGGGCAATTATGCTCGAAAATCTTGAAAAACGTGATGAACGTAAGCATAATTCGTCATTGGTTCTGAAAAGTGTATCCGATACAAGATGGTGTGCAAGGGCCGATGCTACTAAGGCTTTGGCAACTGGTTACAACAGTTTTCAGAAAGCTTTGCAGTCTATTGCTAGCGATGAGACTCAGACATCACAAGCGATTCACGAAGCTAAATGTCTATTGAATGACTTAAGAAAAAAAGAAAATGCTGTAATGGCCGTATTCTGGGCTGCCATACTAGATCGGATCAATGGTGTCAGCATATCTTTACAAAAGAAAACAATTGAACTACGAACGGCAGTCGATCTTTTAAAATCGCTTTTAGATTTTTTAATTTCACAGAGAGATTTATTTGACGACTACGAGACTAAGGCAAATGAGAAAACTGATACTCAATACAGTGATGAGAATCAGCGTGAGCGAAAAAGGAAAAGGCATCACGATGACGGATCAGCAGAAGAAGTTGTGCTCAGAGGAAAAGAGAAGTTAAAAGTTGATACATATTTGCCAGTACTAGACATGTTATTTACAGAACTGTCGCGGCGCCTAGAAGCTTACCGGGAAATAAATGATCTGTTTGGGTTTCTAACAGATTTCTCGACAAAATCGGACGCTGAAATTAGACAGGCTTGTACAAAATTTAAGGATCATTATTTCGAGGACATTGAGCCTGAGTTTATAGACGAAATGGTGCAGTATAAATACTTCATCTTACAATTAGATGACGCCGGACAAAAAAATATGCCAGCCGAGGAGTCTTACAAACTGATTATTGGTAACATGGCACAGTCAACTTTCCCGAATGTAATGACAGCTTTGCAAATATATAGAAGTCTAATGATTACAAATGCCACTGGTGAACGAAACTTTTCCAAATTGAAATTAATTAAAAACTGTCTTCGTTCAACGATGTCTCAAAACCGTTTAAATTCATTGGCTATAATGGCAATTGAAAATGACGTGTTGGAGAAGATTACCTTTCAGGATATCTTGAACGATTTTGTATCAAAAAAAGTTAGAAGAGTTAATATTTAAGCTATGTATGTTTTTTTTAAATGCATAAATAAACATTCTGTTCATTTGATTCAACATTTTTATTGAATAATATGATGATATACCCAGGTTAGTAAAAAACGGTGTAATTTTGAATTGGCCCTGGATGAGCATTGCCTAGGGGCCCCGACAGGCATAACCCGGCCCTGGTTATAGCATAGTATACCAAGATATAGTCTAAGATAAGCCGCACAAATGGACGAGACCGATATATAACCTAACTTTAATCTATATCGAAACCCTAATAAGCCTTTGATCACATGATTTTTTAAGAATATAAAGATGTATGTTTATAACTGGAATGCAATTAATAAAAGTTGAAGAGATTAAACATTTGGGGACAAATAGTAGTATTAATTTAGTTTTTCAAAATGGTGAATACACGTAGGAAAAATTTAATATTTAAACAATCTAATTAATAATCAATTGAGTTTGATGTATTACGAATAAACTCACTAAGTCTATATAAAAGTTGTTATTTACCAAAGTAAACATTTATCATATAAAAAAATAATTATTCTTACCAGAAAGATTTTTAATGTGTTAACCCCAACAAACTGCTTTTATCTATTCACTTGTTTGTTGTGTTTCAATTTGTACAGCTTGCTTTGATTCTTTACTACAGTGAAACAAATTTTGTGCTTTATTTTAAAAATTAATTATTATGTAAGTATTACTTCATTAATTATTAATAGGATACAAATTATTTAACTGGAAGCTGATGTGCAATCAGGAAAGAATAGGAAATTAAGGTATCTTTAATTTCCCCGTCTAATAAACGCTAAACACTTTATTACATAACCTCTAAAAGAACCATAAATCTTAAAATATACAACAAACGAATCTGTTATTTTACAATAAATGTACAATAATAATAATAATTAATCTCCACGTGTTGGCGGTTATTGATTTCCCGAGAATTATCCATGACTGGTTGTTAATAAAATAAATACTCTTTCAAAAACGGACATGATAAAACATTGGCGGTTGCTACGGAACAGTGATTTTTTATACATCTAGATTATACATATCGACACAGTGATTAAATTGCGTGTGCGCGCTTCTTCATCTTAGAAAATTGGAATGTAGTTGTCAATTTTGGTCCTGTGCTTCTGGGCGACGCACTCCGATATCCACACGATGTTACGGCACTCCTGCTCCTTTAGCTTCAGATAGGAGTAGAAAACCCCGAAGTGGAATTGTTGCAAGAACGCGTTTACGTTTAATCGTACCTGAGAAAAAGGTATGATTTTAATAATGTTTTAATATGATGTAATATTTTTAAATACGAACCTCGTGCTCGAAGAACTTATCCTCCAAAGTTTTATCGCCTGGATTGTTTCCAGCACCTTCAAACAGTTTAGAATACTCCGCATAATACTCGGCTACGGCTTTGACTTGATCGTAGTCCTCGGCACGGGCCAACGCCGCCAATCCGTCGGGGTTCAGTTTACCACAACGCGGGTACAGCTTGGCCCTGTCGTCTTTGCTCAACTCAGTCCCGAAGGAGTTGATCGTGATGATAATAGCACGACGATCAGCTTCAAACTAAAAATCAAAATATATTTCAATAAAATCTACTCATTTAAAAATATTATTTTATAGTCAAAAACATTACTTTTTTCTTTTTTAATTTAATTATTATTATATATATTTTATTATCACGTTAAAAAATAAGTGATATAAAAGAGGTGAGTGCATTAAAACTTTAAATATCATCATTTTGTTGACCCAAATAATGTCATGTGACAATAATTAGCATTTACATAAGAAATTCAGGCAAATTTACATTTAAGCAAAGAAATATATATATTGTTTGCTTTTACAATCTTAAATGTTCTATATGATAATGATAATAATGTGGAATTATAGTATACATTTATGTATGATTATTATTTATAACTTACAGCCAAAATTTCACACATGCAATCGGCGGTAGTTCCGCCGATCTCCTTGCAGAAGGAGAAGAACGCCTCCAAGTAAGCCTTGTAGAGCGTGTTACGGATGATCTCAATGTTCATCTCGTCCAAATCCTGTTCGCTGATGCAGTCGACGAAGAACGGGGCCAGCGGCGTATCGACGAGTACGGCGTTGTAGAGCTCGGCCGGGGTGGCGGCGACATGGATGGCCTCCATCTGTTCGAAGCTTCCCAGCGGGTGACACTTGGGGATCAGCTCGGAGATGGGCCTCTGGTGAAGAGTGCCAGTGATCAACAGGATGATGTTGTCGATCATGTAACTGTAAGTGATGAAGTCGAGGAACGTCGACAGTGGCTCGACGGCGTGATTTCTCAGGTGCTGGAACTCGATCACCAGCTTCTCCCTGAGCTTGTCGTCGATGGTCGAGACGGCGAGTGGAGACGGTTCGTTTGCCAGGAAAGCGCCATAGTCGGTTCCTTGAAGATGGAGCTTAAGATCTGAACGTAAAGAATAATATTTAGATATCAAATATTAAGAGTTTATACATAACAACATTCAATTTTAATTTCTTTTTGGAATGGCAATCAATTGTTTTAATGTTTTTTAACAATATCAACTATTCTTAATCAATTGTTTTATCGATTGCAAATTTCTTTTAACATAATTTTTTAACAATTTACACTGTTTTCTAGAGTAATAGCGTTCCACTTTTTTTGACGTGTTTGTCAAATTTTTCAGGAATGTTTTAATTCTAGCAGCTTCAATTCTAATTTAGAGTATTCAATTGTTTCAGTGAATGAAACATTTTTCTATTAACGATAAATTTGTAACAATTTTAACTCTTTCTAAATTGATATTCAACTGTTAAAGTGTTTTTAATAATTGTAAACCTAGAATACTTTTGACCTATAATAATTAACACTTAATGGCCTATCGTACTTATAACCTACCCCAATAAATTACACTGGCCTAGGTCAAATGTACGCTATTTCAAGCAATACAGTGGACATTAGGTTAATACATGGTGTATTGGGGTAGGTCAAAAATTCGCATTAAAAAAATGAAATAATTAATATTTTAACTATAAGACAAAAATATTTGTTTTCCAAGTGTATAAATAAGAAATATTTCATTTGAAGAGGATATGTAAATGTGATCAATGTTATTGATATTTCTCGTACAAAAGTTGACGCTTTATTTAGGAAACAAGAAAAATAAATTATTTATATTAGGAAACAATGAGGTTAAAAATATAAAACATATTTTGAAATTAAAAAAAAAAAAACACTAAAAACAAATTTCTATCAATTTCAAGTGTCACATGTTTGTTTAATCCGATAATATAAAAACATAACAAAATAAATAGACAAAAATAATTAAGCCTTATTCTTCAATCTTCACTGAATTAAAACATCATTAGCCACACAATTAATACTTTAAATATAGGTCACATGATCTCCATACAACCTCAAACATACCTACAAACACCGCCCTGTAATTAAAGGCCACTTGTTGAACAAACTAATGGAAAAATGTTCTCTTTCGAAGATTATTTTTACCTGTGTGAGTTTTAGAAACAGCAATTTAGTACATTTGTGTACTTGAGATGTTTTAGTTTACGTACGTACCTTCCAGTGTTTCACATTGAACCAAATTCAGGTAGTCGGACTGTTTGAGGATGCCGCACTTGAAGCCCCTGCACAGGCCCTCCAAGTACCCTCCGTCGATGTTAAACAGGCAGCCCTTCATCTCGATATCTTTTTGCAGCGAGCCTGTTTGCGTTGATCACCTCACCCACTTGTCATATGACTCGTTTGACAGACGGCGAGGGGGGCGCGTGCGCGACCCGCAAAGCGCGGCCGTGAAAATTGCAATTGATGATGCGCTATCACCTGACCGAAAATTTGGTTAGAGAATAAAGCAATTAATTTTTCTTGTTCTAGCCTTGTAGATCAGAAGCGATTTATTCAATGTGTATGCACACATAACCTAACGATTGCTTTTACACAATTTATAGGGCTTTATTCTTCTTTGTTTACATATTGTGTATTATAGCTTTCATTAATTGATGAAATAAAGTCAGTAACTTTGTTCAACCATTATTTTTGTAGAATTACAAGTGACTATAGTTTCGACTAATACGTAGTCACTGCCAAACTATTAGTTGAAACTATAGTCATCAATAATTGTACAAATAAAGTGGTGTAACAAAGTTATTTCTAGATTATTCTTAATTTAAAATAATCAAAACTTGATTATTATGTATGATAATAATTAGCGACTGTTGGGGTGCTTTACACGTCCCTTAAAACCGTGGTCAATTAAAAATACATTTGATTAATTGATTATTTAGAATCTTGGTAGCTTCTTTAAATTCGTCTAATGAATTCTTCTTAATGGGTCCATATTTAAAACATCAATTCGGCTAATTACTTCTTAAGAGTTAATACTTGCTGTGGTCTGTCAGTTTATTTAACAAAGGGTAAATAACACCAGACTTCATTGGATACAAGCACGAGGAAAACAGACGTGTGGTTCATAGGACAGCCCAACCTCGAATCCTAGGCTATTTATTTATTTATTTTCCAACTGATTCTTTATTTCTGTAAATAAGGTACAAAATAATTTATTTTATGCAAATATCTATAGGACACTTGAGATTAATTTACGCAAATATTCTCTTATTTACTTATTTATTAATACCCTTCTAATTTTTCTTATTGTCTATCCTTTAAAAAATTTAATACATTCTAGCCGTTACTTTATCTACGCTTGTAGGATGAAATTATGGAGGATATATTTGATAAAATCAACACAACACCGTAACAACAATTTATTTTTTTGTGTACTTATTGTATTGACAATCTAAAACCAATAGGTCATCTTCATCGTGCCGTCACAGCTCTTCTGCGTGTCCATGACGCTATTCTGGCGGACCAACTTCTTCAGCGACTTTCGTTTGAGCGACGAATTGAACGGCGTCTCCTCGGTTGCTTCGGCCTTGACCTGGTTCATTTCTAAGTCCTCGTACGACGAAACTTCCGATTCGGGCCTTAAACAAAAAGTTAAAAAAGGATCATTTAAATTCAATTAAAAAATTCATGAAGGGCTGTTAAATTCTCTATACCTTAAAGGAACACATCGGCAGCAATCTTTCATTGTGAAGTCTTTACCAAACTCCTCACACTCCTCAACTGTTTGGGTTAACCGATAATGGAGAGTCTCTGGTAATCGTAGCGTGGACAATCCTCCAATTACACTCACCACGCCCATTATTACCAATGGTAAAATCAAGTTTTCAGAACCCTACGATTAATATTTGTTATTTCATGTTAAAAATATATATCTTTATGGCATTGTGATGTTTGGTTCGGGTGACCTTGGTAGAGATTAGTAATATTTGCCATAACAAAAGAAGTCAAGATCATTCCCCACGCTCTTATTTACACAAAATACTGAAAACTTTAAGCCACTAGATGACGCTATTTGATTGATTTTTTTTACAATAGATGGCGCTGTGGATGACTTTTTTATGCTAAATTACATCACACCTATGTCACTTATCTCTTATTAACAATGTTCCAACCGACCCAAACATCAAACCACACGTTGCCACCGCCTTACCAGGTATGTAATGAACGGAATTATGATTAATCCTAATCCGGCTATGTATGCAGACATTCCAATTCCGATACCTCTGAGTTCAGTCGGATAGATTTCTCCCGAGAATGGATAGATGATCAGAAAGGCGGCCGCTATGGAGAACTTTGATATTAGGTATAAAATTAGTGTTTCCACGACAGCATCTGGAAATAATGTTAAATCAATGTAAAAATGTATAAAATGTTTATATAAAATATTATTACACCAACTTAGCCAATGTTTCAGGTTACAGTAACGTTCTAATAACCATAAACTATTTACCTGCTGGAAGTAAAACAGTTGCTACGCAACTGATCCCACTGATAACCATTGAAAGACACAGCGGCCACCTCCTCCCCCACCTGTCCATGATAATCCAGCAGAATAGGTAACTGGGAATCTCGACGGCTGCTGACAGGGCGAAACTCAAATACTGATCGTTGCCTAAGGCAGGGGCGTAGTAACTCAGCCCGACGTAGACCATTTCAGTGGAAAACCAATTCAGCGTGATGATGATGGTCTTCAGCCGCATGTT
This sequence comes from Ontholestes murinus, assembly GCA_963969525.1. NCBI lineage: Eukaryota > Metazoa > Arthropoda > Insecta > Coleoptera > Staphylinidae > Ontholestes > Ontholestes murinus. The sequence continues at coordinate 80,638,082 of OZ018389.1, read as the reverse complement.
CGGAGTCCTGAACAGGGCCATAACACCCGGACTCTTGTTGTACATTTTCTCTTGACTCTCGGTCAATTTCACCATCATCCTCTGTTTTAATTCCTGCTTGAAACTACTCGGCAATTCCTTTTTGTTCATCTTGGCCAATTTTTCCAGAATTCTCGATGCTTCTTCAAATCTACCTTTAAATCATTTTTGATAATTAACTTATCGTAATATTAAGACAGCAAATAAGATCTTAAAAGATTAAAGATATAATAAGATGGTTTAGTTTGGGGTATTTACTTATTTATATAATAAGATGATAAATATCATTGTTTTTGACTTAATTTGTAAGGTTCTGAATTATAAAGCAGTTTGAGGTGGACCGTCTTTGAGCAAACACACAAACATGGATGTAATAATAATTACATTACCTTTTAGTAGAAGCCATCTAGGACTCTCGGGCAGAAAGAATAAGTAGATGTAGTAGGTCACGAAAGGAACAGAAGTCACGTAAGACAGCTGGACCCAGTCGCGTACGAAATACGTAACCAGCGTCAGCAACAGGATGCCCAGGGTGTAGAACATGCAGGTGAGCACCGTTACGAATGATCTATAATTCGGTCCGACCAATTCCAATGCTGTATTTATATTAAAATCATAAAAACAATTCATTTGTGAACTGTAAAATATTATTTCCCAATCAAAATGGTGTCTTGATGAAAAAAGTGACATCTATTGTCTAAATCTTGTAATCATTTTCCTAAGTTAAATAATTAAGTCAAATAAGCCAAAAGCAGTTTGGTTTTAGGTTAGAGTATGTTTTTTTTGTATTGAAAATGGTAATCGTTTACCTGGATCAACGATTTACTTCAATCAATCTTTTAAGTTGCCCGATTGTAAATTTAAAGATTCAATTTTGTAGAATATTAAGTCAAGTAAAAAATACTTACATATTATAAATGGTATTTGATAAATGGCCGGAATCGTCGATCCAACAATAACTCTGCTCGCGGCCCACCACCAAAAATCGGTGGCGACGGCAGTGAGAATTCCTCCGATAAGGAACGTCGTCAGGCACAAGAAGAACGACTTTTTCCTTCCGATCTTATCGTTCAGGCATCCGAAGATATAAACCCCAACTGGGCCGCCAATATTCAAGGCAACTAGGCCTAGAGTAGGATAGAGGTCCTTTCCACACACTAAATTAAACTAAAAATAAAAATAATTTATTTTTTTTCGTTACAAAAGTGATAAAAAATACTTACATCAATAACAATACTAGACGACACCTCCGTCTTATTATACTCCCAACCATCAACACACTCCTCCTTAACAAGCGTGACGTTGCTCTCTAGAAAATTCTCACTCATCAACTCCAAAACCTCCGTCCAGTTCCGTTTGTACCTCTCGCATTTGCTGTAGCTCTCATTGTTTTTCGGTATGGCCAGACTTAACCGTTCCTGTTCGCTCAAGTTAGCCAGTGCCGGCACCAAGCACCAGTGGTCGGGGACGTTGGCCATGAAGAGCTGATTGAAAGCGCCGAAGCCGCACGGAAAACAAGCCGGCAGACAGACGAACCACAGCATGTACTTCTGGTACCTCCCGAATTCCCCCACCTGAGGCAGCAGGTCATCCAAATCCATCGGTTCCTTCAACAAAAGACAATCATCCCGCGAAAATCACAGGTGAGCGGGGGTGGCTGTACACTTACATGGCGAGCGGTCTTATCGTTTTGATCCATCGTGTGAGTCGCATAATTCCGATGCACGTTTCATAATGTGAATTGGAGAAGCCTTATTACATGAACTAGTTTATGAGATTAACTGCTCCGCTCTAGAGAGTATATTGCTTTATAAGCATTAATGCTATCTATAAATATAAAAACTAAATAAGGTCGATTTTTATATAGGCAATTAATAAGATTAGATCGGGTGTGTGTGTGTGTGTAGGGGTGTGAAGGTACTTACGTTCGTTCATCTAGGGCTGCCAGATTAAATAAGAGTGAAGGATATGCGATCACGTTACCAATTTTCAATTCAATAATCGTTTATTTATTAAAAATGTTTGGAATCGCTTAAAACTTAATTTGTAATTCAATTCTTAATAATTAGATTAAAAGGTTTAATATTAAAATTGGAAAATAAAACTGCAATTGGATGAGTAATGGGTGTTATTCGGAATTGGGATATAATCAAAGGTGCTTTATTTTGTGAAGGGTAATCGTTTAAAGTAACAAACATTTACACACGCATAAATAACACGGCCGTAGGATCACGTAGTCGATAAGACAGTCACTACCAGTACTAATATATCAATGCCAAAACACTATGGTATGTTTAAGTACACCTTCAAAATTAAATAAGATGTGGCACTCATAGTACTTTCAATATATTATTTCCCACACTCCTGTATAATTTATTATCCTTTACAATTATATGTTAACTTATTCTCAAACACTATTGCATTATAAAGTTTGTCATTATATTAAACTCTTATGAGAATTTTTATATTTAGAAAAACACATTTTTGAGCAAATTTCCAGCAGTATTAATTAACTTGGACAACCAATATAAATCATTAGCTCCTACTTCTCACACTAGACTTAGTCTGAAGGGAATAACAGCACCCTCTCTGAAACATGTTGCGAACCTACTGTTACATTCAGCGCCCCCTACCTGTAGTTTACTTATTTATTTACTTAAAAAGAACTATTGAAAAAATTATAACAGAAAAATACATACATAAATTAATCACTTTATAAAATCTAGAGCATTGATCTTAAAGGTCGAATTTATAGTTTCTCATGATCTTCTACTCGACCCATTAGCCGATGATGCTTAAGGCAATTGTAGCCACAGAGGCAATATTTTAGCCATTTCTAGCACATTTAGATTTTTAATTTTTGAAGACCTTTATTATTTTACTGGCTTGTGTCAGTGCGACATTTATTTTTATACCATTTCATTACCTAGCTGAAAATATTAATTGAAGAATTACCTAAACATGATTTAATGATAATTTGTAATCACTTTATCCACTGCTTATTTTAACTTACAAAAAATAATCAGTAGAAAAACGTCATTAAAAATTATTACATTTATTAATTAAACATTTGACTATAGCTAAAAATAAATATTATTATTAAGCACTCAACGCTGATAAAAATATTAATAAGGATAATGGATAATACAAAGGATACCTGGCAACCCTAGGTGTGGAATAAATTCGAAAGATGGCCCTTTTCCCTTAACAAAAACCCAATTTCGTTAAAAAAGAAAAGCACCAAATTCCGTGTACGACACAAAAAATCACAACTCTATTTAAGTAAATGAAGAATTTATTAATAATCTGAACTACAGAAAATTAAAAAAAAAAGAAACTTTTTAAAGTGAAAATATGCTATAAGAAATAAAAATCTTTTTTTTTGAAAACAAAGTGCAGAAATTAAATCTAATACATTTTTTTTCATATTTTTTTTATAATTAAGTGGTCATAGGCACCTAAATAGACGTGGTAACATTTTTTTTTTTATATCGAAGAAAAAGGAAAACAATAGTTACAACCGATGTTTAACAAGGATTATTTCAAATTTGGAATGGTCGCATTCATATAAAAAATGCAACATATATTACAGCTTGCACACAGCATTTGAGCACAATAATTCAGTCTTACCACACTTATTAAATACGAATAACGTTGTCAAACATCGGCGGCGTAGGGGGTGTTTTACAATTTAACAGACAACCTATCATATTCATGGCACTCCTTACTGACAAACGATACTCTCCACAATTATACGTTCAAAATTGAGTTTCACGTAATTTACACCTGTTCGATTCGTTCTTACTTTTACATCGATTATGTAAGATTACAGAGGAATAAAAAGGGCACTTTATTCGTCATCAGTCCACGCGACGCTTTGGTATGTGATTGAAGGTGTTAAATATTTTATAAACGATCAAAACAAATAAAGTGCATCTTTAGTGTTACGGACCGCATACAGGTAAAACTTAAAAATCGCCCAGTATACTCAACAGATTTAGATTTTTCGAAATAAAAAATAAATAACAATAGAAAAATAGATATAGGCCGGTATACTAAAGAGCGCGTATATAAAAAAAGGGAAAACAACATACTTACATACAAAATAACAATCACACAGCCTAACACTCTAATTACAAAATATCATACAGCCTAAGATTAATTTTTGGACACCGGATGTAACCGGACCGGAATGCAGACCAGCTGCTTATTTATATATAAAAAATTATTACACATTACGCACGTGCTCGTTTTAATGAGAAACGAGCACACGGCCCGTTTACACAATGTCCATAAATTCAATTATCACACATACAGGAATTGTATAATTATAATCCGAAAATTATAATTATAAAAAATAAGATTGAGAAGGCTTCAAATTATTTTATATATACTTTATTAATTGTTAAAAACTAATGGAATAGCTCATTGCGAGAATACAACAATACTTTTGGCAACGCACTGAAGCCTTCTCAAATCACAGATTTTCATTTAAATTTAATAACTAACGTACCCTGGCACCAGGCTGTCCAATTACAATAAAACGTGAAATTTCAAAAATAGGTTCGTTTCAAAAAATAACGTTTCTGCTTAAACACTACTTGTCCGTGCGTGTTCGTTAATTATTTGTTATTATTATCTTTGTAATTATAATTCCTAATATTTTATGTCCTGTGTCTGTATAGAGCAGCCTGGTTTATAGCACACAACATCAAGCATGCAAGGCACTCACGGCCTCACAAAAATACATTCATAAAAATATCACTCACATTTTTTTTTTGTTATTATTCTCAAATTTTCCTGAGTTGAATCTTTAATTCTTGGAATTAAAAATTGGAATACATGTTGTGTGCATATTATATCGTATGATCAAGTGCATGCTTTATACATCTCGATTTACTCAATTAATGCATCATATTGTTTCTGCTTTTGGATGTAATTAAAACTGATTGTCCTAAAAATTAACTGAATATTTTTATATCCTTTTATTCATAATGATTGAAAATTGTTGACTTTATTACTTAAAATTATATTGAATATGAATTTTTTTTTTAAATAATTCTAGGACTCAACAGTTAGCAAAAACCAAAGTAATTTTATTGTCAGAAAAATTGTTTTGATAAAATTTACAGAGCGAATGTGTAAAACATGCACCGAAAAAAACAAATTAAACTCACTTTTTTTGTAACAACATGAAAAAATATCCTACTTTTTGTTTTTCATTTTTTCTAGTAAATTCGATATGTGATAGTGACAAAGATTATCATTTTTTTCTTCGTGTAACGGAAACTAAGGCGGAAACAAAACAAAAAATACGATCCAGAGGTAAACATGATTAGTGACAGGAGAAAAAATTGTCACACCACTCTCTTCAGTCTTGAGCTTATATTCGCACTGCTTTTAGTCCACAAGCGTTCTTTCACAGCTAAGTTGAAACAAACACGATTCACACGTGGTTCAAAATAGTCACACATTCGGCACCCCGTATAATATACATATATATAATTAAATGTAAACTTAATGACATTTTGGGGTTGGACCATGTCAACACTACCCTCTTTTGTTTTAAACAATCACACAAACTGAAATGATTCACTTAAATTTTATCAGACCCCCAATAAAATTTTGACTTCAATTAAACCCGAGCAGATTTTTTTTTTTATTATTATTATTTTTGTTTAAAATGAAATAATTTTTATCGATTGATTGACATGGTGAAGAGATTCATCGGTTTACACAAGAAAATTAATCCAAATGATATTATTACTATTACTTTTTTTGTTTAAAGATTTATGAGAAATGCGATTCCAATATTGATGCCGTTGACCAAACCTTCTTATTCATGTCTCCTGTAAGACCACAACTAGCCAAAGATAATCTGAAATAGTGAAACGTAGGTCATTTTTTATAGATCTGCACAGTATTTTCAAATTATATTTAAAAAAATAAATAATGGTTCAACAAAATCATTCTCAAAAAAACCAATTAGTAGCACAAAAGAAAAACAATGATTGCAAAAGTTTGTGAAAAAGCTTTAAGCTATGTTAGTATTCGGAAAAAAACAACAGACGTTAATGCAATTATATACAAAATTATGTAATTATTTTAATTTGTGATTTATTTAGTAATTAGACAAAATCTAACACATATAAAGTGCTCAAATTTGTAAGAGGAAAACATGTGTATGTAAACACAGTCCTACAAACAGTAGGCACAAATAAGTTTGGTAATTTAGTGATCGTTCAACAAAAATCAGTGACGAAAATTATGGAAATCTAAAATCAAATCTATTTAAAATCAAACGCGTACTTTTAAAGTTTTGGCCGTCACGTTGACAGTGTTTAACCGCAACCAGCAATGCACGCGTGTGATCCTTTATTGACTGGTGAGGCATAAAAAAATTTAATCTGCTTCTGATAATCCTTCAATTTAATTTTCCTCATCTTGAATAATTTGAAATATAAATGAAAATAGTAACATGTATATAGTATATTTTTCAGGATAACTCCTCAGTTCCAATAAGCAAGAAGGGCACTGTTTTCAGGTATAAGATGCATTGTTTTTATTATGAATTTATCTTTGATGACTCAAAAAATCTAACGCCAATTTTAACGTCAATTTTTGTTGAACGTTTTTTACACTTGCTTCTTCTAGGGAATAAACTTACTGTATTATCAATTCTTTTTAGAAGCAGCAAATCTAAAAACAATCACCGTGATTTTTTTTTCATATTTTCCCGCCCATTTTATTTATTTCTTTATTCTTTGTCTTAAAAACTCCAGTTATTACAAAATAGATAAAAATAAATATACGTGCAGCAATTGAGGCACTAAAAAATATGAAGACGTGTCTACTATTTGTATACTTTAGGCTAGTGATTTGCTACCTTTTAAAAATTAATAGGTTATAGTTTTAAATTACTTACCATGGAAAGTCACAAGATTTTATAAATTTAATCTTCATTATTTTGAAATCAAATCCCCAAATTATTTAAAAAAAGTAATATTAATCGTAAGTTTTTTTTTTATGTAGGAGAAATATATATTTTTAATCATTAACTTTTTGTTGTTATTTTCCTATACTATAAAATAAGAGGGCAATAAACAAATCAAGATTACTCACCAGCTAGCGGCAGCCGCAGTTGCGTTATTCTTAAGTTTCCTCAGCTCCTTCATCGCCCAAGCGGCTAAGGTTTTGGTGCGGGTCACCCTGCTCTTACGGCCCTGTATCAGCATTTCATTGATGGGCTCTAGGTCGAGAAGAGGAAGCATTGCACCGCCGAAGGCGAAGCACAGGTCGCCGACCAAACCGGCGGCCACCGCAACGGTTCCGTCGGAATGTTCCGGATCTCTAGCTATGATTGTAATGAATTGGACGATGAACGGAATATGAGGTTCCAGCATCAGGACATCAACGTGCGGTGTGGCGCCATCTCCCTTCAAACCTTGTATGATGCCGGTGTAGGCGTCTAAAACACCTTCGCGCAGCTCGTTGAGGTACTCGACCATTTCGAAATCGTTTCTATCGACCTCCGCCTGAGACGCTTGAGCCAATGTGGTTAAAACTACATCCAAGTACTTCTTGAACTCAGAACCGATACTTAGAACAATATCTCCAAAAACAGATAAGATCTGCGGTTTTACACTCCTATGTACTGAGTTGTTGCCTAAATTCTCTAATAGCAATTGCATGATTTCGTCGCAATATGGCAAAGCCTTCAATTTCAGTGCTCTGAATATGTCTCCGGTTAAACCAACGGCCGTGCCGCAAACTTGATACTCTTGATGATTCTTTAAGCCAATGTAGAGGAATGGTTTGAAAGCGTCCATGTACTTCAAGAATCCTTCACCTAAAACTTCGACTAGTGTGGATACGGCCATTAGTGCATCTTCTTGCACACCACCACTCTTATTGGAGGTGAACATGGTTAGCATAGCTGTCATGATGGCATCTGAGATTTGTGGAGCATCTGTTGGCGTTACCTTGCGAAGCACCGACTGTAAGGTACCGCAAAGCAATGACTGCAAATCGTTGAATTGTGATCTGTCTTTATGGCTGGCAATATGAGTTTCCATTTGTAGGACTTGCTGCAGTCTTTCCAAGATTACCATTGTTGTACGTTGGACAGTAACGTAGCAATCTTTAGGCGAGTTTTTAACCATTTCCATCAGAGCCTCGTACGCGGCAGGACGTAGATTAGCGAGAGCACCATCGGCCCGATCAGTAGTTTCCAAAAGATTTTGTATGATGAATTCAAAATATTCTGATAAAACATAGGTATCCGGCTGCCCGGTTTCCTCATTAACATCAGCCGCCTCGTATGAAGCTTCGGCTAATCCAGTAAAAGCCCAGCAAACATTAGCTGCGACTCTAGGCTCTGACTTCAATCCGCGGATTAAACTTTCCAGAAGTGGCTTAAGGAAGTGCTCGTTGATTGCAACTTCGGGTATAATTTCGCAGATTCGGCCGAAAGTCCATGCGGCGGTATCTCTAACTATTACACTATTATCATACATAAGTTCGATCAGAGTAGGCATGGCTTGTTCCACCAATGGTTTTAACGTGGTGTTATCAAGCCCGCCCAAAATCGCCCCAAAGACCATCAAGGAGGCATCCCTAAACCTCCAATTATCTGATTTGATATTTTCTTTGATGAATGGCAAAACAAACGGTACAATTTCATCCTCGCAACAGGTGGCTAAAAGCATGAGGCAAACTCCGGCCGCCTTACTTGGATTCCAATCGTCGTCATCGTCCAGTTCCTCTTGCTTGGTTAGTTTTTGCAAAAGTACTGGAACAATATACTGTAGGGCACCTTTAGCATAATGCCTCGAAACCCGAGCCGGTGGCCGTCCGGCTTCGGCAGCTTCCGTATCCTCAATAGCTAAATCTACCTCCTCGTCGCTAACATTAGACCAAAACTCGATACCCTGAAGCGCGATGGCATCATTCTCAGATTTCATAGCTTCTAGGGTGATAGGAAATAGAGCCTGTGCCATATAGGGCTCCATATACTGATAGTAGAGAGACAGGATCTTGACCAGACATTGCAGCGCGGCGACTTTTATCTGTGGATCGTTCGACTGTGTGGCCTCACAAACGACCTCCATTATAAAATTCCTTTCGGACTCCTTGTCGAAGTTCGCCCTGGTGAACTCCAGGGAGTTGTTTAGGGCCTGCGTCGCGGCAAGCCGGACGTGGTTGCTGGGCTCGACGCTCCTCATCCCGTGTATGATGGCGGTCAGGATGGCGTTCGACTGTGAGACCAACACTTCGGAGTCTATTTCCTGGCAGATGTAGCCGATGGCCTCGAGGGTCGCCTCCTTCTGCATCTCGGTGGAGTTCACCTGGATCACGTTGTTCACCAGCTGATTGATCAGGCTGGGCCACTGGCCGTGGGGTAGTTCTGTGACGCCCACGTACGCCACGCATTGTGCTGCCGACGACGGTCTGCTTGTTTCTGTACCTAACGCTCCCACAATCTAAATAAATTAAAAATTTGGTATTAAATGATTATAAAACCGTTTTTTAATTTTTTTTTTATAATAATTAAAATTCGCAGTTTTCTCCACTAAAGTGCTTCCAAATTTAACAATACGGGGAATTTAATATTAATAAGTAAAGCGTTTTCCGCTAGATGTCTCTACTTTGGTGAGCAACATTATGCTTCAAAAAAGTTCTTTGATAGTTTTGCATTTGGTGGAATAAGCACGTATTCCATTGCCCAAGAACTAAAGATTATGCAGAAAACTGTTTAGAACAATTTGCAGAAGTCTAGGCTCAAGAAGAACCTCGATGAAGCTCAACAACTGACCAGATGAAGAGAGAAAATTTTCTTTTTCGAGAACGAGGTCTTCTTCATTGCGAAGTTATGAAATTGCCTTCAAAATCATTTTAAAAAAATACATACAAACTTTTAAAATCCTTAAAAACTCACTAAAAGTCTGTGTAACAACTGAAAAATTATATTGGTGAAGAGCAAAGGAAAAAACATAATGCTAAAAATAAAACTCTAATTACATAATCTCAAAATTGTCAAACCTAATGTAACTTGAGGTTTTTCTCAACAAGCAATTGACCAATATATTTTCATAAAGTAAAACTCACTTTGTTAATATCACACTATTATTAATAGTGTGATATTAACAAAGTGAGTTTTACTTTATTTAAATATTCAAGATGTATCACGAAGTGAACGCCTCAACCATTAATCAATCAATATATTTTCAGCTTGATTTTACAAAAATAATAACTAATAATATTAATATTGTAAGGAAATATATTCAAAAAAAACTATTAAGACTATTACTGGTTAATAATTCATAATATACAGCAAACTGAAACGCTTAATTTTTTTAACACTTAAAAAAGAGTATTAGTGTTTTTTTGTGGTGAAAACATACTATGTGTTTTAGTTTAATGTTTATTTTCAGTGAAAATGATTTTTAAAAAATGACAAATGGCAATAATCAATATTTATTAAGGAATAACTAAAACTAAGATGAATACTTATTAGAGTAGGTGTTTATAACTTGAATACAACAAATAATTTTTAAACGAAATGACATTGCATTATAGAAGATTCTAGAAACAGTATGGCCAACTGTGTTATTCATATTTAAATCCTGCTAATAATTTTGTTTCTTTGAACCTTTTGTATTGAAGTAATAACAGAAAAACTACTTCATCAATATTTCTTGAATAATTTTCTCACTTATCTCTTGGTGAAACATTATGAAATAATTGGTTTGTTTCACTGATTTTTTATCATTATTCGTCTAGTTTCGCTTGTTACAGCATTAAAAGTGATTATAAAAGAAATTGGCAGGTTTTTGTATTCGGGTGCTTTAAATATAGGGGAAGTCCAGATCTCTTCATTGTCATTAATGAAGTGTTTTCCCCGATTTATGCCTATTTATTTCAAGTTAATTTTATACTTTTGTATTAAGAGTACTTACATTCTTTTTAATATACGTTCGAATCTCTTCTGGGAACGTAAGCCAGCGTTGTTGGTACGTCAGTTTCACATTGATGTCTTTGGATGTTAGCTGATTTTTCAGCTGTAGACCGGCAGCCATCCGGGCGACGGGGCTGTTGCCACCATGCCGCAGGATGTCAGACAGTGTTTTAATGAACTCTGGCAGGTTGGTGGCTGCGGCCTGCTCCAGAAAACTCGACGCCTGTTCCAGCTCATTTTTATCTTAAAAACAAAATGCAAACAATTGAAATAATAATCGAACATCCCACGATGAAATGAAAATAATTGAGGTGGCAAGGTGGTGGTGATAATACTGATTGAATGAATTGATTCGAGCCTGGATCAAGTTTGTCAGGAGAGATAGGTGTGACCTCTAAATTTAAACATGGATCATATTGATTTCTCACGGCGGAACGGCCCGTGTTACGGTTCCGTCCACGGTGTCCCGCAACGAATTTTGCGTATGGCCGACGCGTGTTTCGTCCGATTCGTGGGCCAGATAATGTCGCAACGGCAGTTACAAATGGCAACCCGTGACATTTATTGAAAAGCGATAGTTTACCTGGTGATACAGTCTTCTCTAGGACTTGGATTAGTTGCAGCGTTTCTTGATGCATGTTCCTTAAATAATTTTAAACGTTAGCACGGTACTTTTCCCAGTTTACGGTCCTAGCTTAAATATGTAACCGGCGAACACGAACACCACATGTAAGACGATTGAAACTAACAGGAGTAGCAGGATAGCAGCATTCATACGCCTTGCTTGACAGCCGATGGGAATTTTAATCGTTAAGCCAGAACGCCGCGCTTACACTTCAACGGCGGGTTTTTTCAGGTGAAACGCGGGCGGTTTTATAATCCGCATAAATACTTCAGCTGGTGATAGAGGAGAGGTTTCGTGATAATATGAGTTTTTTTGCAGATCGTGGGTACTACTTTACGCCGCGCACTAGATGCGGCCGTTACAATGAACGCGCTCAAATTTTAGATACTTTACGTAACGACAGGTGGCGCCGAATTAATTTATTTCAAAGACTTAAAAACCCAATACTTTTATGACGGATTAAATAATAAAAGGTTCTTAAACAAATATTAATTCTTAACATGTACTTTAACAGCGTACAATACAAACATTCGTAATCGGTGACCTATTTGAGAATTAGACAATTGTCGCGCTCAAAATTTATGTCCTGCTTATTACGACAGGTGGCGCGAAAATGATTTTTTACAGTTGTCTCTTTAAACCTATTAATTTTCCATTTTTAACCAAATAAAATATTGTTGAAAAGAAATAATATATAAAAATAAAATTTAAACGTATAAAAAAAATAATTAAACGTTTTATTTATTTTAATTAAATCACTTCTTATGAGTGTATTTTTGTTTGTTGTTGGGTTGCGTTCTCTTTCAGCACTTTAAAATAGATATAGTGTTTTAATTGTGAAAGTGAACATTTTATTAGCTTCATATTTATGGTTAATTTAGCAATCTAAACCGATCGTGTAGAAGAAACGACCTATTCTGAAAAATTTCTACGATCTCATATAAGTATGTTGTGTTGTCTACCTCAAACTTCTTTTCAAGGTATTTTTAAACATAAAATCATACAAATATTTAAGAATTTATTTTAAATAAGTAATTCTCGAGGCTTTCACTTCCTAATATATTTTGATAATTTTAAGTATAATTATACAATTTTTAAGGAAAAGAATTAATGTCAAAATGTTAACGCGGGAAATTTAAACAAGATACAATTAAAACACATCACCCTGTATATTTAAGTTAAATTATATAAATAGTCTTTCGCATTGTTGCCATATTTGATATGTTTATTATAATTTACAAGCATTTAAATTAATTTTCAAAATAATCTTCACCATTGCTAAATTGCACTATTAAAAATAAGAAAAATGTTGTTTGTTTTGAATTTTGAAATCCTAAAATATCAACAAAAAAAATGCCGGCGCAGTTGTGACTATTGTCATATTTTTAATTAAGTAACTAAAATTAACGACAGTGTTGAATCGATAAAATTAAAATAAGTTTTTCGCCGATGTCAAACGTGCACTCGAATAGTAGAAACAGCTGACGCGAGAATGAAGTGATTGTAGGTGGACTGGTGGTGAAATAATCCGTGAGACACTATCAAAACATGCAGTGTGAATTTAACGGGTCGGGCGGTCTCCTCTATAAATAATAATATACCGACGAAACTGATCTGTTAGGCGCGGATAATCGCAAACTTGCAGTTTCAAAGAAATGTCCGCAATCAGTTGACATTTGACAGTTCGTTAATAAGTGTAGTAGACGTGTTACATCAGTAACACAACGATGTTTCCCGTTTTAATTTGATGTTCAGTGCGTGTAAAGGACGGCCCGTATGTTTTGTTTATTAGGTACGTGTTTTTTTGTCGCATCCCCCGGATGCACCGATCGCCCCCCTGTCGCTGCCCAACCCAAACGCTACAGTTATCCATCGCTATTTTTGGACGGAAAAAACAACCGCTGACCCCCTTTCACCCTCCCAGCAATTCCTCTGCAGCCATTGTTTATGTTTGCATAATGACTCATTGAGGTAACAAACACTAAACAATTTTGCGCCCTTGTTGCAGGTTATGTGCACTGAACACAACGTCTTCTGAGAGACAATGAATCAGGATGACGAGTTGAACCTCGATTCCAAGTTGAAAGTGCCGCAGAGGGAGAGCAGGCTCGATGTGGAGTTCCTGCACGCGCTCAGGAACAGGAGCCTGGGCTTAAAGGACACGGGATTCTCAAACACTGATTTCAATTTACAAGCCCGTGCCGAGGATGAGCTGGTCAAGAAACAGTTTAAGGAAATGGTGAGTTTGATGCGACAGAAACAAAAAGTAGTTTTGATAAATTTATTGTTATAACCTTGGTAACAGTTGGTTTATAGGATGTTTGTTTAATTCATATGTTATTTTACTGAACTTGATTTAACATGAAAACAAAGCCCAAAAATTTTAAAATGAGTATTATTAATTTTATTGCATTTTCTAAATATTAAAAATTTTAAAAAGAACCTTAGATAACTGAAACACTTTAATTAAACAAATAAATTAGAAAGTATATAAATTATAAGACAAATTAGAGATAAGTGAGATAATTATTCAAAAAATATAGACAAATTTTTTCAAACAGATTAATTGATAATAAATAATAAATATATGTATAGGTTAACTTTACATTCATGGTAAATAACTGATAGGACTAGTCTAATTATCTGGGAAAATTTCATTTAAATTATTTATGTAATTTATAAAAAAAAAATATAAAACAAATGCATAATCATGAATGTGTATATTTCAAAAACTGAAATCAAATAAAAGAAAGTGTTTAATACATAACAGGTTCGTTTATCTGTTTCCTTTTTATCAGTCCAGAATGATTCATCCTTATTGTCCAAAGAATGTGTGTGACAAACAGTAGTTTTATATTTAATAATAAGTGTGCCATGAAACACAGTTGTTATCAACTGTTTTTAATCACCAAAAAATTATACAATAATAATATATTTTTATAATTTACCTACCTGTATGCAGAAAAAAGTGGTTGTTATATCTTAAACTTAAATAAGAAAAGATTTTTTTTTCTAAAAGCATTTATTAATCACTTTAACAACTTTAAATAATAATTTTTGTCCTACAAATTTTAACTTAATGACAATAACAATTAAAACATATTCATTTCAAATAAGCCTAGATTATTGTGTCTAATTAGGTAAGGCATCTTCAATAGTTCCATTTTTTTCATCAGGGTCATTCTCACAGTCGTCTATAATAAGAGTAACGGTGGGATCATCATTCTTACTATCAGGCAACTTAATTGAAGCCTGCCAATCGTACTGATTTTCTCTCCTCCTGAACAAGTTTGCAACGTACATGTTCAACTCTTTCTGCGCGACCAGCAGATACACTAAAACGAACACCGGTCTGAGGCCTATAGGCATGTGCAGGATCTTCAATACAAGTCTCGCATGTTCTTTTTGGAATATGAAATGAGCTACAACCATAATAACACCTGTAATTATAATAGTGTATGCAACAATTCTTGCCACATTAATTCTGATTATTTCTTCTGGTTCTAAAGAAGCCCAATTTCGCTTGTAGCAGATAATGATGTCCTTAATAACAGTGATGATTGATATGCAAAGTAACACAGCCCTTATGATATGGCCGATGTAATTAAAATTTTCAGTGGTCATGCATACTGTAATTCTTAATAAGGCGATAATACAAACGAGTGTATAAATAATGGAAATTATCCATTTCGTTGATAATTTTTTTGTATGAACAATTGTATTCAGTTGGATTGCAGCGATGAACAGCAGGTAGCCCATTAGTAGTATACCATCGAGATGTTCTAGTAAACATCTGACCGAATGGAAAGGTTTCAGAATGTATTCGAGAAATATCTTGGTCCTTAGCAACAGTAGAGCATCGTTGATGAACATGTTTAATAAAAGGGTTCTGGTACGGCATTTTTTAGTTGTTATTAATAATACCACCAGTAGTACATCTGTTAGTCCTCCAATAATGTTACAAGCAGTTAATGCTGTTCGTATATAATCGGGGTAATAATTTGTACTATCCAGTACATTCACGTAAGTTAAATTGCTTTTATTTGCAGTTTCATTTACCAAAGTTAAATTGCTTTTATTTGCAATTTCACTTATGAAATTTAAATTGCTTTTATTTGCAATTTCATTTACCAAAGTTAAATGGCTTTTATTTGCAATTTCATGTACCAAAGTTAAATTGCTCTCATCTATATGAAAGAAATGCCTATGATCAAAATCAAAATCCAGATTTTCATTGCTGTATTCGTAGTCTAATTCATTATACTCAGTTGACATATTGTGTTGCCTAAAATAAAAAAATATATTTTTTTTATTAGTAATTATTTTATATATAAGTAAAAAGTAAAATGTTTTTTTGAACACTAGAATTTTTTTGTCTCAGATTTTAGGAAGATTTGAGTAATTTATTCTTAATCAATTATATTTTAATTTACCGTTATTTTAAACAATATATAGTAAGGAAAAAACAGTTAACAAGTTTAATTTAAATAAATACACAATTAGGTTTCTTTACTTTTTCCGATAAAAAAAAAAAAAACGTGGAATTACCAAAGCAAAAAAAAGCACTAAAACAAATGTACGTCGCTAAAAAAATTAAAACGAATGAATAAACATATAAATTACTAAAATTATAATTTATATTTGTATAGTTTAAAATCAGTTGGTGCGCATGTACAATGGTTTTACCTTGTGCCGTTAATTCGACGTGTAATTAGAATCCAAAACGAACGTGTACAGCATCGAATTTCACAAACGACTGCACGGATATTATTCGATTTAACGTTTATTTATTCCGTTTTTGAGATAACCTCCCCGCGTTTTTTATTGACATTTGACTCATCAACTGAGAAGGAACTGACATAATAACTTAGTTCTGGGAAATTTTAATTTTATTTGTGTTTATTATTTTTATCAAAGCGTGTTGATACTGAACGTGAAGGTTTTAACTAGTTGGATTACATTATTTTATATCTAACAAAATAATTACAGGAATTAGTTAGTTAGCGTTACAAGATCATTACAATAAAATAATATTTGGAGCATATATCTTGTAGGCTTCAGGGGTTCTTCTATTGGAGCCACTGTTGGCTAGTGAAAATAGTTATCACGTAATCGTGACTACTGAGTTCATTATTTAGTTATTTTTGGCGTATTTACGTCAAATTTTTGAACCTTAAATAATTTAAGGTCCAAAATCAAAGCGCCTTAGCGTACTCTTGACCTACCGCAACTGACCATTGTTTGCGGTAGTGCGATACCCCTAATAAATTATTATTTGTCGTAGGTCAAGAGTACGCTAGCCCCAATTAAATGTTTGGAAAAAGGTAAAAAATACACGAGGATCGCATTGTGTTCAGGTTATCTACCATTGCTGTTCATAATAATTTACTTAATCTGCTGAAAGTTTTATGTTTTGACTTCGAATAAAAAGTAATCATAATTGCAGCGGTGCGAGATGCCGGGAATGCCGAGATCTACGTTCCTCATGGTGTTCAGCCCAGACGGAACCAAAGTGGCTTCAACTCATGGCAACCACAACATCTACATCACGGACGTCCGAACCGGGAAGAACATCAAGACTCTTCTCGGACATCCGAGGACGCCGTGGTGCATCGCCTTTCATCCGACCTCCAATCAGATCATCGCGTCCGGTTGTCTCGGTGGCCAAGTTAGAATATGGGACCTGAGTGTAAGTGTAAATTATAGTACCATTTCAAGGTATATAGCGATCGATATACCAACCATTTCGTGATAATATTATTACACAACAGCTCTTACAACGGTAACGGCTGTCGTGTAATGTACTTTTCATTTAGGGCGGTAGCGAAGTGTGGACTGCGGAAAGCCAAACAGTGATCTCGTCGATCGCCTTCCATCCCGACGAGAGACTGTTAGTGATCGCCACCAACAACGAGCTCTTCTTCTGGGACTGGAGCAAACCCGAGCCTTTCCTGCACGTCGCCACCGGTAGCACGAAGGAGAAGGTCAGATACGTGGCGTTCGATAAGCTGGGCCACAAGCTGATCACGGGCATAACGAACAGCCCGCAGACCAGGTGGGAAAGGGTGAGGGCTCCGGTACCCGTACCGAGGCCTGCCGACCGTGCAGCCAGTCCCTACAGAAGGAGGATAACACCCCGACTGATTACTAGCCTACCTTCTGGTACAGCACCTGTTAACATACAGGTAAAAAACTTGTACAACTTATTTTCTTACTTTACTACTTTTCTTACAATTTCAGTGTACTAGACCAAGTACCAGCAGAGAGCCTCTGTCCAGTGTTCCAGAACGGGAGCGTAGGATAACAACTTGCTACAGGGATTTGGTCCATCAATACGAAGTGTTAGTCCATCGTTATTTACAAATATACCGACCGCCGGTGATGGTAAGTTTCAAATTGAATAAGAAATATATAATTTAAATTGAATAATTAATTAAGCATGTTGAACAACCACCACTCCACTATTTATCATCTTTTTAAATCGCGTAGTCATTCTAGTATTTTATTATTAAATTAAACATACCCTTTATGTTACTATTTTTTTATGTGTTTTATAGATTGATCAAGGGACTGATCCAATGGAGGTAGAATCGTCGCCGAATGATCAACCATCGACCTCCTCAGAACCCGCTGCGCCGTTAAACGCCTCCACCCCATCGACTAGTCAAACGGTACAACCTGACCCTACAACGCCGTCGACTAGTGCGACCGCCACGCCACAAGTCTTTAAGAAATCCAGCGCATCTCAGCCCGCCAAAAATAAGTCGAAGAAACCGAAAACCACCACCGATACGCCCGGTCCCAGCACAAGCGGAACCAATACCAACCTATCCGAAAGCCCAACTAGCAGTGCCCAATCACCCATGCAATTGAATTCAAATATCGCCTTGTTTTCGAGAAAAACCAATAAAACGATAGGGAGTACGCAAACTTCAACGCCTACACAGTGTCCAATCGTCCCATCTAACGACGCAGTCACCGCCAGCTTATCCTCAACCAATCCTCAGAAACTAAATCAAAATACTACTACTCCTAATGACGATGCGAATAAAATAGATTTTCGCATTGAAATCCAAAGGAATGCCGATGATAACAACAGCTCATCAGAGGATGAGGAGAGGTTTTTGCACGACATTATAGCAGACTTTGAAACTAGGAATAATAACGAGGAAGCTAATCAAAACTTACCATCTACTTCCAATACCCAACCGGGACAAAGTGATGATCAAGATCAGAGGATTCGCGATTTGGCGATATACAGGTATTTAAACCTAACCAGGAGGTGTGATACTGAGGTGATGCGGGAGCGACTCAGCCCGAATGTAACTAGAGTGACGATGACGAGAAGATTCGTGATTCCACCATCTTCCGAAAACACCAACACCGAGGAATCGGCTTCATCAAAATCAACCCCAGCAAAATCGGCCAATCCCAGTAATAATAGTCCATCCACTAGTAGTCAAGAGCCAACTTATAAAATGCGAATTAAATGCTCGGTAACACCGAACACGAACGAAACGGAATCTGGTGAGAATCAAGAAACCACACCGAAACCCTCAACGTCATCGGCGTCGACGCAAAACAGCGACCACATTTCTGATCTGATCAGGAACGCTGAAATAATGTTGGCGCAATTTCGGCAGAATTTATTAGAGCAGCGCGGAATTTTACAAAATTCAGACACACCGTCTACATCCGGAGCTAGTGCACCCTCACAGTCGGAGGATCAAAGTAAACCGTCAAAAGGTACAAATACAAGCGATCGACCAAACACAAATTCCATACGTAAACGCGTGTATCCATATTCTAAAAAATCTAAACGACACCCGTTAATTAGTTGGGCTGTATCATCCGACAGTAGCAGTTCTGATGATGAGCAAAGGAGTAAAAGGGGTCGACCAACGACTGAAACCTCCAGCGCCGATCACTCATACGCCGGAACCTCGTCCCAAATTTACGACCGTTCATATATACCTTTAAGAATCGAATTACCCTCTATTAGAGAAGTCATTTTACCTGAGGATAATAGATCGGAAGCACCAAATAACGATACGCCACCGACGAATGAAGAAAATTTATCTCCTCCAGTCACTACGCAACCTCCCATTTTAAGTTTTGCAGAACTCGAGAGGGAAGTAAACGAAGTGTACAACAACCGCGACGGCACCCCCAGTCCAGAGAGACCAGAAAATACGAACGAAAACAATGAAGATAACGAGCGGGTGTGTAGAACTTGCGGAGGAACAATTGATGACAGAGCGAGAAGATTGGAAAATAACAATACAGTACCTTGCAGGGGGTACATTTGCTCCCGAACACTATTTCCAAACAACAACGGAAATACCAGCAGCACTAATTCACAAACTCCTGAACCGTTACGGTGCAGACTTTTATCTCATAGACTATCAGCGTTCCATCCGACTAGACTGACAAACCAAAGAACACCGACGCGGTCATTAAGAAGCCCTAGTTTCTTATTGAGGAATCGTCTGGGCAACTTAAACTCGAATGAAAGCCCGACCAGATCACAGAGTTTCGCCCCCGATGAGGTCATCAATTATTCGGAACGAATGAACGAAGAGGAAGCTCCTCGAGGTTATCACCCGTTCGACCCACCGCCAGAATTAATGTCGATAAACCCTGAAAATATAGGAATAGGAAATATGTATTCAAACATAGTACAGGAATTGGAGTCGAGTTTGAATGATGTTAGGAATATACGGTATAATAGAAGACTCGGAGAAACCTCCGATATGTTAAGCAGCTTTTCTGAGCGTTTGGAGAGTATAATGACGCAATCGAATGCTATTTTAAGAAACCTCAGCACCTCGCTAGAAACACTGCCAGTTAATGATAACGATCGTGCTAACTCTGAGAATTTGACCAGGGTGTTTCGTTCGTTACGCACTCTGGGTATTTTAACCAGAAACAATCCCGAGGATCCCCTTTATGATTTAGTTAATCCCGTCGGTGATACCAGAAGGAATGCTTTTAATACGAGCAACCCTTTAACTTCGGACCATACTTATCCTTTAAATCCGGAAAACCCTCAAATGGCCAACATGTCTCCTTTGATGGTGTCGTTGCACTTGACCGTCTCGCACATCCAAAGGCAGGCTAGATTATTAAGGCAGCAGGTCGAGAGCATCGAAAGGATAGATAGGGCGATGCTGGAGGTTGCACAGTTGCAAATGATGAGGCAGATGTTTGACGAGCTGCACGGGCATTTTTCTTCAATTTCCGGATCGGGCGGCGTGTCCAGTGTGCGGCAAATGATGGCGGGCACCCGCATCAGCGACTCCAGTCCCTACGATTCACCTCCCAGCGACGACAATACGCAAAATCAAAACACGGAATCCGAGCCACAGGCCTCGACCAGCAGCGCCCCCCAGGATAATCAAAATCAAAACACACGGACGCGCTCGAGGAAGACAAACCCAAGGTGCCTATTTTTAATGCACAGACAGTTCAAACGTTCTATTAATCTAATTCTTGGGTCCAGGAGGAATAACAATAACAATAATAACAAAGAGCGGGTGACGAAGAGGAACGTGTACAGAAGGTTCGTGCCCAACCGGCCCAATACCAGGCCCACTGTGGATGTCTCGAGTAATAGGGGAAGAGGACTGCTGAAT
Organism: Ontholestes murinus; assembly: GCA_963969525.1. Lineage (NCBI taxonomy): Eukaryota > Metazoa > Arthropoda > Insecta > Coleoptera > Staphylinidae > Ontholestes > Ontholestes murinus. The sequence continues at coordinate 80,616,847 of OZ018389.1, read as the reverse complement.
TTGTTCAATCCCGACACGCTCACTTACATGACCAGGCGGCTGGAGCATTTTTTGATGGAACACGGCCGGTACATCGGAAGGTCTGTAATACCGACGAATAACTCGAGTTCGAACTCTAGGTCGGTTGTCGGTGAGCATATAATGATGCTACGGCTGGGGATCTGTAGACGAAGGATGAATAGGATTTTAGGTGAGCAAATATATGCAAGTATATAAATGGGAAAAACCTTAGGATGGTGGTATATTTATTTTATCACGTTCTATATATTTTATTTATTTAATCTTTAACCTTTCTGCTATTTCTGATGTAAGCCTTCTATATATACATTTATTAATTATATGTTGACGTTCAAACGAATGTTTAGAAATATTTAATTCTGTTTACCGAACCTATTTAATTATGTAAAAAAAATGACCATTTCATAATTTTTTAATCAATAGATATCGATGAGAATCTCGTTTAATGTGAGTAACTTTCTGTACTAAACTCCGCTTTGAAATTTGTGCTTATAATAGCGCCCTCTTCCAAAACATGTTGGGAATCTATTAGATAGCTTTATATATATAATTTTGCGATCCCATCTAACTTTTGATAATTTAATTAAAACCATTAACTGTGGTCTTAATAGTCTATTGTGTTAATTGAGTAGTATGAAAAAAATATTTAATATTTTCATATGTTTAATATTTTAGAATCAAGATTGTATGAAATAATTTTTTCAGGTCTGAATTATGATACCAATAGAAACAATCACTCCAGAGTGACGGTGGACGGGTCGACACGTTTTGGTGCCAGACAGACCCTCAGTTCGATTTTGGACACGCTGACCCGTTACATGGACGCGAACGCGAACACTCAGATCTCGCCCCATTTCCGTTCACACATTTGGGAAGTGATCGAATTGTCGCTGCTTCTTTCGGAAATTCTGCTGTTGCAAATCGTCGATTCGATTCCACCGCCCAGCGGAATGAATCTAGACCCGGAGCGGGAAAGTTTATCGATGCGAATCGACCAGATGTGCAGCAGAATGTTGCAGAGCCGACTGAGCGGGCAGTCACATCAGCTGACGAGGAGTTTGAGGTTGTTGCGATTGACGGTGAGGCATGCAACACAAGCCCTGGGACAGACGTATACAGCGCGGAGGAACGCGATGTTACCTTCGAATAGTGATAACGAGAGATTGGGCAGCCGGCAGGGATTGTTGTATGATATACATAATTGCTTGAGGAATATACGACGGCACAGAGAGACTTCTTCAACTCGAGTCGATAACGTAACAAATCCGACAGGAAGAGAGTGGTATCGGACAATAAATGATTTAATAACAAGGTATACTAATTCTCCCTCGCAAGAAAGTACGGCTAATTCAGCATTAAATAGCGAAACAGGTGAAGACAGTAGACCACCAACAACTATAGAGGACGCCAATAGCAGCGATGATAATAATTCGAATTCTAATAATAATACGGGGACTCGGATTTATAGACCTTTATACCGAACTAGTAACGTTAATTTGTTAAATAATGAGGAATCATCTTCACCGGGCCCTCGGAATCGTTTATGGAATGTTCCTACTGTTACCGTTAACGATGTTCCTGTAACTGAATCCCCACACTCACCATGGCACCCCAGATTCCTGGCTAACAGGCAGCGGTTATCGGAAAGGTTGGACGAGTTGAGGACGACGGGGGGATTGTTCAGACCTAGGTTCCTCCATCCGATGTACGCGGGGCCGAATCCGTTCGAGCCCGATCTCGACGATCTCCATCGGGAGCAAATGTACGATAGTGATATTATAGCTAATGTTACTCCTAATCATAGGATTCAAGTGTGGGAGTTTTCTCACGGTACTATACCGAATATTAATAATGGTGAGTACCTGGCTATACGATAGTGATTAGATTTTCATTTGAATGTTTCAGCTTTAAAAAATGTGGTTGTGACTGAGTGTAAAATACACAATGATGCTAGCGTGGACTATGCTTCCGATGGGAGCATCTTGGTGACTTTGCTACCTTCTGGTGGATATATGAATATTTCTAATAGATTAGGTAAGTTAAATAAAAATTTGTAAAATATTTGATTGTTTAACTAATTTTTCGGTTTTAATGTAGCAATATGCTAGAAAGGTTAATGGCATACAGTAACAGGAAAACAATAATTCAATCAATTTAATTTTAATTAATTAAGCCAAATATAAAAATGTTTTGTACACCACACTAAAAGAAAAACTGATATCTGAATCTACTATTATTATATTTTAAATACTTATAACCTTAATAAATAGTATTTTAATTGTAGGTGTCTACAGTTTGGAATGGGAAACCTTGGGCCAGTGTCTGTATCAGACTAGTTTCGAACAAAACGCGGTATCTGTATCCCTCTCGCCACTGAACAGACACCTGATTGTGGGACTGGCGTCCCGCAGGATCCCCATAATGCCCAGCGACAAGTGGACCATGGCGCAAATATTCCTGCTGGACGAAAAGGACGCGCCTTTCGTGAAACTCTCTCCGATACGCGAACTCGAGCAAAATCGCGACACAAACTATATGAGCGTGAACTGCATAAGGTGGCTGCCGACATCCGGACAGGGTTTGGTGTTCGCCACAAACACGGGGCATCTCAGATTTCTAACATAAGCCATAAAATACACGCATATATAAAGAAATATATATACACACATGGTACGTCTAATGAATTTCTTATCAGAATCTCTTTGGTGTAATGAAAACGTCTAAAATCGATCCATCGTACTCTGCAAATATAACTTTGCTTTATTACACTGCTATAAAAATGTTTCCAACACCTAAAATTCTGTTAACATTATATATTTCTTATTACAAAATTTACAATTTTATCCGAAACTTTATTTTTAATTCTTACACTTATCCATAATGATTTTTTTTTTCATCATAAACTTTTTATATACCATTATACTAATGTGTGTCTGATAAGAAATTAAATTATACTCTGTATTATAAAAGAAGTTTATCTATAAGACTGCTTAACTTAATTTTTAACGTTTTTTGTTCCCTTAATTTCCTACATATGTAAGATATAAGATGAATGTATCGTTCTTATGAAGCCTGTTTTCTTCCTTCGTCGTTTCGTTTTGTTAGTTGTTGTTAACGTTATTATTATTATTTCTGTTTTTTTTTTTCTTTTTTGGGGATTTCAAGCCGTTCACGAATGAAGAAACTTTTTTTACTTGCATGAATGTTAATTTCCTCCTTTCGACATTGTAGACGATTTTTTTTTTAATCCTTGTGAAAGTATATTTTTGTTCTGAATTTCAGAAATTCTTGTGATCGAGCGTTTTATAGTTTTATTGAACATGTAAAGTATATAATCTTTAAGTATCATTATTTAAAATGAACAGTTTAATTTATATTACATTCAAGTGTATATGATTAATAAATATTCTTCAAATTATTTTAATAGACTTTTTTTATTACAAAATTATTATAATTGGATCTAAATTCTCTGAAGTTAAAACTAACCTTGGAATTTACTGAATAAAAAATGTTTTTCTTGGAAACGTTTTTTTTTTTCTTAGGAATTGAATAAATTTAACATTTTAAGGAAAATAATTTTTTTAATCTTGACAAATTAAATGAAAATAATTATTGAATCTTGGAAATGTTCACTTTGTTATACATTTTTGATTGTTTTCTTTGGTTTAATAAATAAAAATACATTGAGAAATACAAAGGGTAGATATATCCCAAAATTTACTTATTTTTTTTAATTAAAAAAATCAAGTAAACTTTTTTAATTTTTTAAATGATTACTTAAAAAATATTTCCTCTAATGATTTTTTTTTTTTTAAGTTGGCGATTGTTATCAACTTATTAACGCCATTAATTCGTAAATTTTTACAACTGTGTTTGTTGTAATTATTATATGTTTAATTCACTGTATATTTAATTTTATGATTTTGTTTAATTAATTAAGCGCAATAAAAATTATAATATTAAATGTTTGTTGAGGAAATTTGGCAACGCCGCTTTAGTGTCCATGTTTTCTTAGTGACTGTGCGTCCATCTTGTGTGGATTCGATTCCTTGTAGTGAAATCTAAATATAAGAGGTGTTCCAAAATAAACATTCAGTATTCAAATGGGCGCCGCTGTCGAGAATAACCAGAATTCACAGAAGCAGGCGCCCGCCAAGCAGAAGAACGGTCCGAGTAAAGGGAGGAAGCCCCCGCGGCGTGGTCCGCACCACCAGGCGCCATTTCACTTGCCACCGCATCCCATGATGAGGCCCAGGCCGTTCATGCCGAGAATGCCACCGCCGGGAATGAGGCCGATGGGCCCGCCGCCCGGCATGCGACCACCGATGGGTCCTCCAGGCATGAGGCCGCCCCCGCCACCGATGCGTGGACGTATGCCGCCGTTGCACAGGATGGGGGCTAGGGGGGCACCACCAGGTCAGTTCAAACACAACCTTAAATTGTAAACATTATTTACTTAGAAGTGAAACACATTTATAACTTTGTATAACATGTAAGTTATAAGTGTGTATCATTTCTGTTCAACATATAATGAAATAGAATCCTTCAACATCAACAACATAATTTACTTACATTGTTTACTTTAAATAATTAATATTTTTGTTAAGTAAAGGCAATTCAGTTTATTTACATTTTTAGTTATAATAGGAATACGTGTAAAATAGGGTTATAAATCACATTGTAATTGCAGCTAAGTTAATTTACTTGAATGGTTTAAAGTTTATTATTGTATTATATCATTTTACTTGTTGATGTTTAATTTTAGACTGGACATATTAAACTTGATTATAAAGTAACAATAACATAAACAAAACATTTTATCAATGAAAATGGCATGTGATTCTTCATTAGAATTGTTATTTATCAGAATTTATAAACATTTAAAATGTAACAAAGTACATAAGAGGTTGTCATTGAAATTTATGTGTAAGGATAGCAGCAATTAACAGTTTTACTACTTATTTTATAAAATATTGTAAGTATTTGATTTTATTTGTAAGTCAAACTAAAATAAAGGGTTGATGAAGGGTCTTTATTATAAATTTCATATTGTGTATTCTCAATAATAAAAGCAAAAATACCATGTGATCTTTAAAAAAATATCTGAGCTGACCTTGACTTTTACAACACAACTAGCAACTACATATAATTATAATTTACTAACTGCAAAAATCATTTAAATTAATTAAGAATCAAAAGGAGAATTCATTTTACTACTGGGTAAATAAATAACCAAATACGAATATACTATATTTTCAAGGAGTAATCTATAGTAAAGATTTAAAAAATATTTTGAAATGTATGTTATAATAGATTAATACATATAGTATACATATATGTATTTGGTCGGGGAAACCAAAGGATTTTGTTATAATAAATCGTTAAAAGGTGATATTTTTCACTTTAAAAAATCTAAACATATGTAACACATTACAATTTTAAATTACAATATCAATTTGTTTTCAATTCAGAATTTGCTCTATTATTTGTACGTTAATTATTTTTCAAAATATAATTATGTATATTAGGTATGAGGCCACCACCACCAGGCATGCGGCCACCACCGCCAGGAATGCGCCCTGGCCCTCCACCACACATGATGCGGCCGATGATGCCGCCGCCGATGATGGGCGGCCCCAGGCCGCCTCGCGGCTTCCGTCCGATGGCGCCCAACAACAACGGCCATCGCGTGCAGGACGGCAAAATCCAGAAGAAGCGAAAATTCAAGAAGAACTTCGACCTCAACAAACCGTGGGTCACTGAGACGATGAAGGAGGAGCTGAAAAAGAACTACGAGCTCTTCGCCAAGGCGAAGTTCACCCACAAACACGAAGACTGGGTGGCGTACAAACAACAGAAGGACAAATACTTCAAGATATACTCGACGGCGAAGCTCGAGTACATCGGACAGCATCCAGAGGAGGTGCGTATTCCACAACTCATGCCAGCAAATAAGAAACCCGCTGTTATCACAGCACCTATCGATTACACGGCTGATGTTGTTTTATAGGTACATGATACTATCAAATTACTTCTTTTACTCTTGCCCTTTGTTAATTCACTAATTTTGGAGGGTGATATTTACATGTGATATGCATTATTTAAAGATGACACTGATCTCTTTCATACAAGACTATAAAATATTTTCAATAGTAAAATATAAATTCTGAGGTTTATAAATAGGGAGTGAATGTTTTTAATTTATTAATTGATGCAAAACAAGTGTTATTATATTTATTTTTAAACATATTTGTTATACTTTTATTTATATTTTACACCTGCAAGCAAACTCACATTCACAAGTCAAATTTTAAATAATAAAAAATATTTATAGAGAAGAATGTTCTTATTTTAGAAATAAATTTACATTAAATATATACGTAATAACACAAAAGTATTAAACAAAATTAAATACTTCTGTTTAACAGATGCATTTATTTTATATTTAAAATGAAATATTTCTGTTCAACAGATATATTTATTTTATGTAATAATAAGAAAAGTTTGACTGGTGCACTTTATGTGGGAGTACAATACAATCTAATCAATTAAAATTACACAAAAATAGGACTAAAAATTTCATATATTAAAATATGTCTTATTTTTGTTATAGAAAATTAATAATAATTTTTCCATGGTACCTCAAAAACTTTCCTTCTTCCAGTATTGATATACGAGGATCCTAAGATTTAATTTTATTCGTGGCCCAAAAAAAACTATTTAATTTTTAAAGTATTAAAAATTGTAAAGTAATTACATTTTTATGAGTGAACTAATTCTGTTCAAACAAAAGATAAAATAAAATCTTGGAAGAAGGAAAGTAAACCACAGAGTGACTTTTTTTTAATTAAAACAGTAAAATTTATGTGACAAATATTTAATTAACATTGTAACATTACTGTAAATATTTATGTATTCTTACATTTGTACATTATTTTATATCACCGTAACTACAAATAACTAATGAGGCATTAATGCCCTGTGACTAATCTGTAATCCAAATTTAGTTTGATATCATAATAAACTGTTTTAATATAAAACATTTATTACACTTTCATTACATGCAAAACCTGTCATCATCTTTTAATTCACTTAAAGAAAAGAAACTTTATTCATATTTTTAATTAATTATTGTGGGCCGTTCTATAGAAAATATTTAAAATACCATTTTCATATTGCAAATGTTGTGCATCAATTATGGACTTACGGGCGAATACCGCAATTCAAGCCCTATTTACGAAAACCCGAATTTAATTTCATCACAAGTACCCATACTGAATGTAGAGTATAATGCATTGGCTGGATTTGTTTTCAGGACGTAAACAAAATCATGGCGGAAGCAAACAGTACTAATGTAAATAAAGATACCGGCGGCCAGGTCAGTGGCGACAACGGCGCCAAAGAGCCCGTTGTCACAGACCAAGCCGCTGAAAACAGTGAAACTACTGTCACGGAACCAGCTGTTAATGTTGGGAACCCGTAGAGGGGGCCGCTCTTCAAAATTACTCTTGCCACACCACACCGAATTATTCAGTTCGTTCAGTTTTTACAGCCGGTTGAAACACCAATTGGCTTCTATTTGAAAGAGAACTAAATTATTCTAAATGAATTCGATTCCTTAGTTTATTTAGATTTAATATTTATATAGTGCTCTATGTCAATTTGACCAAATGTGTGTTATTTGTATTTGAGTTTTTCAAGTTAGTAAAATTCTTTTTTTATATATATAACAATATTCATATTATTATTGTAAATCGAAAATTTATTTTCATTACATTTGCAAATGGAGAATTGTAATTTTCTTTGCAAAACTTAGACTATTATTGTAATTAATTTATAATCTAATATAATCACTATTGCAAAATAAGGATTATGATAATGTGAAAAGTTGAACCATTGTACCTGCCAACTATGCCGGTACTAATACTTAAGTACCTTAATTGTATTAAATACATGTTGTAATAAATCAGTTTGACACTTTACAATTCTAAAACAGTTCTTTTTTCTTGGCATGTATCTACTGAACCAACTTTTAAATTCCTTTTATTATGAATCCACTATTGTGTAGTTTCCAGCTGAATTATTGGACGAAGAGAGCAATTTTTTGTATGGAAATTATTTATTCTTAATATTTAAAATTCTATTTACTTATACTGGTAGATTAATGTACATTTTTAAAATTTTATATAAACTATATTCATTTGATATTATATTGGCTGTTAAGTCAAATTATCAGAGGTCTTTGTAGTTGAAAAGTTTTATAGAGGCAAAATTTGAAAAAATGTAAATATCTTGTGCATCAAAATAAAGTTTATGAGCAAGTCTTACTTAATACAACAGAAAATGAAAAATTTAATGAATGAATACATGTTTTATAACAATACAATTCACTGGTATTACAAAAGCAGTTTAGTCAACTGTATTGTATAAATAAAACCTGTGTTCTTTTTAACAAATCGATTAATAAATTATTATTGTTTTAACTGATGCATGTATTTACAAATAAAGTAAATTTAAAAATAATTGTTTTTCTTATCTAGAATGTTGGTATCAAAAAAATAAACAACCAAATCTAGTGAAGAAAAGTTTATAATCATATTTGACAATATTATATATGTGTATAAATTTTGTATTATAAATTACCTTTTCATTAACATTATTGCTGTAGTAAAAATTTCCATCTGAAAGTTGCTCTCTACTTGTGGTTATACTCACTAAATTACAAGTTCATCTCAAAAGAGCCGAACTGCTGCGACTACTGCTCACATTAAAAATATCAAACAAATCAAGTGTAATTTGTTCACAATTGCTTGAAGGATGTTTCCGTAAGTGAATTCCTATTATTTTATCTAAAAAAAAAATCTTGTAAAATTTAGAGTATACTCGTTTGCTTCTAGCTTTCACTTTTTCTTTCACCCCGTTATCAATTAACTGCTCACTTCTATTAATAGGGTGTTTTTGATTAGGACCGCGGGTCTGAAGAATCTGACGAAGAACAATACGATGACGGGGACGTTGATGACGACGATGATGATGATGATGAATTCGATTCACCGTCGTCATACAACTGTTCGACCTGCAATCGGGAATTTCCCACTTGGGAACTTTACGATAAGCACATGTCCGAGCACAGGGTGTGTGGTATCGACGGTTGCACATTTGAGGCAAACGAAAAGCTTGTTTCTATGCATGTTTCAATGCAGCATTCATCTGGACTATACAATAAGATATGCAGCAGTTCTAGTCCAGAAGAGATTTCCAAATGGCGGGAGGAAAGGAAGAAGAACTATCCGACCAAGGAGAATGTCGAGCTGAGGTACCAGAAGCAGGAGGAGATGATTAAGAGGGGCGAGCGGATTAAGGAGAGAAAGAAGCGGTTCGCTGATAAAAAGTCTAAATGTAAGTGATTGTTACAGTATTAAAAATATTGTACCAAAAACATCACCATTAGAATAATAATTCACTAAAAGTTTGTAAAACTTTATGGGTGAAATCTTTTTTAAACATAACACAATTCTTATTGTAAGTGCTATAGCCAGTATTTATATATATATATATATATATATATATATATATATATATAGGGTGTATCAATACGGTGCTTATAAACGTTCAAGAGTTATAGGTACACCTGGACGATGGGAAATCACAGAACAATTTCCTGTCCTGCACGGGTTAGGTTTTTTTCCTTAGACCACGAATGAGTGGAATGAAGATATATTTCCGCGTGAAGGTTGTGCCCTTTTAATGAACCATACTTTCCATTCTACTACCACTACAATATTCTACTACAATTACTACAATAACTGCGTGTGCGCATGTACAATCGTCTGCTATTTACGTTCGTAGCGACATCTATAACTTATAATTAGAATAATTATAGTCTGTTCGTTGGATCTTTCGTCGTACGTCACAAATTATTGCTTCGAGAAACGACGCAAATACATTCAGTCTGATAAAGTAAACCAAATGCGTTAGAAAAAGAACGCACTGTAAAACTTTCGTCGTTTTTTGAAGCGATAGTTTGTGACGTACGACGAAAGATCCAACGAACAGACTACAGTTAATTTTCTACAACCTAAAGGACTTTTTATTATTTATAACTTACACCAAAGATTTCTAATCATCCATTCATTAGGCTATGTGATTTCTCATCGTTAAAAAAAAATCCTTATTAATTAAACTTTTTTTCTTAAAATTACGCCTATGCATAAATATTGTATTGTTAGTGTTTAAATTTATAATTTTTCTATCTAATGATTTTATTTCCAGTATCCAAAGTTGCCAAAATAAAAAAACCTAAAAGGGTGACTCAACCAAAACCAAAGTCGCTGATCGATGAAAAGTGTGATTGGAACGAAGGCATGTTCCCGTTTAAAGGTACAAGTCAACTATATACCACCGCTGAAGCAGAGACTGAATTCGACGATTCCGAATGGTCTGCGGAAAATGCCGCTTCGACAAAAGCGAAACCGAAACTCAACTTGTCCAATGCTTTAGGAGCCCTCATGGGTGCTTACTGTTCCGATGACTCCGACGCCGATGATACCCAGCCATTAAATAAAATAGTGCCCGTGACTGATGATGTAAAACAAAACGAAGAAGTCTCAATTAGAATTTCAAATGAATCAAAACATTCCGATAATGAGGATGTTGTTGAAGAAAAGATTTCTAGAGAACCTGTTACAACCACAATTCCCCCAATCGCAGACGTGAAAGTGCCTGAGAGAATAACGAAGAAAGGAAAGCGGCACCGGAAGGGGAAACAGCACAATAATAAAAGGCAGAAATTGGACAAGCCGCCAGAAGAAACACCGCGGTTCAAAAAACGCGCGCCGACCCTTTTAGAAAAATTACTGGACAAGGAAATTCGCCACGAAAGGAACGTCTTATTACAATGCGTACGTTTCGTCGTGGAGAATAATTTTTTCAAGGCGGCAAACAATTAAAATAACCCGAAATGGAGTATTTTAATCTCAAGTGTGATATATTTTTGTACGTTTTACATAATTTTCAATAAAGTGAATACTTGTTATTGTGCGTTTTCGTTCTATCGGTAAATGGGGGGGTATTGTTGCCAAATTGGCAATATATTCGAACGTGCGGTAATAAAAATTTTTCTTTTTTAAATAATTGCAGCTGTTCTTGTTTTCATGCCAATGAATCATCGGAGAATAACAGGCATGATTAGATACAAATATTGTGTGCTTTTTTTTATTTTTAAGCCCCGCTATATTTTTAATGGTGCAATTAATTCTTTTCGACCTATTTCTTAAAATATTTTTAATGAGCAACGACTTTTTTATGATGTAGGAAGTCTGGTTGGTTTTTAAAAAATGCCTAGAATTGTATTTAAGTTAATAATTCACTTTGTAATAAATTATTATAATTTGTTGTTAATGCATAATACATTTCTTGATTTAGTGTAAATATAGATTACTACGTAGTGATGGTCACAAGCATTTTATTCATTTTATAAATTAAATGAAATAAACTGAGATCGTTTGCAGTTTCTGTAATTTTTCATTTTGAGAATTATTTAAATATTAGATCAGAAGCCGCGTAACAGACTGGATTTCTTTTAATTCCAAGATGTGTCGCAAAGTAAGGGTTTTCATCATCAATTATATAAATATTGGATAGTTTTACATAGGTTTGATGCTATAAACTTGGAGATAACTGTGGCACCATCTGTTAGAGCATTTATATATCAATCGTCGATTCTCGAGCCTTCTAAACTGACAGCAGAAAAAATAATTTTGTAAAATCTAATCAATTAACAATATAGAACAGTCTCTTAAAGTTAACGATTTATACATGTCAAAAGTTTGAACTTGTTAAACCAAAACAATTTTCAAAATAGCATACTAAATTGTAACTTTGTTAACGAAAAGTAAAGTATTTTTAAAACAAAAAAAAAGAGACGTTTAGCACATGAAAATATGGATGCTTTCAAGTATGTACGATTACGTCTCGACATGTTGAGCGTTGCACGCGAAGGTAATCGTATTTTTGGCACGTCTTCAACAACACGAAAATGCATTGTTTATGGTTAAGCAAATATGCAGGGTTTGTAATGGACGAAAATAGTTTACTCTGTTAATGTACTTGTTCAATTTGTAAAATCTAAAAATACTCGAAATGTATTGTAAACGTTACAACTACATAATTGTATTTTATGCTCGTTAATATTAATAATTGCAAATTATTGTAATTTAGCGTTATGAAGTAAATAATTCGTTATTTATTAGTTTAAGAAATGGATTTATAAGTATTAATGGGATTTCACACAAATATTGATAATAAGTAAAGTAAAACTATAATTTAACAGCTTTTCATAACCTAAATGGTTAATTAAAGTATAACGTTGAAGTCTTTTAAAGCATTTGTTTATAAACTGATCTCACGTACTCGTTAGACAATACACTAATTAATCTATTTTAGATCGAAGCTCCTCGCTCTCACATTTCCATCATCGCAACTTTATTACCTTGTATCCAAAGATGTATTAGACGATACAGATATATTTATCTCTAACCCAATTTAATATTATTAAACGTTATCTGATATACATGTTTTCATATTTGAGCGGCAATTAGTTACCCAATTTGCAGAAATCAAAATAAATAGCGTTTATTTTTGTTCCGCCTTTCATGTGAATGAGCCATTCATTAATGACTGCCAAAATGGATATGCGGAAGCGCTAGGAAAAATTCTAATGGTTAGAAAAAATTATCCTCCGTACATGTGTCTACATTAGTTCGGATTTAAAATTAACACACGCACCTGTGTAGGCGTAGGCGCCTGAATGTGTTTGGAACATCTGGAGAATCTGGCATAATTTTATCTATGTCAGATGTCGGCGCCCACGATTATTATTATTCTCTAAATAATATTTCATAATGTGCGTAAATTTATTAATTATACGGTAGAAACTAAAATAAACGCATTTGAAATTTTAATAAATTATCAACACGATAAACTACTGTTAAAAAGAAGTTTTAAATTATTTTTTAGAAGTATCCAGCCGTTTTGTGAGAATTTTAAACTATTTTTCTAAAGTTATAGAGTCTGAACAAGATTGAAGGTATATAGAATCATATACCCTTCTACTCGTTAAGAGTGTATGATTAGATTGAATGTAAGAATTTTAAATCCTATGTAAGGATTGTGACAGCATATATATGGTGAGAAGTTGCCCCCCGACTTTACATATATGCGCATTCATACACACATTTTTATAGCTTTCAATTTATATAAAAATCAATCTTTTTTTAAACTCCATTGAGATGTTTACAATTTGCAACCATAAAAATTAACAAGAAGAACAGCTGCTGGGATGTGTTTACGATGCGCGCCTTCGTGTGAATTATTAAGTGGCAGAAAAACAAAGCAAGAAAAAAAAATTTAACGACGTCACCGTCTAAAAATCCACTTCGAATGGACACCGATTAACGGCCGTTACGGCGGTGTGCAAATTATTTTTAAAGCGAGTGTGTATGAACTTTATGGATGTTGGATCCGATTTTATCTCACTCGCGCGCTATTTTCGTGGATGGTAAACAGGAGAGGCTCACCAACGGAAAATCCGAGGTCCCGCCAGCACAAAAAAACCCCACCCCCGACGCCTTGACGTCATCGAAATTTTTTGAAAGGCAACGTGCCTCCGGCCTCCACACCGAACACACCGCCTCCAATCTTCGGGTCTTCAACAGTTCATTTGCATATACTAAAAAAACAAAAAAAAACACGTAAGTACACAGCCGTAACCTTACACAATAGTTTTTTAAGTATTCATCTTTTTTTCTCTTAATTAGAATAATTATAAAATAATTCAAATGAATGTAATAGATTTTGTAAAAAAAAAAAAAAAATGTTTTTGAATTTATCTTTAAAAATCTAATTTTTATATTAATACATATTCACATTTCTATTCAGCTTCTGGAGTGTTGGTTTCACCACGGGTTAAGTGAGAAATTAATTAATCGTATAGATATTTTATGTAAATTATTGTAAATCATAATTGAAATCTAATGTGAATTACATTTGTTTAATTAATTCAACACAAAGCAATTTGCCTAAAGTATATTCGATAATAAATTCAGCTTCTGAAATAGAAACATAGATTTAATTAATTGTTGATTAATTCTTTAACGTTGGAGGCTTCTACTTCGTTGTATACATACTCAATCACAAAATTAAACATACTTTTACTTTGTATGAATATTTTTATACAAAGATAATTTTGTTAATGTTGATTAACTTTGGAAATATGATGGCGAATTCAGAAAGTTTGAATGGTAGAGGTAAGTTTAATAATTTGAAAGTAATTTTACCAGACTAGATTTTAAAAATATAGTTCAAAGAAGATTTATAGTGGTTGCAATAAATTAGGTCTATACAATCATAAGCACACTGATTAATCAATCATTAAAATATAATCTACAGTTGAAGCAATATTTTTTATAGTTGTAAAACATCTTTAAAATAGAAGACAACTGCTGCAAATTGCTTGATTTTCATTTTTTTTAAAGAAAATTTCGTTTAAAAAAACACAGAACATTTTGAGACATTATAAAAATTGTTTCATTTTCAAAGAATTAAAAAAATAAGAAAAGTAATTATAGAGGTGAATATGAAGAAATTAAAGACGATAATTTTTAACACAATGTTTGTGGAATTATATTAGGTACTTTTTAGTGTTTAATTTCATTTAATCTTAGAAGTTTAGGACTTGCCTTTTAAAAATTATTCGAATACATTATATTATCTTCAATCGGTTTTTAAGTTTTTCAATGATTCAAAGTTTAATTATAGCATGATAACTTAAATTTACAATTGTTTAATCCTAATAATAAAGTAATTTCCATATTTTATTCATTTTCTAATAATTCTAATAGATTTTGTATCGAAGCCAATTTTCTTTCTAAGAATTATTTATTTAATATAATAATTCCTAAAGATTAATATAATTACCTTATTTAATTATTTGAGGTACATTTAGTGTTAAGATAAGGAATACAACTGTATTTTATGATTGAATATGATGATTACGTAATCATATTCATATTTCATAATCAAATTAATTATTCCCCCTTCCCCCCCCCAAAAAAAATTGGCCGCGACATCAAAACCTATAAAAAAAGTCACTCATCACTTGTATTTTTACTAACCTCCATATTTTTGGACACATTCGCATCGCCCACAAGCGCAATTTCGAGTTTATATGCCGTTATAAATATTACACACGACATTAAAAAGAATCGCCCATTTAAAAATAGATTTGGCTGGAATTTTCCAGGTGTTGATATATTTTCCGGTCTGTGCGCATTCCTCCTGTTCCAGCCCGAAAACGGACAAATCTAAAATGGTCCTAAAATAACACATAATTGAAACGATAATACCAATACTATTGTAACACACATAATTAAAAAATGTTTGAAAAATCTAAACAATATGTTAACGTTGTAGGAATGCTTTGAGAAATTAACTTCTCTCATTGAAACTTTTAATTTGGATTTAAACAATTATGTTTATAATTATATAACAATTGTTTTTAAATTACGCCTAGGAATATACAGGGTGGCCCACAAAATTGTGGTAAATTAAGGTTACATTTTTTAAATGAAACACCACGTATATTAAATGTTTGTTGTAAATAAAATAAATTCTCTCCAAACAGATTTTCATGAGAAAATATTTTCTAGTAATAACATTTCTTCAGAATACAAGAGATGTTAAATATAGCACAAAACAATCAAACTTGTTTGAAGCAAAACGTTCGTGTATGATCTAGGGATTGGAGGGTGGAAGACACTCGCCCACCCTGCATATACATATATTTATTGAGTGTTTTTCTTCGCCATTTTTACCACCATAATATTACTAAAAACTGTTACAATTAATAAAAATGGCAAAATATTTGGATGCTAACGTTTTGTTAAAAACAAATGATAATCAGTAAAACCTTTCAACCACTGACATTAATTTTTTTAGCCATCAACCAAAACCCTGCATTTTATTAAATTCATTACCAAACATAAGAAAGAGTAAATAAAATAAACTACCACGTAGTAACGGTCGCCACCATCATTTTCATTAAAACATGATGATTTATATCATGAATTAACACTTAATAACAGTTGAAACTATCATTAAGACCATCATCAAATGTTACATAATTAATACATTATTGATTATTATAGTCTTACCAACACATTATGTTCTGAAATATTTAAATTTTTGTATATTTTAGAGCAAATATGCCCCATCCAAGCGAGACCCAGAATTTGTTCATGACTTTCCTCATCCTGGCCGTGCTGCTGTTCGCCTTGTGGCTGCTCTACGCAGGCATCCAATAGGAGCCAAGGTAAACAAACAGTCCGAAATGCATCGTAAAAGACGGACGAGCCGTTCGATTTGCTTAATGGTTCATGACGCTGGCGCAAACAACATTTTTTTTTTTTTCTAAACATTATTTCTTCTCGTTCGGCTTGTTTGGTGGCCGAAAATAGATTCTCGCGTGCCAATACGTGTTTCGACTACGGGCACGTCAACGTCGTTATCTAAATTGTCCTAAAAATACGCAACGTTACCGATTTAAACAAAAAAAGTTATTTTTAAACCATTAAGAATGATTAGTAGAAGAAGAAACAAACTGTTATATTAATAAATCTACTGTCATTTCTAGTTATGATTATTTTTTCGGGATTTTATTTTCTGCCTGTTACTTTTTTTATAATTTTGTTTTGTGTGTTTTGTATTTTATGTAATTTTTTGTACCCTATTCTAGTGTTAAAAGTAAGTTGGTATTTACATCGGTGTTTTTTGGAATATAATTCCTACGGTCTTATCTATATTGAGCTTGAAGCTTCATCATTCAAATAGAAACGTGGTTTTTGAGAGTTACGTGAAGATAGATTTGATAATTACACAGGAAATAATGGTTACACTTTCTTACACAAATTTCTTTACAAAATATTTTTTATCGCTATATGTATACATTTCGAGTAGCGAATAAAAAATATTTTGTGAAAGAAAGTGTTACCATTATTTCCTGTGTATTCATCATTCAAGGTGGTATTTTATAGTGCCGAATGTATCTGTATCAAAATTATCTGCTTAAAACTCCAAGCATATGTGTACTGTGTTTGGGGATTTAAGCAGATAATTTTGATCAAAATTGCTTAAGAATATCTCAAACATGCATTAATATGGATAATTAATTAACATACCAGTGATAAATAGAGATCGCGAACTTTAAACACTAAACTCAGCTCAGGAATTTGGCGCCGATAACAGCGCCCTCTCTGGAATATGTAGCGAACACACTATGGGATCCGTGGATACATTTTATACAAATTGGTAATAATCTAGTAAACGAAATCGTCGGCCGAACTAAAACTGTTTACAATCTTCAAGTTCTACTAAGGGTTTTGTGCATATAAATATAATTATTGTGTATTTGCTTCAACATATGTTACCTTCATTAAAGGGAGAACTCGTTAAAATTGATCTTAGCCTGATGATAAATAATTTTTCCTTGTGCTCTCTAAGAACAGTTGGATCAGTTTAGGTGTTTTAATATCCAATTAATACATAACCTAAAAATAAAAATAAAGTCAGACATGAAGAATCTAACTGATTGATTGACATTTAAGCAGATAATTTTGATACAAACTGGCTTAAGAATACCTCAAATAAGCATTAATATGGATAATTAATTGACATACCAAAATAACGTAAAAAGATCTCAAATATACAAAAGTTTATTTAGTTCATAGTTCATACTTTGCAGCATACTTCAAAGAGATCGTTGTTATTGACGTAAACTTCCTGTAAAAAGTTTAGTGCAGGAATTTTACGTCGATTTCAACTCTATATCTGAAATATATTGCAAACCCACTAAAACGTTCTACTCATCAAGCTCCATGGTGATATTACCAAGATCCACGACTTTTTTTTATATAATGATGATCTAATGTACTAAACCGTTGTCAAAACAAAACAATCAGGGTATCTTGCAGTAGATAATTATTATTCCTTTGCTTAATTAAAAAAAACTTTAATTGAGAGAGAACTTGGGGCAGTTTGTTTTTATTAATAATAAATTATTATATTATAAACAAATAGAGATATCTTACCACCATTATTAAACCTGATGATGACAACAGCGCCCTCTGAGATGCACGTTGTGAACTCAATAAACGTTCTACTCCACCCGTTCCATGGAAACATTTCCCAGATCATCAATGCCATAAACAAATCACCAATCTGCAGATTGTTGAATTCCATACCACCATCCTTACTCTCACAACCCATGTCCTATGTAGGATCCTCAATTGAAGCTCCTTTTCATAGAGAGAATAAATCATATGTCCAATCCTTAAAGAAGGCAAAGATTAATATTCACAGTGCGTACCCTTAGCCCTTACCATCATCAGACAGAAAGGTTTTTGAATTACTTATTATAATTGGTTGGTTGAAACAAATAATAAATATAAACAATAATGAATCATCACAAATGTCCTTTCTAAAAATTGCTTTATTCCTAGTTATATCAGCAAATTCTATTTTTCTTAAATAACTTATTATTCTTAAAAATACTCACCAACATCATTAAATCAATATGGTCTCTCATTCTCCACAAAGTCCTACTCCTCAAGTCTGATACCACATTTAATTATTTCAGGTGCTCCGAACGTTCAATCCTCAACCCTATCCTCTACAATCCTCAACTCCATCCACTTACTTCTTCATCCTTAAAAACGCAGATGATGTCCTCTATTGCTGAGGTTCTCATATACAATCTCTTTCACAGTAGAATCAACAACGCTATCTCTTATATTTTAGACTGAAAAATGATTGAAAATTGGATAATATGTAATTTAAATTGGGTCCTTTTAGAGAAAATAATGTTGTAGGATTTTTGTGTAGTTAGAAATACACCTCAAATCTTCCCCTTTCTTTCTATCTACTTATAAATTTGTTTAATGTTTCTGTTAGATGATATCAAAATCTGATATCTAACATCGACTAAAGATTTCCTTTCTAAATTTACAAATAAATATTATTTTGGACAACGTAAGTAATATATTTTTTTAATTATGCGTGTAATTTACAATTTTTTTAATATTTTGGCACGTATGTTTAGATATTTGGATTCCATATTAAAATATTTTGATGCTAAACATAGATGTACTAATTGAATTACAGGAAAGTTGTCTAATTTCAGAAGCATCCAAGCGTTGAATGCAAACATCATATAAATTTAGTCTTAATTAAGTTTAAACGGTCTTTTTTATCCACGAATGATTCCACTTATAGGAGAAAGAAAAAAATATTAATTAAATCCAATGAAATTTCAATTTCCTTAATAATAATAACGGCTAAATAATTAATGAAACAAGCTGTAGTAAAATCGTAGTGAATTTCATAATTTAAGTGTTTGTTTGTAATGAACACTTATTAAGTTTGCCCGTACTTACAGCTGCCAGATGTTTTACTTCACCTATTTATAAGTGAGTTCTATTTGAAAATAAAAGTAATTACACTAAATAGAAAAATTCACTATACTGTAAATACCAATAATTAATTATTCGTGGCTAAAACAGTAAATTTCTCAATTCAGTGCAACCATATATTATATAACCACGTAATAACGGTCGCAACACAAACTACTACCTTTATAGTGGATCGCAACCATTATCTTCATTAAAGGTGATTATATTTTATTAATAATCTCCGGAATTTACAAAATTTACACCGCAGTGTTTTATTGTTGCCTTCAAACAAATCCTAAATTAAAGTATGCCATGATTTTACAACTTTCAATTGATCGTTCGTGTTAAGATTATTACTACCGACAGCTGTCTAATTCATTCGGATTACAAAAGTCAAACTTTAAAGTAAGCATTATAAATTTATAACAAGGTCGACTCACCGTAAAATCTTTTCTTCTCTCGAAACTAATTCGCATAGAAATTTAAGGCACACGTTCACGTGTCACGATCAGAACAAACAAACGTAAACAATGTATTATGTTGTCACAATAACAAAACAACTACGCGTGGCCTACTCTAAAAAAAAAATCGATAAAATAAATTTTGCTTAAATAATCATTAATGTACTTATTATCATATATAGTGAAGTATTTAATAATTATAAATGCCTTTATAGTTTACGATCATACTTTAATCAAATATTAATCGCGTTTTCTTGGCCCAGAACCATCGATGTTCGTTGAATATGTTTTTTTTTTTAGCGTGTACCATGAATGAAATGTAAATAATCCGCGCCCGCGCCAACTTTCTATATTTATACGGCCCATGCGGGACCATCATGGTGATTTATGCGTTCCGTTTTATTTTCAGGCTGATCCCCGACGCAGAATATCCCCGGCCGGTCGAGCATCTGCACAGATGGATTGTAAATTGACTATTTATATTTTTATAAAGACATTTGTAAATCGGTTACTTGTAACGTAGCGTGTAAATATTATATAGGATGTGTATTATATTTTTTAATTCTGCCAAAGCGCGCTGCACGATAGGACAAGTCGATATGATTACGAAATGATGATGATGTTGATAATAAAGTCGTTGCATTTGTTTTATTAATTCTGTTGTTTATTTATAACTTTTAGACCATATAAGCTTATATGGTCTAAGAACTTACCCCAATGATCAAATTACCAACCTGGATCAATCAGCTCCATTTTCGCCTCTAATCTTTCGAGTCCAATAAAAGCATTTAGATTTAATTATTCATTTCTTCTAAAAGGTAAGAAATTCCTTAATAAAAATAGTTTGTTTCATACGAAATATTCTATTTGTTTGTTAAAACCATTCATATTATGAAATATTAGAATAAACAAAGTAAAAACTGCAATTTAATTCTCCGTGTACAAAAAAAAGGTTCTTAAATGTTGTAAGTAATTCATTAATATTATTTAAGTGTAGGAAGGACGATTTGAATGATTTAAATAATTATTAATTGGATTTATTGAGTTACTTGAAGATAATAATAACTTCGATTAAAACACCTTTCTTTAATAATTTGAATTATTTTAAGATATTGAAGAAAGGTTCTAAGTGTTTAAATCAAAGTTTAATAATCATTGTTCCTATTGATGCTCGCGAAACAGAAAGTACAAAACTACAAATACTAATTCTTTAATTGTTTGAGTATGTTAAAAGTTTATGAATATGTAAAATACTAATTTGGCGCTTTATAACTTTCTAAAAAGGTACACATTAATCTTTTACATATCTACTTACATTAGTGTATACTGGGTTGCATAATTATATGTGCTGAAATTATGTTTTGCTTGTAATATAGTTGTTATATTTGTATGTAACTTTAATATCAATACTATTTTTGTGATTTGTTTAATTTATTGTTTCTTAAAATAAGCAGTACAATGAAATATTCAAATTAATTGAACAAAAATGCCAATTCAATATTTGGAGTACAAAATTAGGTGTTTATGTATAATTTAAACTAACAGTTTTGTTGTGTTCTAATTACACACCACTGTAATGTTTAATAATTTTCATTTCTGTTAATACAACATCTCCAAGGGAAAACTTAAATAGATATGTATACTGGGTTGCATATTTATGAATTCATAACGTAATTAAATCTATATTTTCCATCAATATTATTTATTCCTACTGAATTCGTAGCTGCTGCTACTTAAAATGATAAATTACGTAAAGTATATAAAAAAACAAAAATTAAATATTCAGTGATTAATTTTCTGTCTAATTAAAAAAAAATAACTAGAAAGTTTTTATTAGGCTAATATTACTAATATTTTAGAATCCTAAACCTTTTTTATCGTCTAATTCCCTAAAAGGAAATGCACTTTAGTTTTATTGTACATCACAGTTTATTTATTTATTTTTACCAATTTTTTCTTTAAAAATTATTTAAATTAACAACCCGAACGTCAGAAATGAAGCGACGTGATTTTTATACATTATATACATACTGAACCTTTATTAAATTTTGTACATACTGTACCTTAATTAATTATTAAATTAAATAATTTTTAAAACGATCATTAGTGACATCTATTAATTTAATTTAAAAACAAAACTACTTGGTTGACAATAACGTAACCTGTCGCAGAATTCCTCATCTCCCGCCAAAACAGAGACACCCGGTCACACAGTGTAATTCCAGAGAGTAAGAAGCGTTGCTAGTTAAAAGCGGAAGCTGAGAAACAGAAGCAGTTTTATATCTGTGATTAGTTCTTGCAAAGGTGAGTGAGTTTTATTAACACCATCCCGTTAATTACTCGTATTGATTTTCCCTAAAAAAACCGATTGTGAGGATTTAATCGATTCTTACGCGTCGGTCGTTTGTAATATTTTGGAAAATGGTGTCTTTTATGTGAAGAAAAAGTATTGAAAAACAATCTGGCTCCGAGCTAGAACAATGGACAAACAATGCACCCAGCGGCAACGTTGTAAACAAGTGTAATCGTTGCAAGTGAGACGGCCTTATGCGCTTTCACGCGGTCGCCATCGCTCCGTCTCACGTTCACCCATTATTGTTTCGTTCGTCCAAACACCGACACCGACGCCAATTATTGTGGCGTTGATTTCGCAGCATCAAACATCTCCGTTTCCCGGTCTTTTGTAGAAGGCCCCCTTTTGAGTTAGTTTAGAACGGTATTCATCAAAATAGTAAGTCACACATCATTATACAATAATTATTCGTTTCTGGCGTAGGATGAGCTTGACTCGCTGCAGCGTATCGACATAAATCCGTCACAGGTACCGTGAACCCCTTATTATTACTCTTCGCCATATTTCAAAGCCGCGTTCGGACTTCCTGGCCGACTCGCCCGGCTTTCAATTATTGACGAACGACTTTTCACCGACCGGTACTGCAATTACGTACGGGCGTTGTTTTCCATCCACTTAACAGTTCATTAACCACCGATCCGTATTTCGTTAATAGACGACCCCGTATGCCCAATCAACCTTTCATCTTCATAACCTGCAATATTATCAATCGAAGATGTAATGAATTATGTAAAACAAAACGCCACCAGTCTAAATAACAGTACTGACCTATTCAATTTTTAAACAGCTTTCTTTTATTCTTTAAACCTTCAAATATTTCAAGGTAATGGATTGAATAGGGTCGAATATTGTTTCTATTACGACCCAATATCAAATTTAAAAGGTACGTCTAATCAAATATGTTTATTTGTGTGGTACAGTCACTACAATATTAATAGTGATTATGATTATGATTTATACACATGCATAAATGGGCTTGTTATTTAAAGTGATATATTTACCACAAAAATAGTTATATTTACAAAAATTATTGATTCGTTTACATTCTTATGTTGAATTGTATTTTCTACACATAAATAACTTTTGTGCGTACTAATGAAAGCTAGAAATATCCAGTGATTGCGATTATTGCAAATATAGTTATACGGTATTAATTAATTACTCACATAACCTGTGGTGAATCATTTTTGTATTAATTCGATTGCTAATTAACAATCTAATTAAATATAACCAAATTTTTTATATACATTTTCATTTTAAAACCTTTGTGTATTTGAAATATTTGTTAAGCACATTCTTAATGTATTGTGTATATTTGAACTAATTTCTTTCAAACCAACTGATTTATTTTTAAATATTTAATTGTGGTACAATTTGAATATGATGAAATTAAATGTTACATAAAAATGAATTAATAACTTCCTCTAAGTTTGATAACGTTAGCCGCTTGTAATTCTACAAATTTAGTGATAAATCACTCTTTCAAATAAGTAATTATGGAGATTTTTACTTTATAATTGCTAAATTGAGAATAAAACAAATATCTTTTTTGTATGTATAACATGGTATAGATTAAATTGTTAATTATATACCCAATGCTAATATATTTTTAATCATATAACATAATTTATTATTTAATTGTGTTACCAATTAATAATACTGCCTATACATGCTGTATACTGATTTCAAGGTTGAATAAGATTGCTCTTGGTCTAGTGATAACAAATTAGTTTACAGGAACACAATAACATGATTATAATAGTATAAATGCAAATGTATTGCATTTTATATGCAAATTTTAAGCATCATTTACTATTGAGATAAAACAAATTGAATGAACCCATTAAATCTAATCCAACGAGCCAATCTTCGTCACATTGCATGAGCTAATTTATTTTACAAATAGATTTTACTCTACAATTACATGAAGTAAGATTGTATTTATAATCTCATATACCCCTCATTATTAACCGTTAATTTATTATTATTTTAAATGTACAACTGTTTCAATAAGCTGTTTTTAAATAATTGAAATGTTATTAAAAAAATGTTTGGGCTTTGTTATATAAATATTTTAAATGTGACCATTCAATTATCCAGAGTTACGCGACCAATGGGTAACAAAAAGGTCGACGACTCAGAATCCGAAGAAGAGTATTCGGTGGAGAAGATCATTGACAAGAGGATCAAGGACGGGCACGTCGAGTACCTGCTCAAGTGGAAGAACTACTCCAACGAGGACAACACGTGGGAGCCGGAGGCCAACCTGGATTGTCCGGAGCTAATCGAGGCCTACGAGAAGACCCGCAAGGAGAAAAAGGCGGCGGCGAAGGCCGCCGGTAAAGACAAGAGGAAGGCCAGCAAGGGTAGGTCGCCGTCGCCCTCCGCCTCCGAGACGTCCGACAAGGGGGACAAGGGCAAGAAGAGCAAGGACAGGGACAAGAAGAAGTCCAGGCGGTCACCCTCTCCTGCCTCTGATTCGTCCGAAGGTAGCTCTAAAAATGATAAGAATGATAAGAAGAAGGCCAGCGCTGTGGTAAGTTGAATTTAATTTAATGTATAATTAATAGTTAACTATTAATCACTTTCTACAAACGCCCGAGATATCTCAAAAATACCTTTGAAAATAATTAAAATTTTAGTAATATTATTCATAGTAGGTAGTATGTATTTTTGACTAATTTAAAAAGACAAACAAAACAAACAATAAATGAGGTGTTTTTTCTTCAAATCAATAAAGATTAATAAATTTTGTTTGTTTAAATTTTAGAAAGAAAAGGAGAAAGATACTAAGAAAAAGCCAGCCAGCAAGAGGGATGCTTCTCCAGCCAACTCGGACAGCTCCGAAGAGGCACCCAAAAATGATAAAAAAAAGGTTAACAATTTTTAATTCACTTATTTTTATCATAGCTTTTATATTAGCATTCAAATTATTCATTCATTAATGGCTTAGCGTTAAGCCAATAAATTTGTTTAAAAATAATTATTTATTGCATGCAAACAAATATTTTAAAAGAAAATGCTGTTGCATGTAAACAACATTGGCTGAAATGAAGCTGTAAGCAGTCTGGATGTCATGGTACGTCACATTTGGAAACATGTATTGTTTTGGACTTTTATACTTACATCTTCTCATTCTTTCCAATTATACATTTAACTTTTTACATCTGCCAGAATTTTTCTACAATCACATTATATATTAGCCCTGAAAATATAACACAAAATGTTAATAATGAAAATTAACAAAGCTGTTACATTTTGATTACAAAGTAGGTTGAAAAGTACACACTTTGCTATTAGTTTCTATTTGTTTGATAATGTCCGAATGGGACGAAACTAGTCACAATAAAAGTGAAAATTCGTAATACTAGCAAAGCATGTATTTTTCAACCTACTTCGTTATAAAAATTAACTATTGATTAGAGAAAACATTTTAAAAACTTTGTTTTACCACTGTATATTTGAAATTTTTTTAAAAATCTTAAAAATTTAAATAAACACAATATTCAAGAAAACTGGATATTATTAACTTAATAAATATCTTTTTTATAGAAAAATCATTTAGAAAATAATAAATATCAATTCCATTTTATAACTTATATTACTTTAGTAATTTTAAATATTGATATTTGAATTATATTAATGTTAAATTATCAATTCAGGGTAAAGATAAAGATACGGGGAAGAAGAAATTGAAGCCATCCGCAACGTCAGACTCTGACACGAATGATAAGGAAAACACTAAAGATAAGGATTCCGATGACGAGTCAAAATCGAAGAGTGACAAGAGGAAAAGGTCTTCATCAGATGCCGACGATAAGAAGGACAAGATGAAGAAGAAGAAGGTCGATGAGAAGGAGAAAGACAAAGACAAGAAGAACAAAAAGAACATAAAGGAGGTGATCGAGAAGAACGGTTTCGATAAGGGTTACGAGGCCGACAAGATCATCGGTGCTTCGGACACGACGGGCGAACTGTTGTTCTTAATGAAGTGGAAGGGCATTGACGAAGCCGACCTCGTACCGGCAAAGACCGCAAACAAAATTTGTCCACAAGTAGTTATCGCTTTTTATGAACAAAGACTTGCATGGCATTCTCCAGAAGACGACTGAGCCATTCAAAAGAAACGATTATCTTCATCTAGAATTTAACTAAGTATACTTTATATTAAGACTATTAATTTAGAAAATTAGTTTGTTAAAATTGCATACTCTGTTAGTTTATAAATGTTTATCCTCTTTTTATGTTTATATGGTGTCACAAAAAATATGTTTATAGGGTCGCG
The DNA here is from genome assembly GCA_963969525.1 of Ontholestes murinus. Lineage (NCBI taxonomy): Eukaryota > Metazoa > Arthropoda > Insecta > Coleoptera > Staphylinidae > Ontholestes > Ontholestes murinus. The sequence goes on along the minus strand of OZ018389.1, from coordinate 80,590,228 downwards.
CGAAAACAACTTGGTGCGGTCCTGCGATTACAATCGTTTCTGTTCTAAAAAATCCCATAAGTGCGAGGATTGAAGTAATCTCCATATAACTTGTATATACAGAGTTCGTACAATTGAATTTTCATTTTGTTCGGAGTTCAATTTTTGTAGTTTAATGTGTATGTACTTATGAAGTGTCAACTGGTATTTTTGTAAGTCCGCGAAATTTCGTACGAAATTAGACCCAGAAAGAAGAACTTGTTTGGTGGATCTGCTCGACGAAATTCGGCCTAAGTATAGACCCTATTTGTGCCCTTATTTGGTTTTGTAGTAGGTCATCCATATTTTTTTTATTTATGTATGTTTAAATATAATAATATCAACTAGTAAACATAAATCGCTGTATTTTAAAACCTATTTCAATTACTACTATTACAAGGCAGATGTGTTTTAATGAATGAAATTTGGCAAATATTTTAATGTTTGGCTTTGTTTTTGTAGGCAGATTGGAACTGCAATTTAATATCATTAGTTGATCTGTTCTGCAAATTTCAAATGTTGATGCGGAATCTTGCCAATTGGAAAATTATTTTTACCTCGACTTCAAAGTCGAAAGAGCTCAAAATAATCGTGTATCTCTAAAACGAATTTGATGCATTAACTGAGAAATTTAAAAGAGAATGTTTAAAATTTTGTAGATTGTAAAACGAAACTTAATTCTGGAAGTTTTAAGAAACGTTAAAATAAACTTCAAAAGTAATAGAAATTTATTTACCCTAAAAATTTGTAATATCCTTTATATTTGGCAAAACTTTGAAGTCAAAAGAATAAATGTTTATATAGTACTGAAAATCAAATAATAAAAAATATTTTGGCTTTATAGGTTATGTTTTTCTAACAATTGTATTTTTATATTTCTTATGTTCTGATTCTGTTTGACCAGGTTACAATATGAATATATTTCAACTATATAATTTCTGAGTATATTGTGCTTTTACATAGTTTTAGAATAAATTAATACATGTGACGTTTATCCATTAATGCCAACCTAATTCATTCAAATCTAGAAATAATGTCGCTCGAATTTACTCCGTTGTTTCAATTGAATAATAATCTATATTTTAAGTTATTTGTGTGGGTAAATGAGCTGGCTTCCCATTCAATACTTCACTTTCATTATGGCAATTTTGACAAAATTATAAACACTAATCCATACGGATTAAGATTTAGTTAAGGGTATAAAAAAAATCAATTACGGTCCTGACCATTAACGTTCATAATTTTCAACTTTGATCCTCAATATCTGAAAAATAATTTATTTTTGGAAACGATGGATTAACAAAATAAGTATTGAGTAATAACAATGTAATAATTATGTGGTATTTAGATACGAAAAACAAGTAAAGTGGAATGAATACAATTTTATTAACCAAACCATAACACTGTCTGAATAAATAGTTTAAATATGCAACAATTTCTATTTTTAAATAGCCCGTCTACAAGAGAAAGTGATTCTTGAACTTGGGCGCATTATCAATTGACGTAGATAAGAGAAATCCAGCTAGGAAAAAAAAGCCCAGTTACGGAAATCGGGTTCAGTCCATTCCATTCCCGCACAGTGTGTGTTATGAAAGTAGTTTCGCGTCGATTGAATTCTATTTACGAAAACATGTTTCCCTGAACGTGAAAAAAACGTAAATACAAAGCTGCGGGAAATGTCAAAAAATGTGACAGGTCCCCTTGTTTTACATAAGTTGCAGTGCCGCGGCCCCCATAGTGAAACGAAATAAGCACACCATGATCATTGTGTACAAATGTACGCTCGCATAATGGTAGCATTGTACTACAGTTGACCCTTCTAATCAAGCCTTGATCTTTACCGAGCAGATAGAGCCATCACGGTGCTGCTATAAATAAGCTCGCAGAGATGTACGGGCTGAAGATCAACAAGTGTGACGAGAAGCCCGAGAGGGAGGCCATACACTCGGGCCACTTCATGGTCTCCCACTTCGAGGCGGAGGCACAGGACGACGAGGACGAGCTGGCCGTGCCCCTGCCCGAGACGGGTGAGGTGAAGATCGAGCTGAACGAGGTGACAGTGAAGCTCGAGAAGGACGTGTCCGCATGGCAGAAGGTGATTGCCAATAGGCCACAGCTGGGGATCGATAGTAGTCTGACGAAGTTGTTCCAGTGCATGTCTTTGGCTTACAGGTTAGTTTTTGTAGTGTAATAAATCCATAAGTGTTATTAATTGTTATAGTTTGTAAAACAAAAATAACCTAGAAAGTTGTATTAATGTAACCTTTGTCTCATTTAATTTGTATTGCAAGTGTAAGAAGTTAACGAATTAATTAAAGGATGATTTTATAATGAAGGATAGAAATTATAAATTTTTAAGCAATCAGTTTATATGAATTGCTTATTTTATTAATAATCTAAGTCCATGCAATTTAATTAGATAATTTATGTTTAAAATGGCCAAATAATATTATTTTATTTGGAATATGCAAAACTTTTTTAACATTAGGTTTTAGCACATTTTATTTATGTGTAAATAAAGAGTCTGAATTCTCTATTTACTCCTTGAGGTTAGAGCAGATTTTAGGTAGCATAATGTGGCCAAAAAGGGCTATATTGCTATTTTTTCTTTCCCGAAAATTAACAGAATTTAATTATCTGTATATTTTTCATTAATTTACAAATCAAACATTCTTTCAGACATTATCATATTTATGTATGTGTTTTGTTTATTTTGGCTTAATGCGCACATTTTAGTTATTTTCGTTTTTACAAATAACAGATTCACAAATGATATGTATAATATAATATTATTTGATTTGTTTTTATTTTATTACGAATCGAAATTAAAGAATTGATTTTGAGAAAATATAATCTAAAGATGCATATTTGGTTGCCTACTCATCTTATGTAGTTTATTAGATAATAATTAAAGTAAAATTAAACAAAAATGGAATTTTAATAACAAATCTCCAAAAAAATTAATATCTTCATTTTATTTCCAGAATAAATAAATGTAAACAATTAAGATACATAAATATAAACAAACTACAATGTTTTATGTTTATATTCATTTGTTTACATTGTCGATTTTTGAATTTTTCACATAACATAATGATATGATATCTTTAATTTAAATGATTTACGAAGGAGCAAATATTATAATTGGATATTATCATTTTTAATGTAGAAAACACTTGTTTACTTTACCGTGTACAAATTAAAAGGGTGATAACTGTTTCCAGGCAGAAACTAACCTCACCGAAATGGAACCGGTTCAGGGGGATACGGTTGCGGTGGAAGGACAAGATTCGATTGAACAATGTCATTTGGAGGTGTTGGCATCTGCAATGTAAGTGCACAGTTTTTTAAAATCAAGTTACAAATGTAGATTTTTCTTTTTACATTATTCAAGATAATTTGAAATCCAATCATTCTATTTAAATTAACTTTAAAGAACTGTTAAAATATAGTTATTGAGCTCTTTAATAACAATCTTTTAACAGTTTATTTATTTTTATTACATAGTAACTATATTTTTAAGAAATTCACACACGAAAGAAAAAAAAACTGTTTTTCAAGAAAACATTTTTCACTGTATTACAATGATTAAAAATGGATATTTTGAGATAGTATAGCTGAATTGTTTGTTTTTTTAGTTATCAAGAAAGAAAATACGTTAATATGTCAATTTGCTTCGCCATTGGATGTGGATACACACAACAAACCAGAGGTTAGTGGTTTTAATCCTTTATTTAACTACAAAACTATTAGAAATAACAAATTGATTAGTTAGTTTTTGACTTATAAGAATTAATTAATGAAGTTAAAATGTGTTAATAAAAATTTTCAGGCTGTTGTTCTAGAAGGCAAATATTGGAAGAGGAAATTGGCGGCTGTAACTGCGGAATACAAAAAATGGAGGATGTTTTACCGAAATCAGGCCTTGGGACACAATCGGGATACTTCAGACATGGTAGTATTTTGTTATTTCCTCTAAATCGCTCGTAGTGACACTTCAGTTGTATTTTTAGCTGACCGAAATGGAACTAATGGCATGGGACACTCCCAATACCGACGACAGTCACATGATGGTGGATGAGGACTACATGGGTTTAATGAGTGACACTCTATTCTCAACAATCACAAATCAACCGTTTCCGTTTCCAGACACTAGAGAATTAGGTAATATTCTTTATTTCTTGTCAAAATACTTTAATAGGTGGCGATTATCCGATTATAATTAAGCCTACAGTTCGCCAGAGCGATAATGCAACTTTTAAATGTAACAAGCTCATTTACGCACCCATAAGTAGCTGGTAAAATTATTGTAAGGCAATTCAATTTCTAATACTATTTAATATGTTTTATAACTACAATTTTATTATGATTATTTTGTTAATGAACTATCTTTAATTTCAAAAGGAAATGTGCATGCCGTGTTGCATACCTACTTAAAAATTATATTTCGTTAATTTTCTTTAGGGTGAGATGTGGATGGTAAACTCAGCAATTTTAGTTATTTATTTGAGGCCATTATGTTTTGTAAATAAATAAATAATTGTGTCATTTAAGCATCATCATTTTGTGTGATGTTTCAGCAAAGGCAGGACTGGCAGATTTTATTCAACCGAGCTTGGGTCCCCTGCAGCCAAACTTAGATGACTATATGGACACATTTGAACCGTTTCATGGTAAGAAAAAAACAGTAATTTATGATTTTGTTTCAAAATCAAAAAATATATCAATTGAAGATATTGATAATATATTTTAATTTTTGGAATTCTACACCTTGCCTTTTTAGCAGTATAATTCAAGTTTATTGCTCAGAGAATATATTATTTATAATTATGCATGTGTTAAATAATGTTTAAGGCATATGCAACCAAATTTACGTCTCCGTTTGTAGTTAAGAATATATTTAATGACAGCACTTCGTATGATATTTTAATTAGTTTTATTGCTAGTTAAAAAAACTAGAAGTAATATCAATTTATTTTTATTACTTACCTTAATCTGTATTAAAAAATGATTTTAAAGTCCAAAAGGTAAAAAAAGTATATTTGGTTGCAATTCTTGCTACTATTTAAAAATACAGCTTATGCAATCAAGTTTACACATCTATTTGTTTTATTAGTTTCCCTATATATAGGGGGACTATTGTTTTCGTGATTTTTTTTTCAAAATTTTTTTTTTGCGGAAATATCCGTTTTGGGCCCCCCTGAGTCCATTGCACTAATTTCTGGAAAAAAAAATTGTGTGTCTGTGTGTCTGTGTGTCTGTCGGTGGGCGCTGTATCTCAAAAACGAAATATCCTATTGAGATGAAACTGTAAACTTAAGGTTTTATCGTTAAAAACTGGAACTGAAAAGCTTTTGGTAAACATTCATAAATCGGAAGTGGGTGTTTACTCGAGGCGTTTTTTGGTTTTTTGTTCATATTTTTCTAAATATGAAATGTTTTTAAAAACGGTTCAAACAAAAGTTAAAGGGAATAATAAACTGAACAAATTTCATTTGAACATATTTTTCATAAAATTCTTAACTTTCGAGAAAAAAAAATAAAAATTGAATATTTTGACATTTTTAGAAAATTACTAATAAACTATTGGAGTTACGTAAAAGTTACATAAGAAGTAATTGTAGAGAATTTAAAATTGAATAAATTATTAAGAATAACTTTTTTGCGTAAACCTCATAGTTTTCGAGAAAAATATAGGGAAACTACTATGATGGCCACATCACCATTTTATTATTTGAAAATAGAATTAATGATCACCAGTAGATAATATCCAAAACATATTAAATCAGTATGGTGACAATATTCTTTTTGCAGATCTAATTACTGAGAAGCTACCGACAGTACCTGAAGAAAACTCGGATTACAAACAGGGGTGGTATCCAGAGTTGGATTTGTTAGGGACGAATACGAATTTACAGGTAATTAAACGCTCGACAAATTAAATATGATTTAATTACCTATTCCCTTTAGAATATGGCGCTGGACCATTTTGCGCTTATTAGCTCGTTAATTATTATTGCTTATGGATGTTTAGTTTGGGGCACAGTTACATAATAGTTACACCTAACTAGTTTTCTTATTTAATTTAAATTCGTATAATTCACATAATTACACACTAATAATTTTAAGCATCGGTTTTTACTTTGTACAAATATTTTTATTATTATTGTTTTTTATGTTTAGATGCTGCCAAATTCTAATAACACCGCGATTAATACGTACCAAATACAACCGCAACCGCCGCTAAACAAAGAACAGATTCCCGACACGAGGATTCAGCCGTACGATCCGTCGAATCGAATGTGCACGTATGGAACGAACAATCAAATGTACAATACGCCTAGGATAAGCTCGAAGGATCCAAAAACGCTCGACATGAACGCCACCAAAATTACCCAACAATACGATAAGGCCGTGGGCAGCAATACTTACGGGAATTACATAGAAACAAATGCCGCCAGTGTATGTCCAGAACAAAAATTGCAAGGTAAAGTTTATTTTAAACCCATTAGCAAGGAAGAAAATAATTGTAATTATTCATTTAATATATATATATATATATATATGCTCATTCTACCCATTAAGAGTGTAGGGTTTATTCATTTAATGATTTACAATAATGATAAGGATAAATCGCCAATCACAAATATTAAATTCTGCTCAAAAATTGTCACTGACAACAATGCCCTCTTTGAAAACTAGCTTATTTACTCTCCTGTCAAATTTTTAACCACATTATTACTATAATAAGACATAAGAATACATCTTTATAATTTATTGTAGGTAATACAACAGATTCGAGTAGTTACAGAATTCAAACTCAACAGGTCGTATTGCCCAATGCCGGTTACAAATTTCCACAGCCGACCACGCCGAACGTTAAATTTGCATCACACTCTAGCTATAAACCTGCTGAAGTTCACGTAAGTTAATTTTCAGAACAATTTTCGAGCAGAGTTAGTTTGTATCGTTTATTTAGAAGGAAGAGAAGATTGCCGCAAGGTCGAGAGTGATTGGTACGCGAGGTAGACAAAGGTCCAGATCGAATACGAGGGAACCTTTAAAAAAACCACCCTTAACGTCGGCCGTCAGCGATCCTTCTCTGATTAATTCTTCAAATAGTGCCTTACTTACTCAATTACTAACTAGTGAGTATATTAAATTGTTTATCAAATTATTGAATTTACATATTAAAATAATGGTTATTTATTACAGATAGTGATAGTAGTAATATGTAAAAATAATTGTTATTTATTACAGATAGCGATAGTAGCAACACGTTTACACAAAATCACAGAATGAACAGTTCTCACGATAATTTAAGTTTAATCAGGGTTAAGGATGAGCAGGCCGCCCATCCTGTTCCCATTCTGCCGCAACCGTCACCTGCTACCCTAATCATCACGTCGGTCAAATTAGCACCGATGAACACCACGTTGAATATGAACGATCCGGTAAGGGATTTTGCGCGCCCTCTAGCGTAATGAATTTATGTCTAGGTTTCATTTTCTTCTAGTTATTATTGAACACAATGAGTGCTTCCAACAGTAATAGTCCCGTTATGGACTCGAATCAGTGCTTAAACTCGCCAACATCATCACAGGGCTCGATAGGATCTCCGACCAGAGACGGTTCCAATAGGGATCAGAGGCGCGTGGGCAACATCCACGCGGAGCAAAAGAGACGGTTTAACATCAAGAACGGTTTCGATAGGATCCATTCGCTCATACCACACCTGAATCAGAATCCTAATACTAAGGTATGTATTAAAAATATGCACAAATCGAATTTAAAAAAAAATAACGTGACTGACGGACCATGAAGTCGATAGCCAAATACTACTACTACTCGAATTATTTACGTTACTGGTGAATTAGGATTTATATCGCTATTCTTTTCCATTTTTTTAGTTAAGTAAAGCAGCTATGTTACAAAAAGGTGCTGAATACATTAAGCAGCTCCGATCTGAAAGAAATTTGCTCAAGGATGAGATGGATACTTTAAGGCAACAAATAGAGGCACTTAATTCCTCAATAAGGTACAGACTGTTTGATATACATAATAAAACTTAATTTAAGTCATACTTATTTCAATATATCTTATCTAAAATAATCTTGCAGCAATTGTCAATCATTATTACCTGCCACCGGTGCTCCAGTAGCCAGAAGACGGGATAACAAAATGCAGGAGATGTTTGACGAATACGTTCGCACAAGAACACTAGAAGACTGGAAATTTTGGATTGTATCCTTAATTAAATGTTTAATATTAAAAAATCGTGGTCAATCAGATTGGTGTTTTCGTTTCTTAAAACATCAAGACAATTTTAACTTGAGCCTCTTCATTTTAAGCAATTAATGGAAGCTTAAAAATTAATACTGAAAATATGACCATTTTATTTTTTAGTAATTTTCGTACTGTGAAATGAATATTTTGTTTACCATTTTACTTTTTAGCAGTTTTCCTTAACCAAACCTACAGTTTAGTTTAATATTTAGACCACTACTGGCTTCGTTTAATAATTTCGTTTCGACCTCAAGTATAGATGATCTTTACCGATCGACGTTACTCTGGGTGGAACAGCACTGCACACTAGTAGATCTCAGACCAGGTAATGTATTATTCTATACTAGCACTTATATACCATAGTTTTTACCTTTTAATAATGTTTGCACTTATTGTCATTTAAAGCACTACAATGTAAGTATTGAATTTGGTAAAGTACTTCCAAATATTGGACGAAAATATATAAGTTCAATACTGGCGCCATCTATGAACAGTCAAAACCTCTTTAGTTGTTACGGGCCGAATTTTTAAAGTAATAAGTTCATTTACAAACACATACAACCACTCCGTTAGTTTATACCATAACAGATATTTAATTAAATTTTGCTTGTTACAAATAGCACAACTATCAAAGAAATTTCGGCAGTCAAAAGATACTTAGTAAAGATACCGTGTGTCTTATATTACAATTTTTCTTTTGTTTCAGTGGTTTTAAATTCGCTGAGGTACCTGTGTACAAAAACTGATATATTATCAGAGCCGGAGAAACTCCCCGAGGAAGCCCGACAAATTGTTTTAACCAATCAGTCCCAACAGATGCCTATGTAGTAGGCATTGGTGATACCGTGTACGATCAACAATTATTTTGATAAAAGACCTGGACTTTGACAATATAGACACATTTGAATGCACATAATAGGTATAGTTGGTTACATATATCAGTTTTGGTTTAAATTTATTTTAAGTAAAATTCGCCAACATTAAAAAAGTTAAATGACAGATCTTTCACATTTCAAGAAATAGCATTAACGTTAACATTTCACTAATAACGACAATCGTTTTGGTTTCAAGTAAACACAATTATATGCACGGAAGTATGTTTGGTTGCATATACCACTTTTGATTTAACCTCGAAAAACAATCTGTATCCTTGAGAAATGATAATAATAGATCTTTAATATTCACACAAAATGCAATTATAATAATATTTAATTGATAACTATAATTTTTTTAGTTGACTTAAAATGTCAAAATTAAACTCTAATGCGATAACAAAATAATTGTTGATCTCACGGTATAAAGTCTTGCCATAAGTTGCTGTATATACCGTTTTATAATTACAGATTATACATAAATACAAATTATATTAAACATAAATTTTAGTTTTTATTATCCCTTCCACTCAAATGTTTACTTATTATGGTAGTAGTTTGGAGATTTTTTTTTGTCTTAAAAATTTGAAAAGGAAAGTAGGAAAAAAAGTGTATTTGTATCAAACAATGCACACTCTGTGTCCGAAATGTACATCTAAATCAATAAAAAATATTGAAGAAAGGTTCTAAGTGTTTTTATCAATGTAGGAAAAAAGGCATCAGGAATTTAATAAATATAAGAAAAATAGGTAATAAAAAATTAAAAATATATTCATATAATTAATAAACACTTATGTAGTACTAGCAACGCCATCAAACATACTAATAGCCAACAACAAATTCCTCCTTGTAAAATGTAAGTGAATCAAAGGTGAATTCTTCGTGGCGTAACTCCACAAAAGATAATTATCGCCAGTCTTTACGTCCGGATTGTGGGAAATGTTGACATCCTCCGAACTGGTATCGTCAGACAACTTGGTGAAATCCCATAACTTCACGGTGCAGTCTAGCGATCCAGAAGCTAATATATTACCGCACCTGCTGAAACTAAGCGTGTGAATCGGCTTCTCGTGTCCATTTAATTCGGCGACCAGATGACCATGAGCTAAATCCCAAATTAATATCTTACAATCGGACCCGGCGGACGTTAAAAATCTCCCACAAGTGCTGAAAGTGAGCGCGTGTATCGGCGATTTGTGACCAGTCATCAGTCGGACGTGGTTTCCGTTGGTGCAGTCCCACAAGCACACCCTTCTATCACTGGAACCGGTCGCTATGTAGTTTGAGTTTGGATGGAATTGGATACACTAAAATAATACATATAAATGGTGATGTGGCCATCATAGTACTTTCCCTATATTTTACTCGAAAACTATGAGGTTTACACAAAAAATTTATTCTTAATAATTTGTTGAGTTTTAGATTCTCTATAATTATTTGTTATAGAAGTTTCATGTAACTTCAGTAGTTTATTAGCAATTGGCAAAAAATATCAAAATTTTCAATTTTTATTTTTTTTCTCAAAAGTTAAGAATTTTATGAAAAATATGTTCGACTAAAACTTGTTCAGTTTTTTATTGCCTTTAACTTTTGTTTGAACCGTTTTTTTAAAATTTTTCATATTTAGAAAAATAAAACGAAAAAACAAAAAAACGCCTCGAGTAAACATCCACTTCCGGTCTATGAATGTTTACCAAAAGCTTTTCAGTTCCAGTTTTTAACGATAAAACCTTAAGTTTGAAGTTTCATCTCAGACAGATTATTCGTTTTTGAGATACAGCGCCCACCGCCACACATTTACGAAAACATTACTACCCCAAATGGTTATGTGGCCATCATAGTACTTTCCCCATATTTTTCTCGAAAACTATGAGGTTTACGCAAAAAGGCTATTCTTAATAATTTGTTCAGTTTTGAATTCTTTACAATTATTGGTAATACAAGTTTCATGCAACTCTTATAGTTTATTAGCAATTGACAAAAAATGTCAAAATTTTCAATTTTGTTTTTCTCGAAAGTTAAGAATTTAATGAAAAAAATGATTTAATAAAAGTCATTTATTTTCTCATTCTCTCTAACTATTGTTTGAAAAGTTTTGTTATATTTTTCATATTTAGAAAAATATTGACAAAAAACCTCATTTTCATGCATTTTCATGCACAATACTATTCAAATTGTGATGTGGCCATCATAGTACTTTCCATATATTTTAATCGAAAACTATGAGATTTACGCAAAAAAGTTATTCTTAATAATTTGTTCAGTTTTAAATTCTCTATAATTATTTGTTATAGAAGTTTCATGTAGCTTCAATAGTTTATTAACAATTAGCAAAAAATATCAAAATTTTCAGTTTTTATTATTTTTCTTGAAAGTTGAGAATTTTATGAAAAAAATGTTCAAATAAAACTTGTTCAGTTTATAATCCCCTTTAATTTTTGTTTGAACCGTTTTTAATTTTTTTTTATATTTAGAAAAATATATCAAAAAAATTTTCAATTTTTTTTTTTTTCTCAAAAGTTAAAAATTTTATGAAAGGTATGTTCAGATTTTCATTCTCTTTAACTTTTGTTAATAAAGATTTGTAAAATTTTTCATATTAAAAAAATTATCGATAAAAAACAAAAAAATGGCTCGAGTAAACACCCACTTCCGGTTTATGAATGTTTACCAAAAGCTTTTCAGTTCCAGTTTTTAACGATAAAACCTTAAGTTTGAAGTTTCATATCAAACAGATTATTCGTTTTTGAGATACAGCGCCCACCGACAGACACACAGACACACACACAGACACAAAAATTTTTTTTCCAGAAATTAGTGTTTTGGGTTCAGGGGACCCCAAAACGGATATTTCCGCAAAAAAAAATTTTCAAAAAAAAATCACGAAAACAATACTCCCCCTATATATACTATATAGGGAAAGTAATAAGGAAGTGTTGAAAATATCACGCATTATAAAAGTCAAATTTTTTATTACTTTCCCTATAAAATGGTGATGTGGCCATCATAGTACTTTCCCTATATTTTTCTTGAAAGCTATGAAGTTTACGCAAAAAAGTTATTCTTAATAATTTGTTTAGTTTTAAATTCTCTATAATTATTTGTTATATAAATTTTATGTAACTCTTACAGTTTATTAGCAATTGGCAAAGAAAATCAAAATTTTCAATTTTTATTTTTTTTCTCGAAAGTTAATAATTTTATGAAAAATATGTTCAAATAAAACTTGTTGAGTTTATTATTCCCTTTAACTTTTATTAGAACCGTTTTTTAAAATTTTTCATATTTAAAAAAATATTACCAAAAAACAAAAAAACGCCTCGAGTAAACATCCACTTCCGGTCTATGAATGTTTACCAAAAGCTTTTCAGTTCCAGTTTTTAACGATAAAACCTTAAGTTTAATGTTTCATCTCAATAGGATCTTTCGTTTTTGAGATACAGCGCCCACCGACAGACACACAGACACACAAAAAATTTTTCTAGAAATTAGTGTAATGGACTCAGGGGGGCCCAAAACGGATATTTCCGAAAAAAAAATATTTTCAAAAAAAAATCACGAAAACAATACTCCCCCTATATACTACGTGTATAGGGAAAGTAATAATAAATTAACAGAAGGACTAAGCGGGCGATAAGTCAAGTTTTTAGGCATGTAAACCAAATTGATTCATTTTTACATAAATTAACTTACATCAACATCTGAAAAATGTCCAGCAAATACTCTTAACGGTTGATAATGGTCGGTGGCCCATAGCCTTGCAGTCCTATCATAGGAGGCGGAGGCAAAGTAGTAGCCCAAAGGTGAAAACTTGACGTCCCAGACTGGGAACATGTGGCCTTTATAGACTACAAGACACGTCCATATCTGTAAACTCCACAATCGAATAGTTGTGTCTTCTGAGCAGCTCAGCAGTAACGTACGGTCGGGCGAAAAGGATACAGAATAAACGTTTCCAGAGTGACCAAACAGCGTTCTAGATGTTTCTCCTGAACGGTCATCCATCATCCTTACCTTAAAATAAATTAATCATTAATTGAGAATATAAATCAAGTTTGTATAGCCTAGACAATAATAAGAAATCATAATTGGAGTTCGAATTGGACGCGGATAACAGCGCCCTCTCTGAAACATGTTGGGAACCTACTATTGAATAACTGAATGTTAAAACTTGATTAGAATTGTTTTCTTAATGTGCATGAAGATAATATGAATTATTCTCTTGCATTTACTTAATTTTTAAAATACTCACAAGTACATCCACCGCGTCTATATTGACGTTTTGCAACTGACTAGCCGTTTTTAAGGCCCTCAATTTTTGCGGTACCAAAGTCCACACTTTGACAATTGAATCACTGAATCCCACTGCTAACATGCTGGAATCTTCTGTTACCTCTGCACAAGTCACACTAAAACATGTTAATTTGATAATTATTACAATTTTTTTTTACATTATAAATAAAATTAAAATACTTTTCTTTGTTAATATCACAATGATTTATTTTTTGTAACTATTATATCTATAATCTATCACAGAGTAAACACCTTTAGTGTTAAATAATCATGAATAATTAATAATAAATTAATAGTTAGATCGCACTGAAATCATTCTGGATGAAGAATTTTTTAACGTTACATCTGAAGCTAACTATTGCAAATTAAAACTCACGTGTGGTTAGCGTTGAGAAGTGTGTAACAGCAAATGGAGGGACTCGTTTCAGCATTCAGGTTCACTCGCTTGGAAATCTCTCTCAGTGCTTTAACCTTTTCATATTTGTCACTGTCTTTCCTAAATAGATAATAATAAATAATTAATCATTAAAAATTTCTTAAACCTAATTTATTAAATTAATTTCTGTATGTTGTAATATTCTTCTCTAGAGTACGAATTTTGTTAAATGTAAAAAATTATGTTGGCAGAAAAATGGTTATAATTACTGGTTATGTTCATTGAATGAACAACAATTGTAGTAAATTAATCATTAAAAAAACTTACAGGTCTGGAATTGGTATTCGATCAATAGGTGGAGCATTTGGATCCGATTTTGTCTTCTTTGAGAATAGAGGATCTTTCTTGGCCTTCTTCTTTTTCGGTTTATCCGGTGTCTCCGCTTCTGCTCCTTCCTCCTCATCCTCCACAGGTGCAACCAGTGATTGGATGTCCGGAGCCTTTGGCAAACCATAATACACCTTTGTTTTATTATCTGAAAAAAAATAGGTAACTTTTTATCAAAAATTATTAACACAAAAACTACCATATGTAAAAAATACTGAGTTACATAAAGATAATCAATTAAAAATGAAAAACAAGTGTAAAAAGTGATTACAATCACTATTTTTGTGTACTTGTTATTTCTTAAACATTAAATAAACAATGATAATTGATATATACCTGAAATGTATATTTAATGTTTAACAAAAGAAGTTCATGTCTTTCATTTTTAACAAAATCCATAATTAAGTATTGTTACAAGATTTTAAATTTATATATAATGCTAAATAACCCATTACTACAAAATCTTTAGCAAGAATAAATGACATTTTCCTAAATAGTTTGATTTGTTTACAAAAAATAATGTTGGCAATACATTTGACCAATCATTATAGGTTAGGTTACTCTAACAATACATATTTGGCTAATATTTTATTTGTTTTTATTCATTAAGATTAAAAAATAAATTCAAAACAAAATTATCTTTTGTTGAAATAATATATTACACTTAAATTCTAAAATCAATACCTTGTCTAGTAGCTTCACCAATAACAGCACCTGAAGTCGAATCAATTTGGCTCTTATTCCTTGCTACACCTTCGTACATATCAAAGTACAAATGCTCCTGTACGATATTCATCAAAACCGAAGCCTTTTTGTCCTGCAAATGCCTCTTAAGCAGCGACAGCGTGTCCCTGGACATCCTGATGATAAACTGATTCGACTTGAACGTATCAGTTAACTCATTTCCATTCATATGATCCCTTTTCGTCACCAGTGCCAACTTTCTTAAATCATCCTGGTAGTAGAAATCCTGCTCCGGCCCGAATCGTTTCATCAGACTGATTGCTTTCTCAGTGTGACCGTTGTAAACTAACTCCAGGTACATGTGCACGAGGACTGGATACAGAATCATTCCCAATTCGTGCTTATAGATGTCGAGGGAGCCCTCGACGAATCGTTTCAGTTCCATGTAGCAGTCCTCGTACTTTTCCGGGTCTCCATCACTTTTGTAACCTGTTAAAACACTGCTGACATCCGAGTCCTGTCCTTCGAGGTTAGCATCAATGTTAGCTTCTTTTTTCAGTAATTCTTCTGTTTCCTATTCATTTAAAACGGTCAACTTGAATTAATCAATATAAACAAAAGTGAACTGTACTTTAACAAATGAAATATTTTTCACAAAATTTATTAATAGCAAATGTACATTTCGGTGACAACCATTTTTAATGCTAAACTAATAAGTAAAGGTGTTCATTTGATTACACCAGTATAAATATTTGTTTTCGATCATTATAAAGTTTGTTTTTGATTGTCGTGATATTGTGTAAAAATAATCATTCTTATTGTATTGTAATGTAAAGAGTATTTAAAATAAATTGTTTGTTTTGAAATAATTTTACATAACCTAAAAATGCTTACTTTTAAATTGTACTTCTTGAGTACTTGGAGCACCGCGAACAGCTGGGACTTATCCTGCGATGTAGGATGCATTTTGGGTCTTTGTTGTGGGTCCACTTTTACTGCTTATTTTGTAATAATTAAAGGTTGAAATTGTTCATAAATCCAACACAAAATGTAATGTATCAGAAATACAAGTGTATACAAATTAGGGATATTTGTTTTTTTAGTGATGGCAACATTGGTGGACCGGTAAAAATCATATTATTTTAGAATAATGTTGTAAAGATAACAATAATAACTTTTCTTAATCATGACAAGGATGGAAGAATTAAAAGTAGTCTTTTCTTATATCATAAACATCCAGTGGCGGAGTTTATAGTGATTTATAATTATAAAAATATATTATTATTAATATTAAATTATATTACTACTTAATTAAATTGAAGTTTCAATTTTTTAATTTTACTGATATTATGATATTCACGATTGGGTATTCTTGCGTTAACATTCTCCAGTGGCGTAGGTAATTTGGTGGAAAATATTTTATTAAAATTTTACTTTAATAACTTCAAATTCTGTGCGTATTTAATATACGTTTGATTGAAGCTTTAATTTAATTATTAATACGTGTATATATTTATGTTTAAATATAATATATTAATATAATTATCTCAATCACCTTTACGAAATTTAATACCATATTTTAAACACGTTAGAATTAATTATGTTTATGATAATTAGAGTTATCGGAAAAATTATTTACGCTAATATTTCGCAAATCAATTAATTTCCCAGTCGAACTCGCAACGTTGCGCACCTCTCGTGCCGACAGCGGAATTCTAGGTTAGGTCTTTAAATGCATCGTATTTTAGTAAATAAGTTTTTAAATGCTTATATAAGCCACAAACGAATATAATCCCCGACGAAATCGCGGGACTTTCAAGCCCCCATTCATCTCGCATGAGCCTCTTTCTCGGAAACCAATTCGCCGCGTGGCATTTCATATAAATGCAATTACATAGATTTTTACTGAGCGCTTGCAGACTTTCACTGTGCGCGGCGAAGATAGATGGCCTGAGCATATTGCAGAAATACGCGCCGCATCCTTTCACTAATTTCGCCTTTGTGAATCATTACAGCAGCTCCAGGTGGGGGACCAACAAGAAACACCGTAACATCAAACTGCACTTGTATTTGGACAGTATGGCAGATCCGAAGATTGAAGAAATATTAGCGCCCCTCAGGGCTAGTGTTAAGGAACAAGTAAGTTTATATTCCTTTGTTGAATTGATGCATGTTTCAAGATGTAATTTTTGTAATTATAGCATTTGATATTTCATTGCAGATGTTACAACTATTATTTCAAACAAATGTTACATTTAATTATATAGTAAGAACATAGTAATAGTAATTTTAGTAGCACATTATTATTGATCCTTCTTTAACCCCTTTCCGCACAATTATTTTTGAAAGTAAAATGCTCGGGAAGTGGTTAATCTTCCTATGACAGCTAAAAATGAAACAAAAAAAAACAAAATTTGTTAATTTTCTGTCCTGTCAATATTTTTTGCCATAACATATTAATTAAGTTTTAGTATTTTAAAAGGTGTAAATTAATTAGAATATAAATATTGTGTGTAATTTTAAGTAATTGCAGTGATGTAAATGCTTGTAGGGTGATTTAGTTCGTCAGTTGAAGTCGAGCGGGGCCACAGACTTCGAAGTTAAGAAGGCCGTGGCTGAACTGAAGAGCAGGAAGAAGCTGCTCGAGGATAAGGAACTCAGCCTGGTACCCGATGCCGCCACTTTCGACAGGGCCAAAATGGAGGACCTCCTCAAGAGGAGGTTCTTTTACGACCAGTCGTTCGCCATTTACGGTGGCATCACCGGACAATTCGATTTCGGACCGATGGGATGTGCTTTCAAGGCGAACCTCCTGCAGATGTGGAGGCAGTTCTTCGTGCTGGAGGAGCAGATGCTCGAGGTGGACTGCTCCATCTTGACACCTGAACCTGTCCTAAAGTAAGGCTATTAAAAAATAATAATAATTGAAAGTAAAAATATAAATGAAACAAGAAAACAAAATTTGTTAATTTCCTGTCCTGCCAAATTTTTTTGCCGTAACATTATTAATTAAGTTTTAATATTTTAAAAGGTTTAAATTAATTTGATTATACTACATCCAAGATATATATGGAGAAAGTGATTACAAGTGTCTTTATTATTACTGTTCATCTTCACATAACTCAACAATTAATAAGATATATATTACTCTTTATTAACAATAAGGATAATATTTATTCTTGTAGAATTGTATTTCTTAATGTATTTTTTTTATAGGGCATCTGGACACGTCGATAGGTTTGCGGATTTAATGACTAAGGATGTGAAAACCGGGGAGTGTTTTAGGCTGGATCACTTAATCAAAGGACACCTGGAGAAAATATCAGCCGATAAGAAAACTACTGAGGAAACACGTGCTGAATGTCAAGATATTATCATCAAGGTGAGTCTATATGTTAATTGTAAATTAAGATTAAGTTAGACTGTTATTATGTGGTGGTCGTTATAAAGGTAAATTACTCTTGATGGAACAAATATTTAATAGTTTTGTTAAGAAATGACTCTATAACTTTGTTTATATTTAATTTATACACATTTTTTGTTTATAGTTGGATGGTATGAACAAACAAGAAATGTCAGCAGTCATGACGAAATTTAACATGAAAAGTCCTCTCACGAACAACGAATTAACAGAACCCATCGAATTCAATCTGATGTTTGGTACACAAATCGGACCGTCTGGATTAATCAAAGGGTGAGGTGGTTTGTTAGTCAATTTTGATTGATGATCTTTGAATGAATTAGATCTGCAGTTTGTAATTGCAATTATATAATTATAAATTATTGGTGTGTTTTAATTCCAGTTTCCTGAGACCAGAAACAGCACAAGGCATATTCGTGAACTTCAAGAGGCTTCTGGAATTCAATCAAGGCCGCCTTCCATTTGCTGCTGCACAAATTGGTAATTCTTCACATTATTATTATTGTTGTAGTTGACAACATTCTTATTACCTTGAGTAAATTTCTCTTAAACTTTTAGTAAACATAATATTAAATTAAAATCTTTTCTAGATGTCAAGTTTTTTAATTTATTTTAATATATGAGATTTAGATGTTAATTTAAAGTGTAATGCTTTTATATTATAGGAAATGCATTCCGTAATGAGATTTCGCCGAGGTCCGGCCTTATCAGAGTGCGTGAATTTACAATGGCGGAAATCGAACACTTCTGCGATCCTTCGGATAAAAACCATCCCAAATTCTCTGATGTAGCCGACACGGAAATGCTCCTCTACTCGGCCTGCAATCAGATGGACGGTAAAGCCGCAGAGAAGGTGAAAATTGGTGATGCAGTCGCTCAAGTAAGTGTAGAATTAAAAATAAAAAAACTATTTGAAAGTGTAAATAAATTATAATATTTTTAACAGGGTTTAGTGGCCAATGAAACTCTAGGTTACTTCATGGCAAGAATACAGGCATTCCTAGTTAGAGCAGGCGTAGAACCCGCGAAACTTCGTTTCCGTCAGCACATGGCGAATGAAATGGCTCATTACGCTCAAGACTGCTGGGATGCAGAATGTTTAACCAGTTATGTAAGTAAATCTTTTAATTGTATGTAGTGCTCATTTTATAATACATAAATGTTACATAAGAAATACGACAATTAAACTCAATAATTTTTGTAAAAGTGTTTAACTTTGATGTTCTATATTTTGATAACAAAATTATTTAGTTTAATTTCTTGAGAGATGTGCCTCACAATCAACTATTTTAATTATTCAGGGTTGGATAGAGTGTGTAGGATGTGCGGACAGATCTGCCTACGATTTAACGCAACACACCCGAGCGACCGGAGTTCGTTTGGCCGCCGAGAAAAAGTTGAGCGAACCGAAAACTATCGACGTTGTTGAAATAACACCAAACAAGGGCGTGCTGGGGAAGACTTTTAAGAAAGACGCGAAGTTAATTACCGACAGCTTGGCTCTACTCTCCAGTGAGGATGTCGATGACGTTGATAAGAAATTGGAAGCAAATGGGTAAATATTAATTAATTCAGTACACCTTAATTACATAAACAAAATGTACACATTGATTGATTGATGAGACAATTGGGCTCCATCCATATTCAATATTAAGATAAGATTATCTTAAAACATACACAGTTTGCTGAAAATAAAATGAATAGAAAGAAATTAATTATTGCCGATGAGAGTGTAGATAGAATTAATAACGATCCACCATTTTTTCATATAAAAACATTTATTTCATGAAATTTCAGAATGTATAATGTTTAAAGATGTTAATACCAGTTAGACAACATTTTTAATTATTTTCTTTTTAGATCTTATGATCTCCAGGTAGACGATAAGACGTTCAACTTGACAAAGGATATGATTTCGGTGAAGAAGTACCAAAAAACGGTTCACGTTGAGGAAATAACGCCGAGTGTTATTGAGCCCTCCTTTGGTTAGTTTGTCGAGAAGATTGAATGTATCTTTTCTAATGAGTTATGTTCCCGCAGGTGTCGGACGTATTATGTATGCAATATTCGAGCACAACTTCAAAATGCGCGAAAACGACGAACAAAGGACGTATTTATCGTTACCGGCGACGGTGGCGCCCTTAAAATGCAGCGTACTACCGTTGAGCTCTAACGTCGAGTTTCAGCCTTTCATAAAGGAAATATGTAAGTATGAAAAATACCTATGAATTTAAAAAATTCATGTGTATTAGTAACAGTATTGTTTGGCTATTTGCGTATTTAAGTGTGTGCAAAGGATTCCTTCAGAGCCATTTCTAGTTGCAAATAGTAATGGTCACCTATTTAATTGCAGACCGGCACTAATGATGCTACACTTTCGAAATCAATTTAGGAAAGATTGTTAAACGTTTATAGTTAAACTGATACAAGTAATATTAAGCAATATGTAATAATTATTATTATTCTTTTAGCATCTTCTTTAACTAAGGTCGATGTATCACACAAAGTAGATGATAGCTCTGGATCCATTGGCAGGAGATATGCTCGTACCGATGAAATAGCAATTCCATATGGCATCACAATTGATTTTGACACTCTAAAGGAGCCCAGCAGTGTGACTCTACGTGAAAGGGATTCCATGGGCCAAGTTAGAATTCCTGTAAGTAGTACATACAATTTTTAAACATATTTATTGATATTGTATTGTAATTTATTCAATGTACTTACATAATATATTCAAATATAATTCACTTCAATTCTACCAAAATTTAGGACACACACGAAAAGGCTAGAGTCTGCCCTATAATTCTGCATTTTTTCTATTAATTTAAACTTTAAAATTTGCGAAAAAATTGAAATGAGTATAAAAATGTTTGTCATTTTTTACGATAGAAATGGATTTCTAGAGATTTTAAATTCTAATATTTATACACCTATATTTAATCATATTGATTGTGATATATTTGTTTCAGCTATCTGAAATCGCCCAAGTCGTTCATAATCTCTCCTACAACAAGCAGACCTGGGCCGATGTGGAGTCGAAATATCCAAAATTCGAACAACAGGAGAGTAAAGGAATGTGATCATTTTAAATTAATAGATAGCTTAATTGCATTTACACCGCGGTTGCATTTCGATATTTATTATGTACGAACTAAGCACTTAAAAATAATAACAATTGATTAATAAAGTGTTATTGGATTTTCTTTTACCCATAATGAAAATGATTTATAATTCTCTATTTCATTAATGGAAAATGCCTTCAAAATTCAATTGATTTTGAAAATATTTAATTCTGAATATGTTTTTTCTAATTAAAACTTATTTAATGTTAGAATGATGGTAAGTACAAGGTTCAAAATAACAGCCCCCACCAGAAAATGAATTTAAATTCAATTTCCAACATATTTTATATCGAAAATTATTTATAGCCTCATTGTTTCAGTATGTATTACAATGAATCTAAACACAATGCTTTAAGATTTTCAATACACACATATTTATAAGGAAAAGTTAATAAACATGTAAAATCCTTGACTTTTGTATTAATATATGCATAACCTTCTAACCTTTGCTACCGTTACAAAAAACATTTTTTAAATTATAAAAAATGCTTTTTTAGTATAAGGGAAACGGAAAATGAGATTTGTAGTAAATAGAAAAAAATATGGACTAAACAATTTTTATTATTTATATAAAATTATGAACCTAAATCCACATAAACTGCCTTACGTAAACCGATAGTTCAAAATGTACTAGCTCTTGTAATTATTTGGTAATAAAAAAAAAGAAGGTGAAAACAATTCGATTTCGAAACAAAACAAATGCCCAAAATAATTAAACGTTTACTTACGATGGTGAAACGATAGATTTCAACACGCTAATGTATTATTATCAAAATATGACTAAAACGTCGCTCAATTCAGTTTGTTTAAATTATTTTATAATAAAAAATAATAAATGTGAATAACATTAAGTTCGAGGGGGAGGGGGGGGGAGAAACGAAACTACTACTCGAGGTCGGGAATCGGCTCGTCGTCGGAGTCTGCCTCGCCGACGTCCAGATCGTCGAAGGATGGTTTGTCACCGCCGGCGCCGCCTAGTCCGCCCATCCTTCTCATCATCTCCTCGAAGTCGCCGCCGCCGCCCATGCCGCCCAGGCCCTCGTCGCCCGACTCGTCCTCGTCCTGCCACTTGTTGAAGTCGCACTTCAGCCAGTGGTGCTTTTTCTTGTCCGACGTCAGCGACGGCCAGTAGGGCTCTTCTGTGTTGGCTTTGGCGAGCACCATCTCGATACATCGGCCGCGGTTAAAACTTTTACTTTTCTCTGCGTCGATCTCTCTGTGCAGTGGTATCGTGACCTCGTAGTTCTTTTTTTCCACGCCGCCCGTGCCTTTGAAGTAAACGGAGTCTTTTGTGAATCTGAAATAACCGAGAAATACAAGACTAATTATAAAAAAATGCTTATTTACGTTTATTAGACAATGGGATATAATCATTGTTAAAAGTATTGGGATATAATTAGAATTCTATACGAGAAACAGAATCGTAACTTGTAATATCAGGTTACGCCGCCAGAGGGCTGTTGTGGGATATCTCCTGATTAATTCTGCCAGACGGATTATTAAGGCTTTTTGCCAATGTTGAAGACTTAAAACTCAATGCCAGGAAGATGCTAGTAGTTAGTATCAAATGGGTCGAATTTAAAGAAAGTTAGAACAAGTGCATTAATGCTAACGGAAAGTATTTTGAAGGAGATTAATATTGTATTTGTAAAATAATAAAGTAAAATGCTTTCTATAAACAAATTCCGGTTATTTTTTTTATTCTTTCGTAAGTGATATATTTTCTAGAAAGGTAAATTCCCTTAATAAACAGCAGAGTATTTCTTAATGAAAACAATACATGTCGAACCCAATTGTAGAGACAAGAAATATGGCATCATATAACCAGATGAAAGTATTTTATATTAAGTGGCCCAGGTAATACCGTTAATACTTTAATTCATTTTGAGAGCTTGATTAGGCACCACTGAGATAATAAACATTAAAATGTAAAATTCGATTCCCACAAAAAATTCTTGAAATCTTTGGTAATTTTACAAAATACAAAAAATTATTGAAAATTGTTAAATTAAATTGTTTTCCTTAAGAAAATTGTTTTAAGCTTAGCAATTTTAAAACTATAGTTTTGCAAAAACCATGGGTACGGTGCTTTTGAGTGACAGGGGAAATCCTTTAAAGTAACAATAGTTTAAAATCGAGCTGACTGTGACTCATCCCTCTATATTGAAAAAATCAGACATACATTCCGTCTTTCATTTCATTTTGTTCCAGTCATTCAGGAATGATGATAGAACGAGATAGAAATTAATTGCTGTACAATTCTTAGTACGAAAATGCATGAGTCATAGTCAGCTCTTAATGGTTCGACTATATTTACACACACGCACACAAATAAGAAAGTGCAAGGACTACTACTAATGTTTATTTTAACATAAAAAAAATCATTCGGTTGATGGCTACTAAATTAAATAAACAAATAACAACTAAAAGAAAAATATCAAAAACAACTGAAAGAAAACAAAAAATACAAAAACAATTGAAAACAATTCAAATCAAATGAAACATTAACTGAAAATAAGACAATAAACAAATGAAAAAAAATAAAGCAAATAAGAACGAACAACTGAAAGGAACCAAAAGAGATAGAAACTCATTTAAAAAATTCAATACAACATTAAAAAAATAAACTAATTCTTGAATGTTGTCGGCGTTTACTTGGTGGTACATTTTGATTAAAATTAAATAAAACACTTTTCACTTTGTTTGTAACTATTGTGGTAAAACAAAGTGAAAAGTGTTTTATTTAATTTAAAAAAATAAACAGTTGATAGAAAACATGGCAAATAAAAAACAACAATATAATTAATAGTGTTTTATAGCACGAAGGGCATTCCTCCAAGCAATCAACCTTTTTTTATACATAAAATACAAAAAACATAAAATAGAAGAATCAACATGAGATTTTTAATAGAATGAATAGAAACAAATGATTATTTACTTAAAACAAATTCATTAAATCAAAGGCCACGACAAAATTTGCACTTACCATAGTTAATAGCCAATTACTACTACTATTTACGTTAGTTGTAAATAAGTTCTGATCATTATATAAACTTGATTAATTCAACATCAAAACTTGATCGAAAATCGTCCCTAAGCCCCTAAATAGATTTATAAAGGATGCACTATATTTATATCAATTAATTAATTAATTACCTAAGCCAAAAACTATTTACTTTATTATTAATTAATTTTAAGTTTAGGGTGTGAAAATTGTGTTTGCTGATATTCATTTATAAAAAAAATAAAGAACCTTAAACATGATAGTTATATATCCTTATCTACCACTATCATTAAGCAATTGAGATAAAACTATCACACTGCAATTTAAGAAATGGCTTTATGTAAGCATGATCCGAAGAAATTAATCATGTCTGTATGCAAAAACTGTAACTGTTTTGTTTATTTATGGTAAAACAAAACAATATAGAACTTCCTGCGAACACGCAATCAAACAACTAGGACAGCGATTTAATTGAATCAAGCGACTAATTAGATTAAAACTATTAAGGGACAAAAATTGACTTACTTGATTTCGGGGTCCTTAACGTCCTCGAGGTTTATGGTTAGGAATACGACGGCGGTCCTCTGTGCCCACATAACCGGGGGTGGTAACCTGAAAATGTGAGGTTAAGTCAGGCATTTTTTTTTTCGTGCAGTAATTGTCAATTAGAGGCGCGGGGCCGTTTGATTGCGACGTGCGGCGCGAGAACGGCGGACGCTCGGTGGAAATCACGGAGAATGTTCGAGAATCAATAGTTATCGGGGAAAGCACATTCAACATGGCCGTGCCGCTAAACATGAGTATTGCATTATTTAACCGGCGGCGCGTTATTGAAAGCCGCGCGTCCTCCGCGTAGCCGCACGCCGTGCGGAATTCGCCGTCGCGTTTTCTACATACTCACGTTTGTTCAGTCATTTCTGCTGTGGGTTTGCGTATTCCTAAAATTAAAACTCCTCGTTAGCCGACACTGGAGTGAAAATAACTGAGCTGAAGTCGGCGACAGGAAGCGGTGTTGTCGCTTGTTTGAATGTAATTAAACGTCGAGCGGGAAATTTAAATTCATATTTATAGAAAATTTGTTTATAAATGAAATATTAAATAATAAAAAATACAATTGAAAACTAATAATTATGATCAGATAATTGTTTTATTATGTTTGGCACTAGAAAAAAACTTATTTAAAAGATTTATCTTTGTTTTGTATTTAGTATTTAAACATTTTTGGAAAATTGTTTATTTATTTATCTTATTGCGTTCTTATAATTACGCGAATTATTACACAAATAAGTAAATGATTAAAGTATTTAAATTACAAATAGAATTCTAAATTTTGTTTTTGGCGTGTCGAAATAAAAATAAGAAGTTAAACTATAATAAATTGGAAAAAATAAAATAACAATCAATTAAACAAGTTGGACAAAATCAAAAGCCTACTTTTAATGAACAATAGTTTGCTCTAGAAAGAAAAGTAAATTGACAAAATCAAAAGCCCTTTTTGCATGTTGGAAATGTAATAAAATGGACATTGCAAAGATAAGAGTCATGAAAATTTTTATTATTGTTGTTATTAGTTTGTATTATAGTGTAATTGGATAAATTTTGTCTGTTTTATAATAAAGTCTATTATTATTATTATGAAAAATTGTAGCCAAATCCTCCGGTGCGTTTAAATTGGGTAATTATTCTTATTTCTCTTCCTAAATCCTTAAAAATACAGCATGTGGTGATTTTGATAGGAGCTTCTTGAAACATATCGAGCCCTTCAAGATTAAAGAAAGCTTTTAATATAGTGGTTAAATTAAAAATTAAATTGTTAATGATTACATAATTCACGTATATTTATGCAACCGAACATGCATACATTTTATTTTAGTAATTTCTGTCAAGATTATTTTATAGTTAATACAGTATTAGCAATAAAGATTTATACTTAAAACTAATGGATATTTTTAATAAAGATTAATCCTGCTTATATATTTCTGTAATCTTTTTAACATTTGTATATTTTATTAGAATATGGGGGTTTATTAGGTTGCATACATTTCACATTTGTGTTTTCGATTTAGATATTAATAATAAGTTATATGATAAGTGTTACAATAAAATACATTTAAAAATACGTATTATTTTAAATGTATTATATTTTAAGATTTGTATTTCGAACCTTGGAGAGTGGGATAGAGGCCACCCACCCACTCTACATATATATTGGTGCTTTCATCACTGTGAATGTTTTAATTCCATAAAAAAAACATTACTTATATAGATGTTTCAATGATTTTATAAGCACTATTGTAGATTAAAACTCTATAAATAAGTAGGGTGGGTAGTTGGCCACTATCCTAGCCTCCAGTTTTAAATGATAAACAACAGTTTTCTTATTAAAAATCAGCTTGTAAATAAATTGAAATTCAGTAAAACACTCATGCATGATTTATAAATTGGAGGGTGGGATAATGGCCGCCCACCCACCCTACATATACATTGATAATTTCACAAGTAATACTGTATTAATTCCCTGAAATAAAAACAAACATAATGTAGATGTTATGAATTATTTTATAAGCCCTGTTGTAGCTTGAGTCTCGTTTTATATGTAGGGTGGGTGGGTGGCCACTATCCTAACCTCCAGGTTTCTATCATAAACGACAGTTTTGTTTTAATAAAATATTACAAAAGATAGGTTTAAATGTTAAATCTAGTGCATAATCTGCTTGTAATTAAATCGAATCGCTGATTTATGATATATAGATTGGATAGTGGGATAGAGGCCACCCACCCACCCTACATATATATATATGTACTTTCATACTGTAAATGTTTTAATTCCACAAAACAAAAAATTAACTATCTAGACGTTTCAATGACTTTATAACCACTGTTGTGGCTTAACATTCAATAAATATGTAGGGTGGGTGGGTGGCCACTATCCCATCCTCCAGTTTTAAATGACAAACAACAGTTTTCGTATTAAAACGAATATTAAAAGAAATACGTTTACATATTAAATCTAATATAAATCTGCTTGTAAATAAATTCAGTAAAACACTTCTGTATGATTTATAAATTGTAGGGTGGAATAGTGGCCACCCACCCACCCTACATATATATAGGCACTTTCATCACTGTAACCGTTTTAATTCTATAAAACAAAAAAAATAACTTTATAGACGTTTCAATGATTTTATAAGCACTGTTGTGGTTTAAAATTCAATACATATGTAGGGTGGGTGGGTAGCCATTATCCCACCCTCCAGTTTTAATTGATAAACAACAGTTTCCTTATAAAAACGAATATTAAAAGAGAGACGTTTATATATAAAATCCAATATAAATCTGCTAGTAAATATTCTGAAATTCAGTAAAACACTTGTGCATGATTTATAGATTGGAGGGTGGGATAGTGGACACCCACTGACCCTATATATACATTAGTAGTTCTTATAAATTCCCTCAAATAAAAAAATATAATGTAGATGTTCTTAATTATTTTATAAGCCCTGTTGTTGCTTGAGTCTTATCTTATATGTAAGGTGGGTGGGTGGCCACCATTCTAACCTCAAGTTTTAAACCATAAAGTACACTTTTTTTTTTAATATTAGAAAAGATAAGTATACATGTTAAATCTAGTATATAATCTGCTTATAATAGAATCAAATCACTCGTTTATGATATATAAATTGGAGAGTGGGATAGAGAACTGTTTTAATTCCACAAAACAAAAAAAAATAATTATCTACAAGTTTTATTAACTTAATGAGAACTGTTTTAGTTTAAATTTCAATGAATATGAAGGGTGGGTGGGTGGCCACTATCCCAACCTCTAATTTAAAAAGATAAACTATTGTTTTCTTATTAAAAATAATATTAAAATACAGACGTTTACCTGTTAATATCTTACATAAATTTGCTTAAGAATAAATTGGAATTCACTAAAACACTCATGCATCATTTATAGATTGGAAGGTGGGATAGTGGACACCCACCCACCCTACATATACATTGGTTTTTTACCATTGTGACTGTATAAATTCCCTCAAATAAAAAAAAAATAATGTAGATTTTGATTATTTTAAAATCCCTGTTGTAGCTTGAGTCTTATTTTATATGAAGGGTGGGTGGGTGGCCACTATCCTAACATCAAGTTTTAAACCATAAACAACACTTTATTTTAAATATTAGAAAAGATATGTTAAAATGTTAAATCTAGTATTTAATCTGCTTGTAATAGAATCAAATCGCTCGTTTATGATATATAAATTGGAGAGTGAGATAGAGGCCACCCACCCACCCTACATATAAATTGGTACTTTCATCACTGAAATTGTTTTAATTCCATAAATCAAACAAATAATTATCTAGAAGTTTTATTGATTTCATAAGCACTGTTTTAGCTTAAATTTCAATGAATATGTAGGGTGGGTGGGTGGCCACTATCCCACCCTCAAGTTTTAATTGATAAACAACATTTTCCTTATAAAAAATAATATCAAAAGAGGGTCGTTTATATGTAAAATCCAACATAAATCTACTAGTAATTAAATTGAAATTTAGTAAAAAACATGTGCATGATTTGTAGA
Source organism: Ontholestes murinus (assembly GCA_963969525.1). Lineage (NCBI taxonomy): Eukaryota > Metazoa > Arthropoda > Insecta > Coleoptera > Staphylinidae > Ontholestes > Ontholestes murinus. The sequence goes on along the minus strand of OZ018389.1, from coordinate 80,561,182 downwards.
TTGGAGGGTGAGATAGAACCCCCCTCCCACACAATCTGCAATAAATAAAAACAAATATAATGTAGATGTTGTTAAATTATTCATAAGCACTGTTGTAGTTTAAGACCCATGATATATGTAGGGTGGGTGGGTGGCCCCTGTCCTAACCTCGGAATCATGGACCAAATCGAACTCTTAAATGCACGAACTAGAAAATGTGTAAGAATGGTGCTGATAAATAATTAACAATCTTGATGCAGACTATTTTTAGTAGAATGTAGGCGTATATTTGGTTGCATATTTATATGTGTAATTCGAAAAATTAATACTGATGTGTTATTTAATTTAAAAAAATATATACAGACTAGTTTAATGAAATGAATTAACGTTATTTCAACGTTTAGTTGTGAATATGATTGAATGAATTGGTATATTTGTTGTGATGTGATTGAATGAATTGGTATATTTGGTTGCATATGTATGTGTTTAACTCATTGATTAACAATTTATGGTGTTATATTTTTAATGTAACTTTGTTATGCATGTTGAATCATTAATGAAACACTTGATGTAATAAAAATCTAGTATTATACAAACGGAAAGTGCTTCATTGATTTGGTAGTTACTGTAATTAAAATACTTACTTTTAATGGACAAATAGAGGAGGATTAATGTAATTGATCAATTTAAAATATTTATACAAACTAGTATAACAATTAAGAATAGAGAAAACACTTTTACTTTTTTATACCACTTTAAATTTTATTTTCATTGACTAGTTTCGACTACACTGTAATCATGATCAAACTTAGTATTTAATTTAAAGTGGCATAAAAAAGTAAAAGTGTTTCCTTTATTCTTAATATTGAAATGTACCACGAAGTGAACGCCATTAAGATCCAAGAATTAATATAACAATTGTCTTTATAACTTTTAAAGGTTTTTATTTTACAAATTCAATTAATAGGTATAGGGGCATTTTAAATAAAAAATACAAATTTTGCAATAAGCCGACGAAATGATTAATTAAAAAATAATAGTTTCATTTCATGATACGACAATACAATTGCGTCGATATGAATATATTTAACAATAGTCTCTCTAAATTTATATCTACCCTAAAAACTCTCCTATGATTATATTTATTATCTTGCAGTATTTAAGTTCACACTATTAATTAAGTTTATGGTAAAATAATTATAAGTTTTCCATGTAATTGGATTTATAATCTGTTGGGAATAAATAAATAAAAACAAGAATGTTGGTGTATATTTGATTGCATATTTATATGTGGAATTGTTCAATTATAAAACACAAACATTTTTTTATTGTTTCAGAAATGTTCCATGGGTAGATTTAGATAATGTTATAAATACCACCTAATTATGAACATTTTATACATATGAAGGAAGTAAAAAAACTGAATATTGTAGCTTGAAGGAGACTTTAAATAATAATGAATGTATAGATTATTTTACGCATATGAAATTAATTATTTGTAGTATAAAATTGAATTGGTGTAAAGTTAAAAGTGATTTGTGATGTAGAATACTAATAGTAGTAGTGGTGTTTGGCTATTGATCACGTGGTCCTTTCACCGTGTTATTTGTGTATGTGTAAATGAGCTTATTACCTTAAATGATCGCCCCCGTCACTCTAAAGCACCATTAATTGTATCCCAATGGCGAATGGTATCGGTCACCCATCTAACTACTGACCCGTACTAAGTAGAATACTATTTATAAGGAAAACATAAGAATTTTTTAGTTAAGAAACTCTTATTTATATAGTAACTAAAACCGTTGATTTAAATATTTCAATCAATGCAAGAACACAAGAGAAAGCATTAAATTAAATAAACTATAGCAGAAAGACCATGGGTCGATAGCCGTAATAAAAATCAATTATGATTATATTGTACATAACGAATGTATTCAATTATCAATAAAGATGATTGTCTCTCTAAATAAACTATAACCACGAATACTGAATAAAACATAGTAAGTGTTTTATTCAGTGTTCATTATGAATTACCACGTAGTAACGGTCGCAACCATCATTATGATTAAACTATAACCGTTGATTGAAATATTGTATTTCATATTTCAATCAACACTGTAACATAAAAACCCATTCAAAATCTTCAAATAAACATGCAAATGTTTATTTGAATCAATCAACACATAAACAAAAACATTTTTAAACAATACATTAAGCAATCAAAGCAAACTATTTAATTCTGGCCATTAACTCTTTAAAATATTAAAATTGTGTTAAAATTTATTTTGCAGAAACCCAAACAAATGTCAATATTAAGGTTAAAAAACAATTACACCAATTGTTATTTTATTTACCTTCCAATGTTTTAAACGCTCCAATACCAAAGCCCCCGCCCGTCCACGTGACCGCCGCGCTCCAATCGCGCTATTGATGTCAGGTAATTAACAAATTCGTGCGAAACTTTTCCTTCTAAAATGTTATTTCAGTTATAACGCGACCGCCACCGAGAGAGTACATGTATATGCACACAAACGCACATACCAGAAACCGTCCGTTCTCACGTGTGTCCGCGCGTCGCGGGTTTCGCTTGTTTATCGACTGGACTCGATTCGTTTGTTTTCTAGTGCGATGGTCGTTTGATTAATTTGGATAACATGTCAATATTTAAGGATAACAATTTGGTGAGTACTATAAGTTGTTAATGTTCGTGCACAAAGTCATACCGGTGTGACAGGTGTTGTTTACACTGATTCCAGTTACTGGATGCCTGTATAAATATAAGTATATATATATATATATATATATATATATATATATATATATATATATATATATATATATATATACATTTTTTTTTATCAGAATGTGTACCGGGTTGATAATTACCGTGGCGTTATTTCTGACCTAATTTTTTCTGCGAAAATGCGAAGGCCTTCGAGTTTTAGAATGCGATGCAACCTTTTGTTTTGTTTAATGTTTACGTACTTATTAGCTTCTGTTGAAAACAGGTGCATCTGAACAATTGTTTTGTTATTTCTATTTAAAAAAAAACATGTGGTTTGGATTGGATTTGATTGGTGGTGGGTTTAAATTAATATTCACTGACTTTGATTCAGCCTAAATATGTATTTACACTTGTAAATAATAAAACGACAAATATAGTATATATAATATAATATATAATAGTATATACCGATGAATACACTATACATGGTTTAATATTGATTGTTAGATGAACAGTAATAATAAAGACATTTGTAATTACTTAAACTGTGGAGAACATGATTACAATTGTCTTTATTAGTACATAGTTTATGTGATGATTAAAATTTTTAAAGCATAAATTGTTTGGCTGAATAATTTTCTTATTAAAAAATGTGTCATTAATTTGTTTACCATGAATTTCTTGGTATTAGATGACATTGATTATTATTGAAGAAAAAATTATGTAATACACATGGATGCAGTTTGAAATTTATCATTATTATTATTTCGACTTTTTTAAGTTATTTGCAAATGTAGTTACGGTCGTTACAGTCATACGCAATAATTACTTTACTCACATAAAATAAATTAGAAGGGAACATCGATGGCAAAGGTTAACTAAAGTTAATTTGTGCATCATGCCATTTGTAGTTTAGGTAATAATTAATTGCAATTGTAAATAAATATTTGAATAGTGCACTTCTCAGAATACAATTGAAAATTATTAGTTTTAACGATTGAAAACAAAATGTTTGTGTTAAAATAAAATTCCAACCTTGTTATAAAAATTACGTTTTACAAATTTTAATTAAAACCCTCGCTTATGTTTTACTGATTGAAGGGTGGGTTAGAGGCCACCCACCCACCCTACATATACATATAAATTTCAATTACTGATCGTCTCGCGGTTTGGAGGAAAATTAATTTACAAAACTTTTTGAATAAAAAAGGAATTGAAAAGGTAAAATTTTTGAGTGAGTAAATTAGTAAATTAGATGCATGATGGGTGGGCAGACTTTAAATCTAAATTAGATAAAATTAGCTATAAAAAGTCATTTATATTTAAACTTAAATTTTGATTTGTTTTATTTTGTATTACATAAAGGGTTTTATTGGTTTTAGCAGCAAAATCATCAACGATTAGTAATTAAAGTTATCATGTATATGTAGGGTGGGTGGGTGGCCTCTATCCACCCTCTAATCAGTAAAACATAAGCGAGGGTTTTAATTAAAAGTTCTAAAATATAAATAAACATAAAATAATTGCAATTTTTTAGAGATTTATTCATAAAAAAATGTCAAAATATTTTTTGATGATGTTTTACTGATTGGAGGTGTAATAGAGGCCACCCACCCACCCTACATATACATATAAATTCCAATTACTGATCGTCTCGCGGTTTGGAGTAAAATGAAATACAAAACTTTTTGAATAAAAAAGGAATTGAAAAGGTCAAATTTTTGAGTGAGTAAATTAGTAAAAAATTTGATGCATGATGGGTGGGCAGACTTTAAATCTAAATTAGATAAGATTAGCTATAGAAAGTCATTTATATTTAAACTTAAATTTTGATTTGTTTTATTTTTTATTGCATAAAGGGTTTTATTGTTTTTAGCAGCAAAATCATCAACGATTTGTAATTAAAGTTGTCATGTATATGTAGGGTGGGGGGGTGGCCTCTATCCCACCCTCCAATCAGTACAACATAAGCGAGGGTTTTAATTAAAAGTTGTAAAATATAAATAAACATAAAATAATTGCATTTTTTTAGAGATTTATTCATAAAAAAATTTCAAATATTTTTTGATGATGTTTTACTGATTGGAGGGTGTGATAGAGGCCACCCACCCACCCTACATATACATATAAATTTCAATTACTGATCGTCTCGCGGTTTGGAGGAAAATGAATTACAAAACTTTTTGAATAAAAAAGGTATAATTTTTGAGTGAGTAAATTAGTAAAAAATTTGATGCATGATGGGAGGGCAGACTTTAAATCTAAATTAGATAAGATTAGCTATAGGAAGTCATTTATATTTAAACTTAAATTTTGATTTGTTTTATTTTTTATTACATAAAGGGTTTTTTGTTTTTAGCAGCAAAATCATCAACGATTAGTAATTAAAGTTATCATGTATATGTAGGGTGGGTGGGTGGCCTCTATCCCACCCTCCAATCAGTAAAACATAAGCGAGGGTTTCAGTTAAAAGTTGTAAAATATAAATAAGCACAGAATAATTGCAATTTTTAGAGATTTATTCATACAAATATGTCAAATAATTTTTGATGATTTTGATTTTGTAAATACAATTTATTTATTAATTTAGTTCCTACAGTTTTTCTAGCATATCTTTAATTTTTTTACCTTTACCACAGCTTTTGCTATGTAGATTGTTTGTTTGTGGTTGTTGCAGCAGGTTGTTTAGACAGGACTGTCAAATTCTGACCACCAGAAAACTGTTATTGTCCCAGTAATGCCTATATTATGTGTATTTATATTACAGGTAGGTGTTAGTAAAATAACTCAGCATAATCAGGGACAGAGGGTTTTAAAACATTTGATAAATTTACTGCAGCAACTGATGTCTAAGCTGTGGAACCTGAAGATATTTGGAATGCTTTTAAAGGACTATATTGAATAAATCTGACACGTCCTGATTGCACTGTTTTGTTACCATTGAGTTCTTCTTTTATAGCCTCATTTATATTGTTTTTGTGGACTTTCAAACTCAATCTAGATGGTGGACACATTGGAGCAGATAGTGTATCACTTGCATCAAATTCCTTAATTAGCTTCTTAGGAGTTCTATATTGTCTCAAGTGATAACACTGATATGCAGTGTAATCATACTCTAATTTCAACTCAGATATTCTAAGTCAACATCCTTCAATTCCATTCCAAATCATATTCTATTGCTCCATAAATAATCGATGGTATGTGCACAGTAATGCCTTCACAGGGAAATGGAGAAATGGTTGGGCGGACTTCAAAAAGATTTGGATGATTACACACTTTCCTCAGTTGTATTAGTACTCAATAGATTACCGCTTACCAATGTTTTTCTCGTTTTTGCTCTTGATATGTAATCATCATGTCTTTTAGATAATCTACAAATCACAACATGCTCATATTTTTTTGGCATTTGTTTCTCTACTTCACTCTTTAACCTCCTAAGTAAAAATGGCCGTAATACCTTATGAAGTCTCTTGATGATGTTCTCATTATACTCAGAGTTCCCTTCAATCATCTCTGTAACTGGAAAAACTGGAAAATCACTTCTTCCTTCTGAAACTCTGATGATCTTGAATGACTAACCTGGACACCACTTCTCGCATTTCATTTCCCAGTTTAGCATAACAGATCCCAATTTTCTTGAGCCAGCAGAGCTAGGTTTGAATTGTTTTCCTTAAGCCCATCTCGTCGGCTAAAATTCCAATAAGTTTTTTCTCAAACATTGTTACTAACCAATACAAGCCAATATGCTGATACTCTCTTAGTGGTAACTTTAATAGGAACGGTACAGTAGTAACAACACTTGTGGAAGACAAAGTATTTCCTTTTGGTTGTATATTTTCAACAATTGCAGCGGCATCATTGATAAGATCATTATTGTCAGTCTGTGTTCTTCTCTCACTTTAGAATCACCCAGAAGTGACTTTAATCCAACCTCTTTATCTTCATCTTCAGAAATATCTGCAGAAGTACAACTCTCATTTCCAGATTCATCTCCATGCTCATTTTAATCTTCTGATGATGCAGATAGTGAATCTTCTTCTGGAGCAGGTGGTAAATTAGCGGCTCCCTAATTTTTTCATTCCTTTTTTACCTATCTCCTCCCATATCTCAGACTTTAGGCTATTCATGACTGCTGCTTTTTTTGTTATACTACAGCAAAAGCTTTTACACCTCTTCCTCCGCGAAATCTTTAATATCTCTCCTCCTTTTTTTAGAATATTCCACATTTCTGTTTCACTTCTGTACACTCTTAATTCATCACTTGTTCTTTCCAGATCCTGTATATTTCACAAGCCAAACCATTCTTCTTCATCGTACCAAATACACATTTTCCTAGGTTTTCCCTTCACTTTTCTTTCACATCCTACTATGACATCTTCTAACTCTTCCATTGATATAACTGCATTTCTAAGAACCTTCTCTAACCTGTTCTTCATATCCCTAATGGCATTTATGTATTGTTTTTCTCCGCTTTCTTACATTTGAACATCTGTATATCTACTTTAAATGGTAAATGGTTTGATCCCATTACTTCTACCACTTCAATTCTTTTCACTTCTTTATTTGAAAACGTGCTAATGACCATACATACAATTGTATTATTTTCAGAACAGATATTGAAATGTACCATATTATTATTATATATTAGTTTTTTTTGTGAAATTTCAAAGGTTCTAGAATATTCTTACAATTTTTAGTCTATTTCCTATAATTTTACAAAAATTTATTTAACAAATCGCAAGACATTTTTTTGAGTCCTCAAGAATTCTCTATCAATTTATTTATCTACAAAGACAAAGAAGGATTTAAACATTTAATCATTAAAATTAAATATTTTAGATTATTAAAACTTTTGGATTTGATTTGTTGCATTTCGACCCGTTTTTGTTTTTCCTTCTCCTAATCTAGGTCATCCGTCTGACGAACGCTTTTAACACATCGCCAGTAATTAAAGGCAGCGCAGTACTTTGAACCTGACAGTAATCGTTATACAAGGAAAAAAAGCAGAAATAGACGTTATCCAGTTACTCAATATGAACAGTAATTAGAGTCGCTCATTTTATTAGGAAAAATTGTATTCGTTTGCACGATAGGCAATGGGTGTTAAATCTGGCGTGAATAAATTAATAATTACACGTTTAATGAGTTTGAAAGTAACACAATACGAACGGAATGATCGAGCACTTAAACATGTAGAATTATGTAATTACTTTTTTTTTTGAGAAGTATTTAACAATGTGGAAGGTGTAAAAAAAGTGTAGTGAGGTTGCAAATAAATTTTGATATAAAAAAACGTATGATTGAATTGCATTATGATTATTTATATTCGACAAGTTTGTTTTATACTACAATATTAATAAAATTAAGATCAGGAATTTGATCTTCTGTTGATTATCCACAATCAATCATTTAATTGTTTTGTTGATGAATACGATAAAAAATATATTTCTGAAACGTTTACTTACTTTATAAGTTTAGTAGTAGTAGTTATTGTGTTGAGATCAAAATTAGATCGAAACCGGTCTGTGGTTGTTGTTAACATGGAAAATATCTTTATTTTAGTAGTATTACTGATAAATACATGATTTTTCATTGAAGATACTTTTAATAGAAGTGAAATTTTATGAATGAAACGATCTTGAGTAGAAATAATAGTTACCAAAGCGTTTTTTGTAATTAAATTAAACTTGATACACTATAAACGTCTCCGCAGCATTAGAAACTCTCCTCCTCAATTATTTCCGTTAGAAATGAAGACCAACTCCAACTAACTTTCGAGACCATTATTCCACATTGGAGAAATGACGAGTGCGTTTAGATTTTGTTTTCATGTGCGATTTCCACAACGTTTCGACACCCGTCGTCGGACGTTCTTTTATTTTGTATTTTCAGGTCGGAAGTAAGTTTGAGGTCAGTGTGTGCCATTATACGAAGAGCGAGAGAGATGGAGAGAGAGATATAATGGTCATTTCTTACCGGCGTTCTTTTTTTTTTAATTATCGACCTTGATATGCGCGCCGGTTATTCGTACTTTTACTGTCTGTGTGTGTGTGTGTGTGTTGATGCGTGTTTCGCATGATGCTAATTTTCGATTTCATACGTGTTTAGGAAGGATGTTGGTTGGTGTAAATTAAATTTGAAAAGAAATGTAGTGAGGAGAAATGTTTGTAGTGATGGTCGTATTATAATAATAATAAATGGAACAAAATGTTTGATTTAATGTTATTTGTAGTAAAACAATAAACTCTTTTTGATTAATTTATTCCGAAATAATTTTTGATTTTTAAGAAATATAGCTTTTACATGAAAATGATTGTGGCGACCGTTACAAATTAAAATTAAAAAGAAAAAAGTTTTTTGCAAATAATTGAAATGATAAAATTGTTATGTAACTGTTAATATTATCTATTAATTGTCAGTCAGCTGTTAACTGTTTCCAGTCATCTATCAGCTATTATATGGCATCTATCAATTGTCAACTGATAACTGTCATCTGTGCATTATTTATTGTTAACTATTAACTGTCATTTGTTAATTGTTAAGTGTCATCTACATTTGTCAGTTGATACATGTCAATTTTCAATAGTTAACTACCATCTGTTAATTGTGAGCTGCCAACTCCCAACTGTCAATTTACCATTGGTAAATGTCAATTGTCATCTGTCGATAAGTTATCTTTCGATTTATAGAAATCCACCACTTGCCTGCTTTTAGATTCTCAATTGTTAACTGTCATATCCGCCAGTTATCAACTTTAATTTGGAATGTGTCCATTGTCAACTGCTGACTATCATTTGTCATATATCATCTATCAATTGTCAACTGTTAATTCTCATCTATCAACTGCAAATTTTTAATTATCATTCTTCAAGTATTAACTATCAACTATCTTATGTTGTCAATGTGATCTATCTATCGTCTGTCATGTGTTCAAACGATAACTGTCGTCTATTGTCTATAAATTGTCAATTGTTAACTGTCATCTATCAATTATATTATATATTTGTTACTGCCATTATCATCATTAATAACTATCAAGTACAATCTGTCACTTATCAACTGTTATCTGTTATTTGTCATCTATCTGTCAATTGTTATTGTTAACTATCATCTGCCAATTATCAACCATTACCTGTTATATGTCTACAGTTAAAAGTTATAGTTAATTGTTAATCGTTAACTGTCATCTGCCATCTATTAATTGTTTGCTGTCAACTGTCAATTAACTGTCAGCTAACATTTATTATTTATCGATTACTGTCAACTGTTAACTGCCATTTATCAATTGCCCAACATTATAATTGCATAAGTAATCTGTTATTGTCAATTTTACATCATTAACTGTCAACTGTTATCTCTTAGATGTCAACCAGTGTCATCTGACATAATAATCTATCGATTATTATTGTTAACTGCCACATGTCAATTATTATCTGTCACTTGTGAACTAACAACAATAACCTCACATTTCTCAATTGTGTATTGCTGTCTGTCAAACGTTAAATTTCATTTCACATTTACCAACTATTAACTGTCAATTTTTAATTATTTTTGATTGATTGTCATCCCTTCATTATTAACTGATAACTGTCAATTGTCAACCATTGTAACATGTCAGTAGATTATTTTTAACTGTCACATTTTATCTGTCAATTGTTAACTGCCAACTGTTAAATGTTTTTGTAATTCAGCAGTTATTAACAATCATTTGTTAATAGTTTTTGATCATTGTTAACTGTCATCTGTCAATTGTCTACTCTTATCTGATAATTATTAACTATTATTTGTCAATTATCCATTGTTATTGGCCAATTGCCTTTTGTTTATCGTAAAACGTTGAATGTTATATGTCTTTTACCAATTATTAACTGCCATCTGTTAATTATTTACTGTTAACTGTCATACGTCAATAGTCAATTGCAAATTGTTATATGTCAACTGTCACCTGTTAGTTGTTAATTTTTAAGTGCTAATTAGCTTCTAATAATTGTCAACTGTTAATTGATATCATCTATCAATTATGAACTGCCACCTGTTAATTGTAAACTGTCAACTGTGATCTGTTAATTGTCAACTGATAACTGTCAATTGTCATTCATTGTCACCCGTCGGCAGTTAATTTTTAATTGTTAAATTTAATCTGTCAATTATTAAATTTATGTGTCATTCACCGATTATTAACAATTTTTTGTTAATAGTCAATTGTCCATGTTAGTGCCAATTGGCTTCTAATAGTAGTCAACTGTTAACTGTCATTTGTCATCTTCAATTAAATACTGCCGCCTGTGAATTGTAAACTGTCAACTGTGATCTGTTAATTGTCAACTGAGAACTGTCAATTGTCATCCATTGTCAACTGTCTGCAGTTAATTTTTAATTGTTAAATTTTGTCTGTCAATTATTAAATTTATATGTCATTCACCGATTATTAACTATTATTTGTTAATAGTCAATTGTCCATCTTAGTGTCAATTGGCTTCTAATAGTGGTCAACTGTTAACTGTCATTTGTCATCTTCAATTATTAACTGCCGCCTGTGAATTGTAAACTGTCAACTGTGATCTGTTAATTGTCAACTGATAACTGTCAATTGTCAACCGTTGTTAATAATTATTAACTATTATTTGTTAATAGTTAATTGTCCATTGTTACTTGAAAACTGTCTTATTTTAAATGTCAATTATTCAATTAATTCTTAACTGTCATCTCTCAATTTTTAATTGTCAACTGTCATTTGTTAATTATTTGTGGTTAACTGCTATATGTCAATAGTTAACTACCAATTGGCATATATCAATTGTCAACTGTCGACCGTTATTTTTATCTATCAATTATTAACTATCAACTTTGAAGTGCAAACGGTCAATTATACTACAGAAAACAAATGAAGTAGATATAACACACGGTTGACAGTTGATAGATGATGACAGATGGTAGTATATAGATGACAGATGACAGATAACAAATGACAGATGACAGATAACAGATAACAAATGACAGATGACATATGACAGATGACAAAAAACTTTCAGATACCATTTTAACTGACAACTTCTATCTGTTAATTGTCAATTGTCAACCTGTGTCATTTGCCATAAGTCATCTATCGGTTATCTATTATTAACTGTCAGGTGTCAATTATTATCTGTCACTTGTGATCTATCAATTATAAGCTGATATTGCTCAATTATCTATTGCTAACTAACACATACATATACATATACATACAAAATCTATAACATATAACGTCTATAATCAATTGTTCATTATTAACTGTGTGTTTATTGTTTATCAAATGGTTATTCATGTCGTTTCTAATCTATTAATTATTAACTGCCAGCTGTCAATAGTCAATTGCTAAGTGTTATCTGTCAACTGTCATCTGTTAAATGTCAAATTTTATGAATATCAAGGTTAACTGTCATTTATTAACTGTCATCTGTGAATTATAAACTGTCATTTGTGAATTATAAACTGTCATCTATTTATTATCAACTGATAACTGTCAATTGTCAACTATTGTCACCTGCCAGTTGTTTATTTTTTAAACTGTCACATTTTATCTATCTGTCATCTGTTTAATGTCATCTGTGATTCGCCAATTATTAACTATCATTTGTTAATAGTCAATTGTCTATTATTACCTGATAACTGTCATATTTTAAATGTCAATGGTTCAATTAATTATTACTGTCATCTCTCAATTGTCTATTGTTAACTGTTAATTATTAACTGTTGTTTGTTAATTTTTTGTGGTTAACTGCCAAATGTCAATAGTTAACTACCAAATTAATTGTCAACTGTTAACTGTCATTTTTCATCTATAAATTATTAACAGTCATCTGTGAATCTGTTTATTAACAAATGTTCACTATCATCTGTTAATTGTCAATTGCCAATAGTTATCCGTCAACTATCATCTGTTAATTGTCACTTTTTAACTACCAACTGAGGTCTATTAATGTCAACTGTTAACTGTCATTTATCTTCTATCAATTATTAACTGTCATCTGTGAATTGTAAACTGTCATCTATTAATTGTCAACTGACAACTGTCAATTGTCATCTGTCAGTTGTCTTTTTTTTACTGTCACATTTTATCTATGAATTATTATATATCATTTATCAATCCCATCTGTTAATAGTCGATTCTCCATTGTTACCTGACAACTGTTATATTTTAAATGTCATTGTTTAATTATTTATTAAATTTCATCTGTCAATTGTTAATTTTTAACTGACATTGGTCACTTGTTCAATGATAAGTTCAAATTGCTGTTTATTGTCAAATGCTAAATGTCATATGTCGTTATCTGTCAATTGTCTATTTTTAACTGTTAATTATTAACTGCCATTTGTCAATTATTCATTGATATGTGCTAAACAGTTTAGTGTCAAATGTTAAATGTCATATGTCGTTTAGCAATTATTAACTGTCATTTGTTAATTATTTGTGGTTTATCGTCATATGTCAATTGCAACTGTCATCTGTTAATTGCCAATTGCATAATGGCATCTATTAATGGTCAACTGTCATTTGTTATCTATCAATTATTAACGGTTATGTGTGAATTTTAAACTGTCAACTGTCATGTGTTAATTTTCAATTGATAACTGCCAATTGTCAACCATTGTCATCTGTCAGTTGTTTATTTTCCACTGTCATATTTTATCTGTCATTTGATAATCGTTAAATAACATTAGTGATTAACCATTTACTATTTGTCAATAGTCAATTTTCCATTGTTAACTGACAACAATCATATTTTAAATGTCTATTGTTTAATCAATTCTTAACATTCGTCTGTCAATTGTCTATTGTTATAGTATATGTATACTGTTATTTATCAATTGTCAATTGCTATCTGTTTATTGTCAAATGTTGAATGTTATATGTCACGTACCAATTATTAACTGCGATATGTTAATTATTTGCGGTTAAGTGCCACATATCAATAGTCAGTTGCAAATTGTTATCTGCCAACTGTCGTCTGTTAATTGCCAATGTTTAAAGGTCAACTGGCATTTATTAATTGTCAACGGTTGACTGTTATTTGTCATCTATGAATTATTAACTGTCATCTGTAAATTGTAAACTGACAACTGTCATCTGTTAATTGTCATCTCATAACTGTCAATTATCTGCCAAATGGCATCTGTAAGTGGCCAATCTTTAACTGTTAACTGGCATTTATTAATTGTCAACGGTTGACTGTTATTTGTGATTTATGAATTATCAACTGTCATCTGTGAATTATAAACTGTCAATTGTCATCCGTTAATTGTCATCTCATAACTGTCAATTATCAACCATTGTTACCTACTTGTCAGTTGTTTTTTTCAACTGTCACATTTTTCAATTATTGATTTGTCAGTTGTTACCTGTCAATCGTTAAATGTCATTTGCGATTCACCAATAATTAACTATTTGTTAATAGACAATTGTACATTGTTAACTGATAACTATCATATTATACATGTCAAATGATTAATCAATCATTAACTGCCATCTCTCAATTGTCTACTGTTAACTCTAATTATTAACTGAGATTTGTCAATTGTAAATTGATAGGTGCCAATTAATATTTGTTTATTGTCAAATGTTAAATGTCATATGTCGTTTACCAATTATTAACTGTCATTTGTTAATTATTTATGGTTAACTGTTATCTGTCAATAGTCAATTGCCAATTGTCAACTGTCATTTGTTAATTATCAATTTTTAATTAGAATCTATTAATGGCAACTGCTAAATTTGTCATTTATCAATTATTAACTGTCATCTGTAAATTGTAAACTGTCATCTGTTAATGTCAATTGACAACTCTCAGTTGTCAACCATTGTCACCTGTTAGTTGTTTATCTTAAACTGTCATATTTTATCTATTATATTAATTATTATCTGTCATTTCTCAATTGTTAACTGCCAATTGTTAAATGTCATTTATGACTCACCAATTATATATCAACTATAATTTGTTAATAGTCATTTTTCATTGATAATGTACGACTGTATCATTTAAAATGCCAATTGTTTAATCAAGTTTTAACTGTCATCTGTCATTTGTCTATTGTTAACTCTTGATTATTAACTGACATTTGTTATTTGTCAATTGCTAAATACGATATGTGGTTTATCAATTATTAACTGTCATTTGTTAATTTTTTATGATTAACTGTCATCTGTAAATAGTCAATTGCAAATTGTTATTCTTCAAGTGTCATCTGTTAACGGTCAATTTTAAACTGCCAACTGTCATCGGTTAATTGTCAAATTCTAACTGCCAACTGGCATTTATCAATCGTCATCTGTTATTTGTTATATATCAATTATCAACAGTCATCTTTTCATTGTAAACCGTCATCATTTGATAACTGTCAATTATCAAACATTGTCACCTGTCAGTTATTTATTTTCATCTGTAACATTTTACCTATATCAATTATTAAATAACTGATTAACGGTTTTTGTCAATAGTCAATTTCCAATTATTATTTGTCAATTGTTATCTATTAATTGCCGAATTTTAACGGTATTCGTTAATTGTTAACTGTTAACTATAATTTGTCATCTATTAATTGTCATTTGTCAATTGTTAACTGCCACTTATTAAAGGTTATTTGTGATTCACCAGTTATTAACTATGATTTGTTAATAGTCAATTGTCAATTGTCAAAATGACAACGGTTATATTTTAAATGTCAATTTTTCAATAAGTTATTAATCGTTATCTGTCAATTGTCTATTGTTAAATGTTAATTATTAACTGTCATTTGTGATTTATAAATGATTAACTGTCATTTCTCAATTATCTATTTCTAACTGTCATATGTCAATAGTTAATAATCCATTAATAACTGCCTATTTATTATCAAACGATAAATATCATTCGTCATTTACCAATTTTCAACTCTCACCTGTTAATTATGTGTGATAAAGTGTCATCTGTCATTAATTATTTGTGGTTAACTGTTATCTCTCAATACACTTGCCAATTCTTGTCTGTCAACTATCACATGTTTTCCTTAAATTTTAACTGCCAAATGTCAAATGTTAACTGCCATTTGTCATACATCAACTGTCATCTGTGAATTGTTAGCTGTCAACTGTCACCTGTTAATTGTCAGTCGATAACTGTCAATCATTGTCACCTGTAAGTTGTTTGTGTGCTTAAATAAGTATCGAACAAAGAAATAGTTAGTATGAATCTCTAGTGGAATTTACTGTTTTCCAAAATGTTCAAGTCAGTTTTATGGTCAGTTTTAATTCTTCTTTAAGAATAATATATTAAAACAAATCAGCTACTTTTACCCTATTTAATTTCATTTTTTTTCATTTTGATACAAAACTTATTAGAAAATTAGAAATTTGGAAACAAATTCTAAAAAAACTCTAGGGTTTTCCAACATTTACAGAATTTTCTTCTAAAGTATTCCATCAAAAAAGTTGAAAAACTGTAACTAGTAAAAGATAAACTATTTAATTTTTTATAATATCTAGGATGTATAAAGAAAAATTTCTGGTGGAAAATCCCAAAATCCTTGTAAAAATTTAGGATTTTTTTTTTAAATTTGAGATTTTACAGTCGAAGGATAATGTAAGAAACTTAAATTCTGAAAATTTGAAAAAAAAATGGCTGGAAATTTAGGAATTTAGGAGAAAAAAATTCTAGAAAAATCTAAGATTTTACAGTGTTGGAAAATTCTGGAAATTAGGAATTTGGGAGAAAAAATTCTATAAATTTCTCAGATTTTACAGTCGAAGAAAAATGCAAGAAACTTAAATTCTGAAAATTTAAAAGACCAATTGTTGGAAAATTCTGGAGTTTAGGAATTTGGGAGAAAAAAAATCTAGAGATTTCTAAGATTTTACAGTCGAAGGAAATTGTGAGAAAAATGTAAGAAACTTAAATTCTGAAAATTTGAAAGATAAATTGTTGGAAAATTTTGGAATTTAGGAATTTGGGAGGAAACATTCTAGAAAATTCTAAGATTTTACAGTCGAAGGAAATTGTGAGGAAAAAGTAATAAATTTGAATCCTAAAAATTTGAAAGAAATTACTGGAAAATTCTGGAAATTAGGAATATGAAAGTAAAAATTCCTTAGATTTTACAGTCATAAGAAAAATGCATAAAAACTTTAATTCTGAAAATTTGTTGGAAAATTTTGGAGAAAAATTTCAGAATAAAAAAAAATTGGAAACAGAAACTGCTTCAATAGTTTACAGAGCGGTGGTTAAAATAAATTTGTATCTGAAGGGTGGGTGGGTGTTCTCTAACCTACTCTCCAATAAGTTAAACATAACTAACGTTTTCACTAATTGTTTTTATTAACTTGTAAGTAAATTTATTATTTATTAATTTCTTCATTGTTATACTTCGTAAATTATTATTAAATTGTTAAAACTGGAGGGTGGAATAGAGGACATATATTCATTAAATTATTATTATTATTATTAAGCAGTCAGTAAACGTTTACGAACCATTAATCTATCGCATGTTTAACATAATTAATTATGCAATTAACAAATAGAACCTTGAGTTTACATTCGTTAACAGTTTTTAATATCTTTGTTTTTTTTTTCGGTGTCCGATTCGAGCCTTGAAAATTCCTCGCAAGAAAGTGTTCCCAAAGACGGCCGGACGTAATTCAATAATAAATAACTGCTTAATTCGTTCGGTCTTCAATTTTAAAACCGCAGGAATTTCTTATAGAAATCGACCTATTGATATGATATTAAAAAGAAGAAGAAAAAAAAACGAATTTATGAATTGTTCATTATACATTAAATAAAATAGTGGAATTATTATTATTATTATTTAATAAATAAAATTAATTAGCAATATGTATAATAATTTATACATATTGCTAATTGATTTTATTAATAAATATCATAATTAAAAAAAATGTGAAACGTTTCGTAACTCTATAACCGTGTAATATATTTTATTGTTTCTTTATATTATCATACCGAACATAATATAAGGAAATAATAAAATGTATTACACGGTTTATTTTTAGTGACTAATTAAGTTTACCATTATCCAAACAATTAGTTTATTAAAAATTCCATCGCTTAGTTATTACGGAATAAAATAATGATAATTTGCTCGACTTTCGCTTTGTTTGCGTTTTCTTTGGGTGATTAAAAGTAAAAGTAAAATTTGCATTTATACGTGCACATAGTAATAATAAATGTAATTTACGTACGCGCTAGCTGTACAATAATAATAATAATAATAAACGTGAAAAGGACTAATTACGCAATTATCGTTGCACAATGGACGTTTTAATGTTGAAGAATTTTCTTCTAAACGAGACGATTTCTCAGCGCATAAGAGTGTTTATAGGAAAGTGTTCGTCTTAAATCTTCATCTTAATTTAACTTGGTTCTATCTTTGTAAGTAATATATTTCTTTTAATATTTTGGGTATAATTGTTTATCATCCATTTATTAGTTATAAGAAATATTTACTAAATACCAGACTTAAAGGAAATTTTGGTTTAAGTTAAGTTGGGATGAAAATAACTTGATTAAAACAATAATTGTGGAGGCCTCTACTTTATTATTATTTATATAAATGATTAATATTAAACAAGGTATTTACAATCATTTAGAAACTTTTCTTCACTATTTTATTTGCAACTAGATGCACATTTCGAACCCACAGTTACCATGGTTTGATAAGTATACAAATAAAATAGTGAAGAAAGGTTTCTAAGTGTTTTAATCAAGGAAATTTTTACAATAAACCATTTGAAAGAGTTTACTATTTTTGGTTTGAGTTTACGTGAAGTGTTTTGTAAATAAAAATTTTGATAATGTTCACCTTGTGAACGAAATGTACATCTAACGCTTAAATAAACAAGTGAAGTAAGGAATAAAACTGTGTATTATTTTTATTTGAAAGAGTTTAGCCTGCAAACTTGCTAAAGATTAAATCCCCTGTCCTGGATATTCAGGATGATTTCTTAAGACCAGAAGATAATTACTCGCTTCAATATTATGTACTATTTTGCGTTATTTACAATATTTAAATTTTTATTAGACGACCATTGTGAAAGTGTGAAATCGATTGAGACACTACCGTCGCATGTTCGAAATGTCTCGCCCAAAGGCAACGTGTGGCAACTATACTAACTGTCAATTGTCAATTGCTGAATGTACCGGTTTTACAATACGCACCACAATAAATATTACTCTTATTATTTCCGTTTCCGCCGCGGCTCGGGAATTAATTCAAGCCGCATTTCACGTTGTACAGTTCATTCCAATAGCGGTTCGGGAAAATAAAGACAGGATGCGTTTAATGTAATGGCATTATCGGTACGTGCAAGTCTCGATTCGTTGGTAATTCTAATGCCATTAAGATTTTAAAAACAGATTACAAAGAACTTACCCCTAAACCAAAAATTTTAGTGACTTGAGTTTCGATCAAGAGTCAATCCATTTACTTTATTTCCCAATAAGATTGATTTAATCAAATATAAATACTTTCAATTCCTCTTGAGGAAAAATTACGTTTCGCAACGGTAATTAAAATATCTGTGCTGGTCTTACGACACCTCTCCTAGCATTTGCATTAATTTTAAGTACATCTTGCACGGGCGTGAATGCATATAATTAATATCCTTCGGAGTAGCGTAAATTTTTCTTACCATAAGTAACCAACGTACTGACATTTAGAATCTTAAATATCACTCACTGGATGGTGGATGGTGAGTGAATGTGTGTGTGTGCGCCAACGGCTACTCACGATGACCAATTTGCGTAAGAAATTTCCTCGGCATGCCACCGATGCTGATGTTTATATTTATTCGATCCATATTAAAGATTTTGTTTGTGGGTTAATAGTTGGTAGTGAACGGTGCACGCAATCTCTCTAAAATATTGCTATTGCCAAACGGTCATCGGTCAGGTGGGATGGTCTACTTGCCGGTGATTAATCGTTATGGGTGCGTTGCGTAATTGCGATTATTTGTTTGTGACTTTATGAAGAGGTTTGTATTGATTGATTTGTAACAATTTTTTTTTGCATTTGTTGAAAGATGTTGAAATTATTACGAGGGCAGAATTATATATGACGATATATGACTTCTGTGTGGTTGTCCAAGAAATCTTGCATCATCATAACAAATACAAGAATTCCCTATTCATCTTATAATGTACATGTACATTATTTTGTAGCAAAGACTAATTAATTATTTAAAATCGTAAAAGAAAACAATCTGCTGATCGGATATAAAAAATCACCAGTAAATGACAAAAATCGAATAATTGCCAAAAATGCCGAAACCTAAATTCTAATTTTCAATTCCTTTTCAGTGTCTTAACCGTAGCTCCAAAATGAACGCTTAGATTTCAAAAATTTCTTCACCAAACATTCAAAAATGTCGTAAACATTTAGAAAATGTAAACTCGATTTGCTAATGTTTTCCCGTTTTTTGACCATAACTTTTCAACATGAGATTGGTTGAATGATATTTTCTATTGGTTTATGGCGACGAAAATATACAGCGTTTATCTTTCACAGTATTTTATTCACTATAATGCGCACACAAGTGATACGTCGATCCATGTACAGTCTTTCACTCATCCTCATGGAATACCATCTGGTACAGCCCAAGACTTCTGCGACACTCTTCAAATTATTGGTCGTGTATACTAACAAAGGCAATGGCCTTTGTTAGTATATCAGCAATTATGTCTTCGGTTCTTTTTTATACAACATTTATCTTTCCACTTTGCATCACTTCCTTTATAAAATGTTGCCTAATATCTATATGTTTTAATTTGGTGCTGATTATAGGATTTATGGCCAAATTTTGTGCAGATTTATTATCATTGTAGATTGTAATGTTATGCTCATTTCCTAAATCAACTTCTAACTTTGCCAGGTTTATTGCTTCTTTTGCACATTCTGTCAGAGCCATGTATTCGGATTCAGCATTTGATAGGGCCACTGTCTTCTGTTTTCTTGATTCCCAGACACCAGTATAAGCTCTTCTATCAAGAGAACATGATGCCCAGTCTGCATCAGCATATCCTTTCAATTCAGCATCTTAATTCCTTAAGAATATTAACTTCAGGTCTCTTGTAAAAGTACATGAGTACTTTTTTTCGCAGTTTTCCAAAATTCTATACCATATTAAGCATTAAATTGGCTGAGATAACTCACAGCATATGTAATGTCATACATCAGAACTCCAATCAAGTTCCTGCAAGGTAAATTGATATTTGGTTTTTCTTTGTTTTTTTTGTTTTCAGACTTTTCTTTATTTCATTTAATTTCTTTTCATTTGAGTAGGATATTATTACGTCATCAACATATATTTTGATTATAATGTCATCTCCTCCTTTCCCCGTTATGTAAACTGGCACGGTTCAAAACCAATGTTTCTTAGTTCAGAATCTAGGCTTTCATGCCATTGTCGTCCTGATTGTTTTAAGACAAGTATGAGCCTTTTAAGCAGACAAACTTCATTTCCTTTATATTTTCTCAAATCCTCCTATATTGCTTTTGCTTTATTGAAGATGGTTAGGTCATTTTCTTCTACCATTATATCGATTACTTATTTTTCTAAACAAGTTGGTCTTTCCATTTCGTCTAGCTTTCCTTTTTAAATATGCTATTGTTACATCCATTTGTACCAGCTTCAATCATTTCTCTACTGACTCTACTGACTTTGCTATTTTAGATCTGATAGATCTCAATTTTGCTGCTGGTACAAATGTTTCATTATAATCAACTCTAGCTTTTGGTGCCACTAGTCTTCCTTTTTTGGTTTCAATGTTGTCTGATCCTATTTTCTTTTTAGTGCCATTTTGTTGTCTATGAAATTCATATCTTTGTCCTTTTTTATTATTTTAAGAATCATTTTTGCTTTTATTTTAGATTTTATTGCAGTGTACCAAATTTCATCATTTTCATTTCCTTCCCCCGGATTTTTTTTTAAATCTATGGATATCATATTTTCTTCTAAGTTATCTTTTAAATAGTAATCTTCTGTCCTTATTGGCTTTTTCTTTTCTCTTTCAAGTCTCTTTTCTTTTTGACGTATGTCCGGATTTTTAATTTCTGCTTCATTTTCAGGTCTTCCTTATCAGATTGATCGCATTTCTTGTTCTTCATGTTGCCTTTCAGATAATTTTTCATTTTCAGGAAGTTCATCAGAGCTTTGTGTTTATGAGAAGGTTTTAGAGTCAGTGGATTTAATGGAGGATTTTCTTCTTTTTCTTTTTGGTCATAAAACATTATTTTGAAAAATTTCACATCTCTATTAATGACTATTTTATTTGGCTTTGGTATTTTCTGAATACCCAACAAAAATGTCTCCTCTTGCTCTTAGTGAAAACTGTTTCTTGTTTCTTTCATTTAGTACAAAAACTTTTGTACCAAAGCCTTGAAAATGTTTTACTGTAGGTATGTATCACAAAATAAGAATACCAATTACAAATAAATATTAAATATCTGGAAATTCTAGTTTTAATTGTTTCTCCATTCTTTGGCCAGAGTGTTCATTAAGTAAGATCTAAAAATTTGTTTCAGAAAACATTAAGAAAATAATAATAAGCGGTTGCTTGTTTTTTTATCTCATAAAATAGGAGTATAATGAAGTTTTTTTTGCTATACTCTATGTTTTGCTCTGTGCTCTACTCTATGATCTATGTTTTATTCTGCCAAGTGCTCTACTTTGTTTTACAGTCTTTCTTGTTCTGTACTCTTTTCTATACGCAGCTCTGTTTTATATCTATATTCATCTATTTTGCTTTGCTCTATGCTCTGATATATAGTTTATTTATTTTGTGTTCTTTCCTACGCCTTGCGTTTTTGTGCTATATAATCTGAACTTTGATCTTTGCTCTGTACATTTTTCTCTGTTCTGTAATTTACTACGTTGTGCTCTGATTTGAGCTTTCTGCTCTCCTATATGCTCTGCTAAGTACTCTGTTCTGCTATATGTTTTTATCTATTTTCTGTTCTGTGCTGTAATTGATGCACTCCCTTGCAATACTATGTGCTTTGGTCTGTTCTTTTCTACTATACACTCGGCTATGTTTTGTGTTCTCTTTCTCTGTACGGCGTTTTACGCACTGCTGCTTTCTAATCTCTTCTGCACTGCTATGTTTGTTCTGCTTTGTACTTTTTTATTAAGAATATACTTTGATTTGCATTCTATTCTGTACTCTGCAATCTGTTTTCCTTTGATTGGAATTTTCTGCACTGCACTGTTCTTCTTTATGCTCTGATATTTATGTCTGCATGATCTGCTAGATTCTGTGCTCTACTTTCTGCTATGTGTTCTTTTGACCTATGCTCTATTCAGTGTTCTGCTTTGCTATTCTATGTGTATTGTTTTATGCAATGCTTTATATTTTTCTATGTGCTCTGTTCAGTGCTCTACTATATGATCTGATCTGATCTGATATGTGTTCTGCTTTGTTTTATACCCCATTTCTGCTCTGTGCATTTTTCTATGCGCAATTTTGTTTTATAATCTATATTGATCTAATCTGCTCTGCTCAATGCTTTGATACATGGTTTATACCAGAGTCTTATGTGTTACGCTCTGATATATGATAATCTATGCTTTAATCTACTTTAATTTGTTCTTCTTTGCGCAATACTCTTTTCTCTGATTTATACACCGTTTTTGTTTCCTACGAGTTTTTCTTTTGCGATTTCATCTATACTTTTAAATGCTCTATGATCTGCTTGTGTACTATTGTGTGCTTTTCTGTCTGCTTTATTCTTTTCTTTAATCTACCCTTTTCTCTGCTCTATACTCCTGTTTGGGAGCTGTTCTCCTTAAAATTTGTTCTGTATTTTTCTTTCTTTGTTATTCTCTTTGATATAATCTGTCCTTTTTTGCTATATACTCATCTCTGTTTCATGTTATTTTTTGCCCTGTACTTTTATCTAAGCGTCGCTCTGCTATATGCGCTATTTTTGCTCGTTTTGTTCTGCTCTGTGATCTGATGATCTGCTCTGTGATTTATTCTTTTCTTGTCTACTATTTTCTCTGCTCTGTAGTACTATGTAATATTTTTTGATATATTCTGTTTATCTGCTATATACTCAGCTCTATTTTGGGGCTGTCATTAATCTGTACTTTTTTTTACGCACTGCTACTTTGTGATCTGTTCTTAAGAACTAACAGAATTTTTAAAAAGAAAGAACATTTCAGAAAAAATCAAAACTTGCATAAATCACTGAAAAAGGTATTTACAATCATTTACAAATATTTTTCTCTTACCTATTTTTTACACGAACCGTTTAATAATAACGTAAACTTGCAGAATAAGTTAAAATGTAAAAAATCTAAAATTTACCTTCAATTGTTTTTTTTAGTTTTTAGTTTTTTTTAAACATAACTACAAAACGATCGTATTTTTTATACAACTTTGTCGAATTGTGAATAAACGTGAAACATTTTTTAACCTTTAATTTTAACTTCAAAATGGACGTTCAATTTTTTTTAAATATCACCAACCGTTATTATATTTCAAATTTGTAAATAAAAACATTTTCTTAATTGTTTTTCCTTTTTTTTTGGCAACAATTGTTGAAAGAATCAACTGATTTTAATTTTTTTTCAGAAAAAGACTTCTTCAATCATCAAATTGTTTGCCAAGTATGGCCTTTTTGCCCTTTAAAGGTTATATTTACTTGGCACTACAATTGACATGTTATAAAGTCTTATCAAGAAGAGTAAAGTTCGAGGACAAATTAGAACTTTTCATAGGAAAAACATTTTTTTAAATTAAGATTACTACAAGAAGAGAGATGATGTTTTTTTTTTGCATGAAGGCTTTAAAAATGTGCAAATTTTGATTGTTTGAATAAATGAGGTTAAAAAATCTTTGAAAACAAAAGAAAATATTGTTGTTGAAAGGATAATAAAGAGAGAAAATATATTTTCACCATATATTAACAATTTTTTAGGACTTATTACAACTTGTGTGATTTTAATTTAGTGAACGTGTAATGATTTTAATGTGTGATTTATGTATTATTTTATAGCTCAAGTTTTTTTGTATCTTATATTGTTAGCCTATAATATTATTAACTCTAATGAAATCTAAATTAATTGACTTGTGTAAACTGTTCAGAATATGCACCAATAAAACAAACAAAAAAAAACAACACAGTCGAGAGAATTTCACATTTATTATTGAATTAATTCATCTACTTAATGAAGTCGCAGAATAGTGAAACATGTTGCAGTTTAACAATAAATGTGAAACCCTCTCAACTGCTTTGTTCCATTTAAATCGATTATGGATTATTATTATCTTTAAGAAATTACTTTTAAATACATTTTTTTAGATAACTACAAGAAAAATTATGTTTTGCGTAAATGTTTTAAAATTTTTTATATATTTTCTCAAGATATTTACAAATACAGAGGTAAATTCGTGCCTCAAACCTTTAGAAAATGTTTAATTAGACCTTCTAGTAAGGTGAAAATTAAAAAAAATATATCCTAAAACCAAAAATATCATAATTTTACTATTAAACAAATTCTGTTTCCAGAAAAAAGCTTAAAATAAAGTAAACTTATGAAAAATGGTAAAAACAAACTTTTGAGGCAGAAAGACCTCTGGTCGATAGCCTTTTGACAAATGAATACATTAACACTTCATTCATTGTTCATTATTCATCATTTTAATGTAAATATGTACAAAATTTGTCAATAAATATATGTTACTACTACTACAAACTTTTGTCAATTGCTTTTCCAAGCTTCAACGGCCGGTGGTGAAATTTTTAAAATCAGATTGTCTGAGATTTTAAAAATGCCATTACCAACCGTTAAGGAATAACGTAAATTAGCAGAAAACGTTATCAATAATATTTCTAGTTGCTTATTTGACAAAACACGTTTACAGATTTTAATTGCTTCATTGTATTTTAAGCATTTTCATATATTATTATTAAACAAACGAAAAAACAGATGACTACATGATATACAAAGAAAAGAGTGATGAAACAAAGAGGATAGTAAAAGAAGAATAACAAAAAGCATGGAAAACATTTGGAGAAAAATGTACGAAAACTTTACACAGAACCGGAAAATATTTTATAGAATCCTAAAACAATTAAGAAAAAAGATGAACATAAAAGATAAAAATGGAATGATATTAACAAACGAAGAGAAAATAATGGAATGATTAGAACTTAATATCAACGAACAACGGAACAAAAAGAAAGAAAATATAAAGACAGATATAGAAGGAATAAAGGAAGAGGAAATTATAGAAGTTATCAAAGAACTAAAAAAAGTAAAAATGTAATATACGTAATAAAATACATGGGAAAAGAAGGAATTACTATTGTGCATTAAGCTATTAACAATAATAAAAAGAATGAAACCGATAAAGGTTGGATATTGGAAGATAAAAGAAGTGAAAATAACTGAACTAACTTTGCAGATGACATGGCAAAAATTCAGGAAATTGGAAAAATGGATAAAGAAATCGAAAAGAAAAACAGAGAAAATCTTTAATATTTCAAAAAAACTCGTTCTTGAACAAGAAAGAAATAACAAAAACAACAAAAAATAGATTTAGCAGTGAAACATGTACTATGACAAAAAAATAACACAAAGAAAGAATAAATGCAATGGAGATGAGAATACTCACAAAAATAGAAAATAAAACCAGAATTGATAAAATATGGAACGAAACATATAGAAGAGAGCTACAAATCAGATCAATATGGTTTGGACATCTAACAGGAATGACAGAATCACAAGGAAAATGAAAGCAAAAAAAGGAAACCTAGAAAAGAATGGAAAGCCAATTAAGGAGCAAGTGGCCAGAAATGGTACTACATGGGAAGATTTAAAAGAGACAGGAAGTAATAGTGGAAATACTGCATGACAAATTATTTTCTATAATAATTAGTAAAAATGTAACGCCTTACATCGAACCGTAGAAATGCAAAATAATAAATTAAATAAAATAATTATTTTTGCGCCTTTTTCTCCTGATATTTTATTTTGTTTTTATTGCCTACATGCAAAGTCATATCTCGGTGGGTATTAGTTAGCCAGGTCAGCAAGTTACCATAGACACATTGCTTTTTGGCCTTTTTTCACCGTCTTTAATCTTTGGGAAGTCGTCCACTCCATGTTTTGCGTTTTGGCCCATAGCAGAGCCCCGCATGCCATAATAAGGCTATTGAAACTGGTGCACAGAGTTCGTATAGATCAGGCTAAGCTTTACCTTAGCCATGCATCCATCGGCCATCCATCGAGGAGAGGAATGCTTTACGCATGTCTCTTCCAAGAGAGAGATTTCATCAAAATGACATGCAACGTCACAGAAAATCACAACAAAATGAGAAAAAATTAGCCATTAATGGCCAAAATATTGCCTCAAGTGGCTAAAATATACTGCTGGTGAGAATATCATCATCCAGTTATATAAGACGGTTTCTCACTTTACAAAAACTGCAGTGAATGAAGGATTATGGTTGATAGGTTACTTATAATAAAAAATTTATTTGGAAAAACTAGATATTGATGATTTTAATTTTATATATGAATATATATATACATGTTTTTCAGTAACACTGCTTTATTTTTCAGGAAATCAAAATGTACAGAAAATTGAAATGTATATATAGGGTGGATGGGTATCCACTATCTTACCCTTCAATTTTATAAATATATAGGCAAGAGTTTTAATTAAAGCACTTTATTTTTAGATTTTTGATCACAATTTTTGAAGAGATCTCATAGCAAACAGATGAAAACGTTAACATATGTTTTCCTTGTCCTTTTGACCCTTGGAAATTTTTAAAAAAATCTAAAAATTAACAAAAACAAATAATATGTTTTAAAAATAAAAAATAAACGGTTCATTATCAAAAGTTATTTTTCGCAATTCAGAAAATAAGAATACCAAAAACAAATGAAAATTAAATATCTGGAAATTCTATTTTTAATTGTTTCCTCAATTTTTCGGCCAGTGTTCGGCAATTTTTTTCATTAAATAATATCTAAAAATTAATTTGCTTCAGAATTCTAGAAAACATTAAGAAAATATCAATAAGCGGTTAATTTAGAAGTTTTTTTTATCCCGTAAAATAAGAACATCAAAATCAAATTAATTTTGTCAAAAACACCTTTAGATATTCGAATTCACTTTTTGTTTCTTATTGACAATATAAGAATATTAAAGCAAATGAAATATGTTACACATTGTATCTAAATATTTAAATTTTTAATTTTTTTTTCCAATTTTTGGCCAAAGTGTTTGGCAATTGTTCTACCTAGCGTACTCTTGACCTGCATCAATAAACTATGCGTTAATCCAGCGCCGATTTCCCCACTCGAAACTAGCGTACTCTTGACCTACCTCAACGTATCGTTTATTTGGGCGGGTTAGGAGTGCGATAGGTCATTGCACTGCCAGTTGAGGTAGGTCAAGAGTACGCTAGTACAAGTAATGCGTTAGTTAGGTATATAATATAGAATAAAAATAGTCGAAAACGCAAAAAAGACAAGAGTAAATGTCACTTAAAAAACAATTGAAATTGTTAGAAATTAAAATCAGTTTATTGGCAAAAAACTTGACGCATAATAACAACTGAAAATCATTAAAATAATTTAAATTTAAAAACAAATATTATAAAAAATGTTAAAACTATTAATAAAATTAGGAAAATAATTGAATGCCACTTTGATATGATAATAATTGGAATTGTTAGAAATACGTAAAGAAAAAAACAATTGACAATCGATAAAAGTAGTTCAATATTGACGAAAGAAAGCACTTGAAAATTATTATAAAATAGTCAGAAAACATTTTCAAAATTGAATGAAACTTTAGAAAACAGAAACAATTAAAAAATAATCAATTGATAATCTATAATAGCGTTAGAATATTTTTTACAGTTAAATTGAATTGAATTTAATTGTCAAGTGTTATTGAAAATCTATGAAATCAGTTGAATATTGACGAAAACACAATTAAAAATAATTTAAAGAAAATTATTTTTTTTTTCTTTTCAAACTGAGAACTGAGAAAAAATTTTTTTTATTGTTAGATAATTGCAAGAATAAACAATCAACAATCAATAAAAACACAATTGAAGTTGTATGATGCTAAAACAATTATGTCACTTCAGAAAACAATTGAAATAATTAAAAAATAGATAAAAACAGTTTATTGGCAAAACACTTGCGAACGAAAACTATTAAAACTTATTTGTTTGTCTGGATAGACGAAAACAATTGAATTGAGTGGAAGATCATTGAGAAGCAGTGAACTCTGTATGTGATTCCTGCGGCCAGAATGTTTCTAAAAAAAATCTGAGCCTTAGAACATTAAAGGAAAATTCTCATTTTGCTAGAAAATTACATAATCTTCTAATATTCTAAAAACTGGAAAAGAAATTGCTAGTATAATTGAAGAAATTTGAGAAAGAAATTTCTGAAAAAAATCTAGAATTATTGGAGATAATTCTACAAAACTAAAAATCAAATTGAAAAATGTCGTAGGAGATTAAAATAATAAAAAGTTTTTTTGATAAATTTTGAGCTTTCGAAAGAAGAATAGAAATCTAGGGGCATAGAGAGTTTAGAACTCTTGTAGGTAATTAGTTACTTAATGTCTACCTTAATGAAAAACTTCTTCTTCCTAGAAGAACAAAATTTTAGAATTGTAGAGATTTTACTGAAAAATTTTGAGCCCTCAAACGTTGGCAAAAATTCTCACATTGCTGGTAAATTATAGAATCTTCGGATATATTATAAAAAAAATTCTAGAAAAAATATAAACCTAGAATATTCTTAAACAACCGAAGTAAATTCAAGAAATTTGGAAGAAACATTTTTGAAAAATTCTACAACTCGTGGAGAACTCTAGAAAACTGAAAACTTTCGCAGACGAATAGAATTCTAGAAATTTTGAGATTTTTCTAAAAAAAATTGAACCCTGGAATATAAAACGAAAATTCTAGCATTGCTGAAAAATTATAGACTCTTCGAATATTCAAAAAAAAAGAACTGAAAAGGGAAATTGCTAGAAAAAGAATCTATAAATCTGGAAAAGATTTTGCTTGAAAATTCAAGAACAATTGTAATAAATTGAAGAAATTTGAAAAAAATTTAAATGAAAAATTTTAGAGTCTTTGGGAGTACTCGTTTATGTTTGTTTATTTATTCTTTGTGCATCTTTCTTGAAAAATAAACAAATAATTTCCAAAAACTGAAAATTTTTGAAAAATGAAACTAAATATTTAGTAGAAGAATAAAATTCTAGAAATTTAGAGATTTATGTTAAAAACTTGGAGACAAACGCTCGAAGTAAATTCAAGAAATCTGAAAGAAAAGTTTCGGATAAATTCTCAAAGGTAATGAATGAAGGTAATTCTATAAAGCCAAAAAATTAAAAAAAAAATCAAAAAATTTCATAGAAAAATATCATTCTAGACACCTAGAAATATTAACTGAAAAATTTTCGAGCTCTCGTACATACAACTAAAATTCTAATACTGTTGGAAGATTATAGAATATTCTAGAAATCTGAAAGAGAAATTTTTAGAAATTCCTTTTACAAATCTGGAACAGAAAGAGAAATTTAAAAAATCTTATAACCCTTGGATGTAATTCTACAATATTGAAAACTTTTGAAAAAAAAATCTAAAACTTTCGTAGAATTTCATTTGTTTTTAAATTCGTCAAAGTTTCTATTCTTTTTTCCAAATGCTCAATTGTTTTTTTTTTTTTACAAAATATTAATATATTTTTTTATCCAAGTTTAATTAATTGTTTAAGCCAAATTTTCAATTGATTTTCGTTATATTTTCAATTGTGTCAAAATTTCTATTGTTTTCTTATCAAATTTCAATTACTTTTATTGTTACATATTCAATTATTTTTTAACTCAAAAAATTCATTATTCTTTTGTCAAAAGTTCAATTTATCTATTTTGACAAATTTAAAAATATTGCTTTGACAAATTTTCAATTGTTTTTTTTGTCCGCATTGATTTTTTTTGTTAATTTTTTTTTCTTTAACTTTCAATTGTTCAATATTGAATTGTTTTTTTTTTGCAAAATTTAATTTTTTAATTCATCAAAATTTCTATTGTTTCTTCTATTTCAATTTTTTTATTTCTTTAATTTCCAATTGTTTTTTTTCGTGAGATATTCAATTGTTTCTTTTGCAAAATTTAATTTTTTTAATTCGACAAAGTTTATATTGTTTCTGCCAAATTTTCAATTGTTTTTTTTTTCAAACTTTTAATTTTTTTTTTTTAAGTCAAATTTTCAATTGTTTTTCGTTATATTTTCAATTGTTTTTTTATTTGTCAAAATTTGTATTGTTTTTTTTAAATCAAATTTCAGTTGTTTTTTTTATTGTTATATCTTCAATTGTTTTTTTTAATAAAAAAAATCCATTGCTCTTTTGTCAAAAGTTTAAGTTTGTTTATTTTGACAAAATTAAAAATCTTGCTTTGCCAAATTTTCAAAAATTAAATTTTTTATTTTGACAAATTTTAAAATCATGTTTTGCAAAATTTTAAATTTATTTTTTAAAATTTATTTTTCAATTTTTTTTTGTTTAATTTCCAATTATTCTTTTTGTGAGATATTCAATTGTTTCTTTTGCAAAATTTCATTTATTTTTAATTCGTCAAAGTTTCTATTGTTTCTGCCAAATTTTCAATTGTTTTTTTTTCTACAAAATTTTAATATATTTTTTTGTTTGATAAGTTTGAATTGTTTAAGCCAAATTTTCAATTGATTTTCGTTATATTTTCAACTGTGTCAAAATTTCTATTGTTTTTTTTTTATCAAGTTTCAATTGCTTTTGTTGTTAAATCTTCAATTGTTTTTTTAAATCAAAAATTTCATTGTTCTTTTGTCTAAAGTTCAATTTATTTATTTTGACAAATTTAAAAATATTGCTTTGACAAATTGTTTTTTGTCGGCATTGATATTTTTATGAAAATGTATTCTTTTTATTTAATTTTGTTTCTTAATCTTCAATTGTTCAATATGCGACATATTCAATTGTTTTTTATTTTGCAATTTTTTTTTTTTAATTCGTTAAAATTCCTATTGTTCCTGCCAAATTTCCAATTGTTGTTTTACAAACTTGATACTTTCTTTACCCAATTTTGAATTGTTTAAGCCAAATGTTCAATTGTTTTCGTTATAAAAAAAAAATAAAAATTTGTATTGTTTTTTAAATCAAATTTTAGCTAATGTAGGTTTTGGGTTAAATTAAATTCACTTGGCTTGTTTCACAAATTAATAATTTCGACTAGTTTCGGCTCAAGGCCATTATCAAGTGAATTTAATTTAACTTAAAACCTACATTAATACAATGTGATTAATGAGAAACAAGTATATTACAAATTTCAGTTGTTTTTTTATTGTTACATCGTCAATTGTTTTTTAAATTAAAAAATCCGTTGCTCTTTTGTAAAAAGTGTAAGTTTATTTATTTTGACAAAATTATAAAACTTGCTTTGTTAAATTTTCAATTGTTTCTTGCTCACATTGATTTTTTTTGTCAAAATAAATGTTGTTATATATTTTTTTAAAATTATGTCATATTTCCAAAATTTACTTGGAGGACTTCCAGGATTGTTTTAAAATTTTTAAAATATTATATATTTCTAGAATTTTCAGAAATAATTTTTTACAAAAATATTTTAAGGGTTTAAAAATTTTTCTTCAGATTCCTAGAGCAATCCAGAATTTTCACTGCTAGATATAAAGATTTTTCTTGTTTATTATCTATTTACCATATTTCTAGAATTTTAAAGTAATTTCTCTTCAAGTCCTAAGGAATTTTCTTTTTAAATTAAAAAATACATTTTTTTCCCAGCATTTCCTATATCAGATTTATAGAGCTAGTTTATTTTGTAATGTTTCACCAAATAAGAACATTATTATTGTTTGTAAACTTTTTGTGCAATCACCTTTCCAATTATCTAAAATTTGCAGATTTCTTGAATTGCTGGACCTTTCTTTTTCCAGTCTACAGAAATGACTATTCTATATTCCAGTCTTCAGGAATTTCCCCTTTAAATTTATTGAAAAATTTTCGCTGATTTTCTTGAGCTTTCCAGAATTTTTCTTATGAGATTTACAGAAATTTCTTTGATTATCATAATGTTAATTAACAATTTGCTTTAAGATTCATAAAATTTGAAGAATTTTTTGGAACATATTTTCTGATTTCTAAGATTTATCATATTTCGAGAATTTTTTTAGCAGTTTTACTTTCCGATATTTAAAAAATTTCTTTACATTCGTAGAGTTTGTATATTAGATACACACAATTTGATTATTATTTATTTATCATATTTTAAGAATTTATGAATATTTTTTCTTTCAGTGTCCGCGAATTTCCTTTTTAAATGTTTAAAACTTTCTTTGAGAGATCAAAAATGTTCGTTCAGATTAGTAGAGCTTTCCAATATTTTCTATATCAGATTTTCACAGTTTGTTTTGTATTTGTATTTGATGTGTTGTTTTTCTTACAATCTTACAAAGAAAATATTACAAATGGATAGATAAAAATATGTACTTATAATTTTGACGTAAGAGATCCGGGGGGATGATTTTAGTAAATTTTTCTAGTAATTTCTTTACATCTTTTTATAATGTGGCAAATTTAAGATATTAAGCATTGCTGGAGTATTCTTACACTTTCAGTCTTCATCCCTATAGTTCTCAACTGTTTCTTATATTTTTCTACAACGTAAAAGACGTTAACACATTTTGTTTTTAATAATTTTAATTGTTTTTAACTCTTTTTTTTTTCTTAAATTCTTGTATTTTTTTTCCTGTAAAGTTTCAACAGTTTTTAGGCAAGCTGTTTACAAAGTTTTCAACTGTTTTATTTTAACGAAATATCAATTCCTTTTGAGGCAAATCTAAAGATTTGTTACGTTAAAAAAAAAAGTTGAAATATTCTGTTTTCAGAAAATTTTTAAATTTTCTTTGTTTATTTGGTAAACTTTTTAGAAAGTTTTCAACAGTTTTTATTTAAAATAATAACAATAAATGTTTTTGGGAGTAAATATATGTTTAAACCTTTGCTCCTGTATATATTTTATAATATGATTCAGTAGCAAATAAAAGGATTAGTAAATCGACAACAACATGTCACGCAGTTGTAAATAAACACGTTACGCAAGTATAATAATTACACGTTGGTCGGCATTCGATCCTTTAATAAAGTTATGACGATTTAATAGGAACCTATGGGTAATATTGCACACATTGTTACTTTCACCACAACACCACCACATATCCATCACGACCGTTTAATCCTACGTCTGTTAAACAAACACGCGTTACATAACGGCCGAGCGTAAATTAAGTAACAGCACACGCTCAAAGGTTGGGCGGAACGGTCTGAAAAATTGGTCCTTACGTATTCTTCAGGATTTCTGACATTTAAAGCTTTCATCCACTACTCCCACGCATGCACACACAGATTACATGCACAGTTTCTGGTCCCTACGAATTTGGAAATAATTATTTATCGGCCCGAGGGATTGTTGCGCATTTTGGGATTATATAACGGGGCTAGTTTTTTTTCCGTAATGGTCTTTCTCTCGGTACATTGACATGGTGGCTGTCGGCGTCGTCTGGCGTAAATAAATTCGCGGTGATTACATTTTAATTAGGCGTAACCGTAACAGAAAGGAAGAAATTGCTGGAAACAATAAGGCGTTTACAAAACGATTAAATTAAATTGTGTATCTGTCCAGGTCATCTAATCATATAAAAATAATTGTTAATTTATAACTTAACAAACGCTTAATCTGTAATATACATGATTCTCATCGTCTTCGAGAAAGAACAGAATTGCACTTTTTAATTTATTAAATAAAACAGTTAAGGAAATTCGATCTGAAAAACTTTTTCAAAAAATTCTTGCTTCTTGAATATAAATAAAATAACCTCACTGAGAAGAGTCAATTTGCCTGAACTTATTTCATCTATCTGCTTAATTAACGAATTTTGTGACTATAAATTAAATAATTCAATCTAATTAACTATTTTAATAGTGTTTAATAGATCTAAATGAGACATTACACCTGTGGTTCAAATAAAGCATTAATTCGCTACGATGAAAGTAACAAGGGGGGAAAGTGATACCTTAGAAAGCGACATTTTTCCTGAATCATCACCTTATAAGAGGTGTCTCCATGACTTGCAGCTTACGATTATTACGTACATTTTTCTTCATCGGCGGGAAATTACAGGTTGATAGCAATGCAATTTCCACCAGAAGTAAAACTTACAGCGCGTTAGCAATTAAATCTTCATAATGAAAACCACTTTGTTTATATAAAAATTGCACATCATTTAACCGCAGTAAATTATCAATCATTACATCCTACATCTAAAACTCTATTGAATATCAATATTAAAATTAAATAGTTATCGAGTGATCGATCGAAGAGTGTGTAATTTTGTTTACAAATAAAGAGTGTGTGATTAATTTTGTTTTGCAAATAAATCATCGATCGGCGATTGCAATTTTCAATTACCAGTTTTCAATTTAGATTAGGAGATATTGTCATCGTAAATAATGCTAGTGTATAATTTTCTTTATCAGAGATTAATGTAACGAAGTGCGAAATTAATGCACACACTATATATTTAATAAACAATTAAAATAAATTATAAATAATCTGAATATATTAAACGAGGGATAGCAGGTTAATATTTGTTCGCATCGAGAAACTAATGAACTAATTTTTTTCAACTCTCTTTATTTTTATTTTTTGGTTAATGTTATTCCACGTTATATCTAAACGTAAAGTGTTTACATAATCGAGCGTTTACTGTAAATATAAATAATTACCAGATATTTTCACTCTCTCTCGATATTCTTCTCCACTTATAGATATTTATTAATTACAACAATTTACAATTAAGTGAGGCGGCGCATTAAGACTATCCATTAGGCAAACAGAAAGTCGTATGGAATATATCACGTCTATAAAAGCAAACGTATTTACACTTTCCTGTCTGATATGCAAAACGGGATAATTAATACGCTAATGTATTATGTATTCAGAAAATCGTTTCTTCTATTTTGGTCATCCTTCTCTGGATGAAAGTAAGGCCTACATGCATACAATCGACAATTAAACGGAAGACATTAGTAGATAGGATGTGGATAATTCTCGTACTTGCTATTAACTTACTATTAACGATCGGTTTTGTTGGCATTAGGTTGATACAGGGCAAAAAGAGTAACGGAATTACAATTCAAATGAAATAATTCAATACAATTCAATTGTAATTGCTTATGAAATGCTATTATAATTCATACATCTTTAATTTATGTTATCATCTACATCCTTAATATTAATCAAAATCTATGCAGGATGATCGCTGATTGCGCAACATCAGTTTAATATTATTTGAAGAAGAAATTCCTTCACATTTTCTGCATATTTTTATCATAAATTAAACACATTTTTTTTTTTACTTTGTTTGTATAACTGAATACAAACAAAGGAAAATTTACGTTTAATTTATGATAACGATGTAAAACAAAGTAGAAGCCTCCATTGTAAAGGAATACTTTTTAATTTTTGTTACTTACAGTACAGGAAAGTATTTTGAGCGCCCCTGAGTACAATTCAACCATTTTTACTCTCCTGAAAGAATCGTAATCGTGATAGTTATTTTTCTATCAATGAAAATATCCATTTAAACGTTCCTAGATATTATACAAACAATTTTTAGTAAGAAAAAAAAAATGTGCCAATTTGTGTATCTAATAGTAATTGCTATTTTTCAAGAGATGCTAAAAATTTTAATATTTAACTTAAGTTTCAGATTTTATCCTTTGGCGGAAGAGCTGTTAGTAAGAACTTGTTCATCGACCACATTTTTTTAAATTTATTTCAATTGTTCTAAAATTTTCAAGCAAAATCTCTTTCTCTTTTTTTTAACAATTTCTCTTTCAGTTTTTTTTTAGAATATTCGAAGATTCTTTATTGTATATAATATTACAATTTATAATTATAATAATTATTGTGTTTCTTCGTTCTCTTCTTGGCTAAAATTCTATAAGATGTTAGAATTTCCGTTGAATGTTCAAGGGCTCGAAATTAACAAAAAACTATAGATTTCTAGAATTAAATTCTTCTACGAAAGTTTTAGATTTTTTTTTTCAAATGTTTTCAATTTTGTAGAATTACCTCCAAGGGTTATAAGATTTTTTAAATTTCTATTTCTGTTCCAGATTTATAAAAGAAATTTCTAAAAATTTCTCTTTCAGATTTCCAACAGTATTAGAATTTTAGTTGTATGTACGAGAGCTCGAAACTTTTTCAGTTAATATTTCTAGGTGTCTAGAACTATATTTTCTATGAAATTTTTGGATTTTTTTTTCAAAATGCTTTGCTTTTATAGATTATCTTCATTCATTACCTTTGAGAATTTATCTGAAACTTTTCTTTCAGATTTCTTGAATTTACTTCGAGTGTTTGTTTCCCAACAAATTTTTTTCTAGTTTTAGATTTTTTTTTCTAGTAATTTCTCTTATAGGTTTTAGAGTATTCGAAAATTTTATAATTTTTCAATTATGTTATTTAATTACTATTTTCGTGGAATTTTTTAATAAAAATCTCTAAATTTCTAGAATTGTATTCTTCTACGAAATATTTAGTTTCATTTTTCAAAATTATTCAGTTTTTGTATGTTATTTGTTTTTAAATGTATTTCTCAAGAAAAGGTGTACAAAGAATAAATAAATATACGTAAACAATTACTTCCAGAGACTCTAAAATATTGCATATTATTTTTTTTCAGATTTCTACAATTTATTTCAATAGAATTTTCAAGCAAAATCTCTTCCAGATTTCTATATTCTTTTTCTAGCAATTTATATTTCAGTTTTTTTTAGTACATTTGAAGATTTGATCATTTTTAAACAATATTAGAATTTTCGTTGTATGTTTGACGGTCCATTTTTTTTCATTTTTTAATTTCTAGATTTCTAGAATTCTATTTGTTTTAGATGTTTTTAGGTAGAAGAATTTTTCAAGAAAATTGTCTTCCAGATTTCTTTAATTTACGTCGATTAAGAATATTCCAGGGTAATTTATTCTAGCATTCTTTTCAGAATATTCGAATATTCTATAATTCACCAGCAATGTGAGAATTTTCATCCAACGTTCGAAGGCTGAA
Source organism: Ontholestes murinus (assembly GCA_963969525.1). Lineage (NCBI taxonomy): Eukaryota > Metazoa > Arthropoda > Insecta > Coleoptera > Staphylinidae > Ontholestes > Ontholestes murinus. The sequence goes on along the minus strand of OZ018389.1, from coordinate 80,523,279 downwards.
AATTTTTCAGAAAAATCTCCAAACTATTAGATTTCTTTTCTTTTAGGAAATTTTAAAATTTATTTCACAAGTTTTTAGTTGAGGTAGAATTACCTACAAAAGTTCTAAAATCTCAAAAGTTCCCAGATGTCTATGCTTCTACGATTTTTCTTGCTAAATGTTTGAAAGCTCAAAATTCATCAGAAAAAGGTCTTGTTTTTTAGAATTTTCTTCTACATCAATTTTAGATTTGATTTTCAGTTTTGTAGAATTATCTCCAATAATTCTAGATTTCTATCAGACATTTCTTTCTCAGATTTTTTTGAATTTACTTCGATTGTTTTAGAATTTTCCAGCAAAATCTCTTCTAGATTGATTGAATGTTTTGTAGCAATTTCTTTTCCAGTTTTTAGAATATTAGAAGATTATATAATATTCCAGCAAAATTAGGATTTTCGTTAAAATTTTTAAGGCTCATATTTCTTTAGAAAAATCTTTTATATTTCTACTCTCCAGCGAAAGTTTTATATTTTCAATTGTACAGAATTACTTCCAAGGGTTTTAGATTTTATTCGTAATAAGAGAAAATAAACAGAAAAAGAAAAAAATGATTTAAAACTAAAATTTCACAATTAGAAAATAACCACAAAATTCTTAAAGGAAAAACAATTTATTAAAACACTTAAAAAATTAACAAAAATCAATAGAAATTTCTGATAATTTCAACTGTTTTTAAAATTAAGAAATTTTCATCTAATTTTTAAGGGATTTTAAATTACTTTTAAACAAAATATCAATTGTATGTCTGGCAAAATAAATATTTGTTTACAAAGTACACTTTTTTTCTCAATTTTCAACCGTTTTCTAAGAAATTTCAATGGTTTCTTTTTTTATTTTCGTTTATTATTAGAAAAATGAATTGTTTTTACTTTGCCTAAATAGAACATATACGAAAAGTATTCTTTTTTTTAAGTTTTTCAGTGTTCTTAATAGAAAAAAACTTGAAAAAGAAAGAATTGATTTCAAACAAAAAAGAAAAAACAATTGAAAACCTCTAATTAATTGCTTACCTAAACCTAATCCATGGTGAAACATTTTTGAATTCTTTTGATTAAAACTAAAAATAAAAACACTTTGTTATTATTTCTTCTCCGACTAATTTCGACAATATGTTATTATCATTACAATAATAAAATTTTTGTGAAGGAATAAAAAATTGTTCTCTGCATCTTTTTAATCATTTTTTTATTATTATTTTAGTTGTTGTTTTTAGGAAATTTTGAATTAACTTGCTAAATTTTCTAGTGTTTTGATCAATTGTTTTTTCTTCCTAAATGGTTTCGACTTTACATTTGTTAAAAATTGTTTAATTCGTAATTCGAATTATATTGAAGCAGTTTTTAAACCTTTTAAATTTTCTAATATAAAAATTATCAAATTCATTTTAGTTTTTAGTGTAATTTAAACTAATTTTTAACTAATTACATATGTTTATTGGATAGTTTGCTACTCTTTTTGTTTTTTTCTAAATTTCTTTCACAACCTTTTTAGGGACGTTTCAATGTTTTTTTTAAACAAAATATTAATTACTTTTGCGGACAAATTTCTGAAATTTTCAATTGTTTATAGTATTTTTAAATATTTTATTAAAATATAAACATTTTCAGAACAATTTTTTTCTCATCTGTATATTTTTTTTTAAATTATTTTGTATTAAAAAAAAATCTTCTCTTATTCTTCTAAGTGTTCTTAATGAGAGATGAAAATAGATAGAGAAAAAAATGATTTAATATTATAAAAAGAAACAACTGAAATGATTATAGTTTTCGACTGTTTTCTAATAATTTCAATTGTTTTTTTTAGTAATGTTTCTAATCAATTATGTTTCCTTTATATTCTTCTTTTATATAAATCAAATAAATTGTTATTAACAAGGGAACAAAATAAAAAAAGGAAGAAATGATTTAAAAAAGCAAAATACGAAAAAAACAATTGAAATCTGTTAACAAACCCACTTATGTATTTAGAAAAAAAACCCTACTATGCAATAAAAGTTTTGTTTTTCTAAGAATACAATTGATATTTTGTTTAAAAATAGTGTAAAATTCCCTAAAAAACCTTTCAATTAGAACAGATTATAATAGATTCTTTATTTTGTTACAAACATTAAATTTTTTCACTTGCGGGACATAAGCGAATTATAAAACTAATCCTAATGTAATAACTTATACATGAGAAAAGAAAACTAATCAAAAATAGGAGAATAGGAAAATATTTCTCAAAATTTTGATTCAATAAGTTACGTGAAGATACAGTTGATCAACGAATAAAGCACTAAAAACTTTTCTTCACATTATGATGAAAGATTTTTCACGTTGCGAAGAAAGGTTTTTAATGATTTATTAATTATTAAGTATAAAAAATTACGAAATAGCACTATTTTAGAGGTTATGATGTCAAAACTTTATAATTCAATCTTTTATTAGTTCAATATCTAAAAGTTGATGACATAAAAAAAGCTTGTAATTAATAATTAATTTATTTCGCAGTGATTTATATTAATCGAATTCCGAATTCAATTATTGTAATCATACGGTCCGTAACCTCTTTTTTTTAATGTTTAACCGCGTAGGCGACGCTTTAATTATCCGGGGGCTGGAAGGTCGAATAGATTATTTAATTAGCCGCTGGAAAAATAAATATTTGCATGATGTTACGTGTGTGGGAAAATAATGAGCGAAACTGTAAAAAATAACGTTCAACAGTAAGAATAATATATTGAATAACGTGCATGTGTAATGTGGTGGAAAATTTGAACAATGCATCGCTGTTGGTAATACTGTTAATAATTATATTGTGGAGTAAGTTTTTAAATAATTTATTATACTGATTATTTAAAATTGAGTTTCAACATGACGTATTTCTTTGGATTAATTCCTCACTTCACATGTGGTAACGTATTTCCTTTTGTTTGAGTTAAGTTAATCAGTTAATAATAATATTAATAATTATAATTATACTGTTATATGTAACAGTGCAAACAGATAATAACGCACATGAATTTCCGGTTAACATTTTTATTCAGAATTTACTACAGCGACAGTTCTGGATTAACATTATTGGCCATGAAGCAAGGTATAGAATGAGACCCACTCCGTTTATATTATAACAGTGTTTATAATTTTGTATCATAAAACTAAATGTTATTTTCAACAACAAGTTTTTATTGAGCATTTAGTGATATGCAGTTTTCCAGAATTTAGAATTTACTCGTGATTCTTTTAACACTTTCAAAATATGAAAATTGATTTAAAGTATTAATGTAATCATTATCTTCCAATCCTCATTATTCTGCAATACGTCTGTTAATACCTGACATATTGAAGGGTGGATTAAAATTAAATTTCTCTGAGATATTAAGTTAATGAAAATTGCATTTTATTGAAGGTTTTCTTTATTTTACTTTTCAAAAACATTATTAATTGATTTCACCACATTAAAATCAATTGGACGTATTAGAAAAAATTCACTGTTTACGAGAAATTCTTTAATGATTATCAAATCAATTCACGTGGAAACTATTTTCTCCGTTTTATTTATACATCGTTTATAACTTGCACTCTCTTTTCGAAAACAAATAATTGCCTGATTAACATAGCAATTCACCTAATCACCACCTTTATCGGCGAACTGCGCCCTACTAGGTAGATCAAGAACGGCGATGACGACCATGGAAATATTGTAATTTCATCAATTTGTAATGAGTAATGACGGTGATCTGCATATCACGTGTCGAGCGGAGATGCATAGAAAAAATAAATAGCCCAGATCGACGCGTTTGTTTACAACAGGTTTTATTGTTTTCCAGCCTTCCTGGTGTAACATGCGATGTAATTAACCGTTACTTGGTAATTAACATGTAGAAGAATTACTTCCTATCTATATAAATTTCAAGTGTGTAGCGTTGCTGTTTTGTTTCCAGTCCCTTCGCACTGATAATTTTGTGGTGGGTTAATAGTACGCCAATTCTGATTGTATTTACAAATTTTTACGTCAATTCTTTGAGTGGTGTATTTTTTAGAATTTTTAAAATCACGAGATGAAAATTTCGTTTTCCTCTAATTCAAGTTTGTAACGTTGCTGTTTTGTTTCCAGTCACTTCACACTGATAATTTTGTGGTGGGTTAATAGTACGCCAATTATGATTGTATTTACAAATTTTTACGCCAATTCTTTGAGTGGTGTATTTTTTAGAATTTTTTAAATCACGAGATGAAAATTTCGTTTTCCTTCAATTCAAGTTAGTAACGTTGCTGTTTTGTTTTTAGTCCCTTCACACCGGTAATTTTGTGGTGGGTTAATAGTACGCCAATTCTGATTGTATTTACAAATTTTTACGCCAATTCTTCGAGTGATGTATTTTTAGAATTTTTAAAATCACAAGATGAAAATTTCGTTTTTTGTCCAATTCAAGTTTGTAACGTTGCTGCTTTATTTTCAGTCACTTCACACCAATCATTTTCTGGTGGGTTAATAGTACGCCAATTCTGATTGTATTTACAAATGTTTACGCCTATTCTTCGAGTGGTGTATTTTAGAATTTTTTAAATCACGAGATGAAAAGTTCGTTTTCCTCCAATTCAAGTTTGTAACGTTGCTGTTTTGTTTCCAGTCACTTCAAACCGATAATTTTGTGGTGGATTAATAGTACGTCAATTCTGATTGTATTTACAAATTTTTACGCCTATTCTTAAAGTGGTGTATTTTTTAGAATTTTTTAAATCACGAGATGAAAATTTCGTTTTCCTCCAATTCAAGTTTGTAACGTTGCTGTTTTTTTTGCAGTCACTTCAAACTTATAATTTTTTGGTGGGTTAATAGTACGATAATTCTGATTGTATTTTCAATTTTTTACGCCAATTCTTCGAGTGGTGTATTTTTTAGAATTTTTAAAATGACGAGATGAAAATTTCGTTTTCCTTCAATTTAAGTTTGTAACGTTGCTCTTTTCTTTACAGTCACTTCACACCGATAATATTGTGGTGGATTAATACTACGCCAATTCTGATTGTATTTACAAATTTTTACGCCAATTCTTCGAGTGATGTATGTTTTAGAATTTTTTAAATCATGAGATGAAAATTTCGTTTTTCTCCAATTCAAGTTTGCAACGTTGCTGTTTTGTTTTCAGTCACTTCACACCGATAATTTTATGGTGGGTTAATAGTACGCCAATTCTGATTGTATTTACAAATTTTTACGCCTATTCTTCAAGTGGTGTATTTTTTAGAATTTTTTAAATCACGAGATGAAAATTTCGTTTTCCCCCAATTCAAGTTTGCAACGTTCCTGTTTTGTTTCCAGTCACTTCACACTGATAATTTTGTGGTGGGTTAATAGTACGCCAATTGTGATTGTATTTACAAATTTTTACGCCAAATATTCGAGTGGTGTATTTTTTAGAATTTTTTAAATCACGAGATGAAAATTTCGTTTTTCTCCAATTCAAGTTTGTAACGTTGCTGTTTTGTTTCCAGTCACTTCACACTGATAATTTTGTGGTGGGTTAATAGTACGCTAATTCTGATTGTATTTACAAATTTTTACGTCAATTCATCGAGTGGTATATTTTTTAGAATTTTTTAAACCACGAGATGAAAATTTCGTTTTCCTCCAATTTAAGTTTGTAACGTTGCTGTTTTGTTTCCAGTCACTTCACACCGATAATTTTGTGGTGGGTTAATAGTACGCCAATTCTGATTGTATTTACAAATTTTTACGCCTATTCTTCGAGTGGTGTATTTTTTAGAATTTTTAAAATCACAAGATGAAAATTTCGTTTTTCTCCAATTCAAGTTTCCAACGTTGCTGTTTTGTTTTCAGTCACTTCACACCAATCATTTTCTGGTGGGTTAATAGTACGCCAATTCTGATTGTATTTACAAATGTTTACGCCTATTCTTCGAGTGGTGTATTTTTTAAGAATTTCGTTTTTCTGCATTTCAAGTTTGTAACGTTGCTGTTTTGTTTCCAGCCTCTTCACACCGATAACTTTGAGGTGGGTTAATAGTACGCCAATTCTGATTGTATTTACAAATTTTTACGCCTATTCTTCGAGTGGTGTATTTTTTAGAATTTTTTAAATCACGAGATGAAAATTGCGTTTTTCTCCAATTCAAGTTTGTAACGTTGCTGTTTTGTTTCCAGTCACTTCACACCGATAATTTTGTGGTGGGTTAATAGTACCCCAATTCTGATTGTATTTACAAATTTTTAAATCAATTCTTCGAGTGGGGTATTTTTTAGAATTTTTTACATCACGATGTGAAAATTTCGTTTTCCTCCAATTCAAGTTTGTAACGTTGCTGTTTTGTTTCCAGTCACTTCACACCGATAATTTTGTGGTGGGTTAATAGTACCCGAATTCTGATTGTATTTACAAATTTTTACGCCAATTTTTTGAGTGGTGTATTTTCTAGAATTTTTTAAATCACGAGAAGAAAATTTCGTTTTCCTCCAATTTAAGTTAGTAGCGTTGCTGTTTTGTTTCCAGTCACTTCACACTGATAATTTTGTGGTGGGTTAATAGTACGCCAATTCTGATTGTATTTACAAACTTTTATGCCAATTCTTCGAGTGGTGTATTTTTTAGAATTTTTTAAATCACGAGAAGAAAATTTCGTTTTTCTCCAATTCAAGTTTGTAATGTTGCTGTTTTATTTCCAGTCACTTCACACCGATAATTTTGTGGTGGGTTAATAGTACGATAATTCTGATTATATTTACAAATTTTTACACACATCCTTTAAGTGGAGTATTTTTTAGAATTTTTTAAATCACGAGAAGAAAATTTCATTTTTCTCCAATTCAAGTTAGTAACGTTGCTGTTTTGTTGCCAGTCACTTCACACTGATAATTTTGTGGTGGGTTAATAGTACGCCAATTCTGATTGTATTTACAAATTTTTACGTCAATTCTTTGAGTGGTGTATTTTTAGAATTTTTTAAATCAAGAGATGAAAATTTCGTTTTGCTCCAAATCAAGTTTGTAACATTGCTGTTTTGTTTCCAGTCACTTCACACCGATAATTTTGTGGTGGGTTAATAGTACACCAATTCTGATTGTATTTACAAATTTTTACGCCAATTCTTCGAGTGGTATATTTTTAAGAATTTTTTAAATCACGAGATGAAAATTTCGTTTTCCTCCAATTCAAGTTTGTAACGTTGCTGTTTTGTTTTCAGTCACTTCACACCGATAATTTTGTGGTGGGTTAATAGTACGCCCATTCTGATTGTATTTACAAATTTTTACGCCAATTCTTCGAGTGGTGTATTTTTTAGAATTTTTTAAATCACGAGATGAAAATTTCGTTTTCCTCCAATTCAAGTTTGTAACGTTGCTGTTTTTTTTGCAGTCACTTCACACTGATAATTTTTTGGTGGGTTAATAGTACGCCAATTCTGATTATATTTACAATTTTTTACGCCAATTCTTCGAGTGGTGTATTTTTTAGAATTTTTTAAATCACGAGAAGAAAATTTCGTTTTCCACCAATTCAAGTTTGCAACGTTGCTGTTTTGTTTCCAGTCACTTCACACTAATAATTTTATGGTGGGTTAATAGTACGCCAATTCTGATTGTATTTACAATTTTTTACGCCAATTCTTCGAGTGGTATATTTTTTAGAATTTTTTAAATCACGAGATGAAAATTTCGTTTTTCTCCAATTCAAGTTTGTAATGTTGCTGTTTTGTTTCCAGTCACTTCACACCGATAATTTTGTGGTGGGTTAATAGTACATCAATTCTGATTGTATTTACAAATTTTTACGCCAATTTTTTGAGTGGTGTATTTTTTAGAATTTTTTAAATCACGAGAAGAAATTTTCGTTTTCCTCTATTTCAAGTTTGTAACGTTGCCGTTTTGTTTCCAGTCCCTTCACACCGATAATTTTGTGGTGGGTTAATAGTACACCAATTCTGATTGTATTTACAAATTTTTACGCCAATTCTTTGAGTGGTGTATTTAAAAAAAAAAAATTAAATCACGAGAAGAAAATTTCGTTTTCCTCCAATTCAAGTTTGTAATGTTGCTATTTTGTTTCCAGTCACTACACACGGATAATTTTATGGTGGGTTAATAGTACGCCAATTCTGATTGTATTTACAAATTTTTACGTCAATTCTTCGAGTGGTGTATTTTTTAGAATTTTTTAAATCACGGGAAGAAATTTTCGTTTTCCTCTATTTCAAGTTTGTAACGTTGCCGTTTTGTTTCCAGTCCCTTCACACCGATAATTTTGTGGTGGGTTAATAGTACACCAATTCTGATTGTATTTACAAATTTTTACGCCAATTCTTTGAGTGGTGTATTTTAAAAAAAAAATTAAATCACGAGAAGAAAATTTCGTTTTCCTCCAATTCAAGTTTGTAACGTTATTTTTTTGTTTCCAGTCACTTCACACCGATAATTTTGTGGTGGGTTAATAGTACGCCAATTCTGATTGTATTTACAAATTTTTACGTCAATTCTTCGAGTGGTGTATTTTTTAGAATTTTTTCAATCACGAGATGAAAATTTCGTTTTCCTTCAATTCAAGTTAGTAACGTTGCTGTTTTGTTTTCAGTCCCTTCACACCGGTAATTTTGTGGTGGGTTAATAGTACGCCAATTTTGATTATATTTACAAATTTTTACGCCAATTTTTTGAGTGGTGTATTTTTTAGAATTTTTTAAATCACGAGAAGAAATTTTCGTTTTCCTCTATTTCAAGTTTGTAACGTTGCCGTTTTGTTTGCAGTCCCTTCACACCGATAATTTTGTGGTGGGTTAATAGTACACCAATTCTGATTGTATTTACAAATTTTTAAATCAATTCTTCGAGTAGTGTATTTTTTAGAATTTTTTAAATCACGAGATGAAAATTTCGTTTTTCTCCAATTCAAGTTTGTAACGTTGCTGATTTGTTTCCAGTCACTTCACATCGATAATTTTCTGGTGGGTTAATAGTACGACAATTCTGATTGTATTTACAAATTGTTACGCCTATTTTTCAAGTGGTGTATTTTTTAGAATTTTTTAAATCACGAGAAGAAAATTTCATTTTCCTCCAATTCAAGTTAGTAACGTTGCTGATTTCTTTCCAGTCACTTCACATCAATTATTTTGTGGTGGGTTAATAACAAGATAGTTTTAATTGTATTTACAAATTTTTACTTCAATTCTTCGAGTGGTATATTTTTTAGAATTTTTTAAATCACGAGAAGAAAATTTCGTTTTCCTCCAATTTAAGTTTGTATCGTTACAGTCGAATATTAAAATGTATTAAGTCTTTAATAACATGCATGTTTTGTTTATTTTGATTAATCTAATCATATTCTTATATCTAAATGTTTAAAATGCAGACATGAAGACATTTATATTCTCACGTAAATTTATGAGTCAGCAGTCAACCAACAACAATTATCTCATTAAAAAAAAACTTATTAATTCATATTTCTCCCACAACAAAACTGCAATCCTGTTTAATTAAGAGTGCCTTGGAAACAATATATTGAGCGATATTATAAATTATTTCTTTAATATTAAAGATTTATTTGTTATATTACTTGGAAATCTATCTATGCAGTAGATAGATTTAGGCCGGATACGAGAAATTGTTTACTCGATTTTCCAATCCTGGTACGTAATGGAAATGCATTGAAAACAACAGTGATTTCATTTCCTGTCCACTTAACATCATTTGCCATCGTCACATTTTTTCTAAAAATCATCTTTACCGTTGTTTGTAAGATTTCTCCACCGCACGGTGCAAATTGCTCCAGTTAACCGCAAACACCGCACAGACACGAAATGCTATTTCACGAATTGTCCGCGCAATTACGTACTATTCATCTCGCCTTATCGAGGCTAATATGGCAACACGAAAATCATTAGCGCCCACCTAAACATTAACGCCCAAGAAGTGTTGGTCGCACGTTACGCAATCCAAAGGTTGAATAGGAAGAGTATCTCTACTATAATTATTAAATGTATAATGAAATAGTAGTCTACAGTAATTAACAAAATATTTTATGATTGTGTTTATGGACTTTGTTTTTAATGCAGAATAATATATACAAATAATTTTGACTGCATGTGGAAGGACGGAGTTCACTCTTATAAATAATCTTCCACTTCCTCACTAATCCATCGTAGGAGAATATAAATATCATAAGTCACTAAAAACCCAAATCCGACGCTCAAGAGGGCAAATGGAAGAGGAGAAAGAAAGAAAGAAAGAAATATTTAAATGCAGTTAATTAATGGAATGTAAAGAACAAGACGTTTGGCAACAAAACACTATCAAATTTTTAGAAGTACGTTAACACCATTCAATTTGTGAGTGACAAAAATGTTTTTGACTCAATAAGTTTTCTTATTTTTGATCAAGATATTCGTCTACTTGATAAAGTCACTGTGTTTTAAAACATTTTGCACTGATTAACAATAAAAATCTCCCAAATATTATTTTTCAATACATTATTTTCCAAATAAATAGCAAAAATTTCGTATAATTAGTTTTTAATTCTGACAATTTGAAATGTATTATTATTCTTCTTATGGAAGAAATTTGATTCACAGTTCAATAAATGAGACTCAAGGCTAAAGCTGTAGACTTCTTTTAATTAATTAATATAATTCTACCAAATATAAAATTTTTATATCATAATTTTTTAATGCATCTATTTTGGTGTTCAATTCTAAACAAGAGTATATTTTTATTATTGTTTTCCTTTAGCTTTCGCCTCCTTCAGTACGCAATGGTTGATTTTGAAGTTCTTGTCGCACTTATCTTCCACGTCCTTATGTTCTTTCGCGCATTTCTTCATTATCTCAATCGTTTCATCGTCCAAATTGAATTTTTCTTTTATTTTATCGGTTGCCGGTTCACCTAAAATAAATCAATAAATACAGTTATTTCAATGGGTCTGAATGGAAGAACATTTAATGCAAGTGAATTCCGCCCTTCAGCATGCTGACAAAATTTGTATTTTTTTACATGTGTATACTTTTTTGTGCCAATTTTTGTTAATATTTTATAAAAGCATGTATGATAAAGACAAATATAATATATAATAATAATAATATATCTATTGGGTTCAAATAATTTTTGTTACGACCAATAGATGTCTAACTTTTATTTTTAATCAACTATCTTCAGTCCAGACAAAAGACACTTCTATTGTCATTAAAAAAAAGTAAGTGAATCGATGGAAAGATGAAAAGATGGAAAAGCAAACCGAGGAATATCGGTATGTTTTACTGCTTTACTTCAGAAAAGAGAAACACCCAATGCAAGCCCAGAAAAAGTTATGTGCTATTGAGGGTAGAGATTGTTTAATAGAACGCCAGTGCCAGAATTGGTTTGCCAAATTTCGTTCCGGTAATTCCAATGTCAAAAATGTGCCACGTTCAGGAAGGCCAGTTGAAGCTGCAGACGATAAAATAAAGGCATTCATTGAAGCAAACCGTCGTTACACGACCCAAACGGTCGCAGAAATATTAAACATTTCTCAAGCGACCATAGAAAGACATTTGCACAAGCTGGGATTTGTTAGTAAACTCAGAATTTGGGTTCCACATGAACTCAAAGAAAATCATTTAACAAAGCGCATAAACGCATTCGGCAAACTCTTGAAAAATAGTGAATATGATCCATTTCTCAAACCTATTGTCACTGGAGATGAGCCATGGATAGTTTATGATAATGTCGTGCCAAAACGATCAATTTACAACCATTTCAAAAGTAAATATTCATCGAATAGAAGTTATGCTTTTAATTTAGTGGGTTTATAAAGGGGTCGTCCATTTTGAGCTGCTACTACTTAATCAAACCACCAATACGATTGTGTACTGTGAAAATCGTAAGGATGTGTTCTACCGTGACAACGCGAGACCATACAGAAGTTTAGTGACCCACCAAAAGTTGCTGGAGCTTGAATGGAATTTGATAGACCATCCAACATATTGACCACACTTTGCGTAGCCCGATTAATATTTTTTTTGATGTTTGCAAAACTCTTTTGGTAAAAAATTCAGACAGTGGTGTTAAACAGCACTTGCTTTATTGCCAGAAGTTCTTTGGGCTAGGCATCATGATTTACCCGAAAGATGGCGAAAGGTCATCTTACATTATTTCTTTCTATAAAAAATTGGCTTTTATTGTTAAAGTAAAGAAACCGAAAAGACTTAGTTCGATATACACTAAAATTTAGATTTAAAATAAATCCTAAGAAAGATCGTTAATCTTATGGTTGAAAGTAATGGTTAACTCAGACAACATTCATAAGATTGTATACACCAATTAATAATGTATGATGAAAATAATAAACATTTTTGTAATTTTAATCATATTTTTTTTACGTCACTTCTTCAATAGAGTCTCTGAGTTTCTTATTTGGCCGTCAATTTTAACTTCAAGAATCAAAAAGGGATTTAACTTTTATATGAATGAATGATTTTCGATGGAATTATCTGTATCCGTTAAAAAAGGCGAAACATTTTAGATCACCATATAGGAAGGAGGATTTGTTTCTCTATATAATGAATTTGTTCCTATTCTATTTTTTCTAGAAAGACAGTAGTTTATTTTATAAGGGTTGGAGGATGTGATAGAGGCCACCCACCCACCCTACATATTTTCGTAAACATAAACTACACCTGTGTTTTTAAATTCTTGAACATCATCAGCAAAGCAATCATAAAACCCTTTCTAAAAATTAGAATGGAGAGGAGGTGGTTATAGTGGATACCCACCCACCTTCTATACTCTTTTAAATTTTAATCACTGTTTCGCTTATAGTGTCCAAAATTAATTACACTGTTGTTAATAATATTCTGGAAATTGAAAACAGTGTTGTGTAATTTATGTTTTCAGGTATATGTAGAGTGGGTGGGTGGCCACTATCCCACCTTCCAACCGTTATAACATAAACCACTGTTTTTCTAAAAAAGCTTTCATTTATTAAAACTAAATTTTTAGATTCATTCTTAAACGGATGTTTTATAAATTGGAAAGAAACTTTAATTACTTTTCCGGTTATAGTTTCCAAAAATAATTACACTGTTGCTAATGATGTTAAAACCGGAGCTGTAGTTTATGTTTACAAGAATATGTAGGGTGGGTGGGTGACCACTATCACACTCTCCAGCCCTTAAAACATAAACTACTGTTTAGACAGATTTAATACGATGGGATTTTTATATATTGAAGTAAATTTTTAATATATTAAAAGTAAATTTATATAAATAAAAGTTTACTTCATTCCATAAAAATCCTTTCGTATTACCTCTTTCTAAATAGAATCTACATATTTTCGTAAACACAAACTACAACTCTGTTTTTAAATTCATGGATATCGTTAACACTAGATTTACCAGATATTTAAATATATCTACTTCTACCAATACCAGTCAGAATGACTGCTTATTGAGGCTTCCAGTCTTTATTCACTCTTAAAAAATGACAAAAAAAGTTTACCAATATTAATTGTAATAGATAAATGGATTTATAGACATTGTCTATAATTGTATATAATTTGATGGTTACAATTTCTACATATGTATATTTTTCTATGTGTGCACTTTTCACATACCCATTTTTGCGTGTATTGCAAATATTTGTAGTTTTATTGTTATTGTAATATCCTATTTGATACCATTTGCGTAGATGGTATATCAGCTTCGTGTGGTTTTTGTCCTGAAGTCTGATATTTTGAAGCAAGTTCGTTTGCTAATCGAAACAGAAAGTCTTTCCGTTAGATATTTTCTCCTGATGTATTTTTGTACAATATACAGTAATTTATTCCGGCTAAATCTAAAATATTGAAAAAGACTCGAAGTGGCCACCTTCTGGAACCTGATTTCACTGTATATTTTTGTGCCATTTAATCAGTGATATCGACGCCAAATTTAGTTCTATTATAAAACGATATAGTTTTACCATTTTAGTATAAGTACTTTTTTATTTGGTTTGATTTTGTAAATGGTAAGTGTGCATCTATTGGATTGGTAGAATAACTTTGAGAAACGAGCCATGCTGTCTTATTTCAGTTTACACGTTTCCGGCAGTTCCCTCTTGTTTGTGGGTATTGTTCCAAGCAACGAAGTATTGTATGCCAATTATACGGGATTTGTTTGGCATATACTGTCTCATCTGTATCTGGTGATTCTGATTCGTTGGAAAGAGTTGCTCATTCACGGTAATATAAGCCCCCGGTTTGAAGCAATTTCGACTGGTTTTAATAAATTTGTCCCAAACTGCCGAGACTAAAGCGAATTTGTCTGTTTGCAAACGTTGACTCCTTTGCTTATCATAGTTTTGTAGAATAATAATGGTCACCACTTGTTCCACTAATATTTACTTCGTACGCTTCACAATATTGCAAGAAATTCCTTCAGTTTAATTGCGTAATTGTCACGTTTTTTTCCCAAAACTCGAGAGGCTTCTAACTCTATACAAATTCGTACATGTTCAAAAATAAAGTTGCCAATCAGTAACAGGAATGCTTTACTTAGATTCCCCTTCAAAATGTTTTTTTTTTTGCATGTGCTTCTGGTCCGTGTAGAGCTTTAAAAACACTCTGAACTGGCAATCTACTAGTTTTCAGTTTGCTGATTTGGTACGTTGCTTCAACCTTCCTATTCACAACTGGAAGGGAATCGCATGCATCGCCTCGTACGTTTGTTTGAAATATTTTTACTATCACTGTCGCTTGACTGATCTATAGTATCTTAATCAGGAATTTCCTCATCACTACTCTCGACAATAGCACTCTTATCATCACTACGTTGTGGAGCAGTTTGTCTCTCCAATAATTCGCCGTCGTTATCATTTAATTCATCTGAACATTCCAGAGGTATGCTGGTGGCATTTTTCAAATATGTAGAAACTTTGTCATTTTTGTCATTTTCAGGGCCTCAATGCCCATAATGGAACGAACGAAAGATACATGGACTGCTATATATACTGCATCGGTCTTATGATTCTCCCGAAATCATATTTCTCTGCCGATAAAACATTGCAGTACCCATTAATTGTTATAGCTGCCCCAATGTCATTTCATCATAGACTTTCTTCATGTACACATGCACCAGTTATATTGACTGGTACTGGTATAAGTGTGAATAACAATAAAAATATATTTGTTACGAATATATATATATATATATATATATATATATATATATAAAGTAACATTAAGTTCATAAAATGTACTTATAGCTACAAAAATCATAACATCATTTCGGAAAGCAAATGTTACATGCAGTAGGAATTTTGAATTGAAATTGTACTACCAGTCATTTTGACTGGTCTGATAAATCTAACAACAGAGCAATTATATTTTGAAACTAAAATAAAGACTTTAGTGAAGGAGAACCGATTTGGTCATCACTATTGATCTAAAAAAGGTTAGGAAAATATAGTCTTAATTTTCGTTTATAAAATCTTGAAGAAAGTTATTATGAATTTAAGAATATTCTAACAATATATTGTTATCATTATATTTTAAAATTTGTATATAGCAGTTCAATCAATCCAATCATTATACTTAAGATTCAAAGTAATGGCCAACTCAGAAAAATTAGTCTCCTTTCTATTTCTCATTCATTTACTTTTAAAGCCAAAAATAATGGACTTTAGAGGAAAGGTTTTGGATTAAATAGTGCAAGGATTAAAATAGTTAAAACCACGACAATAACTCATTTTACATCAACCTTAAATCCATTTTAAACTTCTAGAATTAAATACCTTTCTTTAAATCTTAATTTCTATCCTTGAGTTTCTTGATTAAATTGTGCAGTATTATTATTAATCAAAATTGTATAAATCATTTAAATCAAGTTTTAACTTTAACAATATAAACATTAAACATTGTTACATTAATCCTAATTTTTACCTTCATTAAGTTTTTGTTTCGAAAATTGCACATACCGTTTTCGTCAATCACTCCGGATTTCAAGGCCACGCATCGTCCGAAACATTTGTACTCGCGGTTATTTTCGAAAATCGCCATATCGAGATTGTCGGCCGTCTTAAAATCGCTAAAATCCACATTGTGCTCCTTAGCGCACACCTCTGCGAATTTTTCGATTTCTTCTTTTACACTAGAAGCCTGAAATATAACAACGGAGTTAATATTTGGTAAATAGATCAAATCAAATTTATAAATATGATTATATTTAGCATATTAATTTTTAAAATTGACTGAGTTTCCTTGATAGTTTATTATTTTTACATGTATAAATTGTGTAATAGAGATAATACAGCTTAAATAATTTAAAAATACGAAAACATTTCGTAAATCTACCAAGAGACTTTAATACAATTAAAAGGTTAAGTTAAGTTTAGTTTAAAATAAAAGCAAGTGTTTAATTCAATTTCTAATTAACTTAAAATTTTTCACCACGGATTAAGTGAGAATTTAATTCATCGTGACTTTAATACATTATTGCAACTTTTATTTCTATCTATTTAAAATATGCTGGAAACGTTATAAATCAATTATTTATTATATTTAACAAATTTAAAATTACTTACCAAAACGATTGACGCACTTAATAAAATCAACGAGAGTGTTTTCATCATTTTGAATCCTGCTCTTCACACGGTGCTGATGTTAATACTGCCAAATTGGTAAATTCGGGGATTTTATACTACCTTTTTTTTGGAACGTCGATTAAAATTTCATTATGCCATCAAAACGACAAATAATAAAGGTTGTCAGAATGTTTTTTGTTGTAAATTCAACATGCATGCGATTGTAATCATATAGGTATGAAAATTAAATTAATTCAACGTTAGATCATTGTGTTACACAAGGATAAATATTTAATGGTGGCAATTTATTAATTATGTTTATATTTTTAACACGCTATACAGATTTTTTTAGATTATAAATGCGTATTGAAAAAATTGATGAGTTAATTCTTTAGAAGTTAGAGGTAGATACGTGTTATAAAGACAATAGTTTTTTTTCACTGTGTTAGATATGTGTAAAAAGTGTAAAAATCGTGTTTTTTTAAAGACGGTGACTATTAACTAAAATTTGATGTAATAAAAGTACTGTAGTTAAAATCTTTCAGTAGCCAATAATTTAAAAATACGAAAACATTTTGTAGTAGATTCACGAAATGTTTTCGTATTTTTAAATTATTACTTTAGTTAAGCACTTATCACCTACATAATTGTTTTAGAAATTCCATAAACTGAAGGAAAATATTTTGCTCAACCCAGTTATACTAATTTATAGAGGATTAAAAGCCAAAACTTCTTACGTTTTATTTATTTATTTATTAATCAATTTTTGGAATCCTTTCTTGAAAATTACATATAAATTTTAAAAGAACGTACGACAAATTTTGGACAGAAGAAGCACATGTAAAGTTCACATTTCCAAATCGTGCCCTTTTTCTTCTTCCCTAGTGAATTTCCTAATTATAAACTATTGTTCCCTATGGAATTAATTGTAAAACTATATTTCTTCATAATCCTAATTCTTACGCTTACAACACTTGTCGTTTTTTATTGTCGTTTTTGCATGTTAGTGTCCTGAAAATGATTTATCGCGACCAGTAAATGATTCGCGCTTAAATTTCGACACAACCCATAATTGGATTGACAGTAAATAAGCGTGTGTTGTTTATTATAAGGTGACCATTAACTTTCCTCGGATATAAATTCAAGGTCGTTCCGTATAATTTTTGGCAAGGTTGATAAACTGATTAGTGATTACTACCTTTTGATTCAATTAAACGCATGGAATACTCACGTTCACACTTTCAATTTATTACATCTAATAAAACCCATTGCATATTTTTTGTTCCAAATCCAAAATCGGACCAATAGTCCGATGATGTATACATTACTGTATTTATTTGGATTTTAAAGTTTACAATGAAACGTAAAATTATAAAAGAAACTATATTTGGTATCTGAAGAAAATTATGAATACAACCAATAATTTCATAAAATACTGACACAATGTATGGTTTCAATACATCAATTCAATAAGTACAACCAATAATAATAATGTAATAAATGTTATACCTTTCTGTTTAGATTCAGTGAAGATGATAATAACTTCATTAAACCTTTTTTCACTACTTTATTAATTTTAAAGTAGCGAAGAAAGGTTTCTATTAGTTTGAATCAAGAAATTTTTGACCATTAAATATTAAATTAAGCCTTAATAACAACTTTAAAGTAAAGTTAACACTTAGAAACCTTTCTTTACTACTGTATTTATTTTAAAGTAGTGAAAAATAGTTTCTAATTATTTCAATCAAAAATTTCTACCATTGATTATTCAATTAAGCCTTTGCAATATTAATCACACATTCATGCGCTCTGAAGACCTTCTCGCATCTATCCTCCTCTTGATACGTAGCAATGCATTGCTTAATTTTCTCCAAAGCTCCATCGCCCGGATTGAAGATTTTCTTGATGTTGTCCATGATTGGATCGCCTAAAACGTTACAATAAAAATAAATTTGAGTCAGAATTCGACCTTGTTAATTCATTAATTTACCGTTCTCGTCAACTACACCAAATTTGATAGCCAAACATTTCGCGAAGCATTTGTATTCCTTCTTTTCGAACAGCTTCATTTTGTCGCGTTTTTCTTCAGGCGTAAGCAGTGAAATGTCCACGTTATTCTCTGCGCCGCATTCTTCGGCGTTTTTCCGCATTTCTGGATGCATTCGGTAGGCCTTGAAAATAGAAATCAAATTATTAGTAAAATTTTAACTCGATAGCAAATGTTTTTCTATTTTATTTTACGCGGAGAGAAAATCGTAAATTTGAAAAATGCAATTAATTAAATTCCGAAGCGATTATTTCAATAATTAAGCAACTAATTAAATAAGATTTTGCATGAATCAAAAAAAGAAATCAACGTTTTGATTATTAGTAAAATTTTAACTCGATAGCAATTGTTTTTCCATATTATTTTACGCAGAGAGAAAATGATAAATTTGAAAAATGCAATTAATTAAATACCGAAGCGATTATTTCAATAATTAAGCAACTAAATCAATCAGATTTTGCATGAATCAAAAAAGGGAATCAATGTTTAGATTATTAGTAAAAATTTAAATCGATAGCAATTGTTTTTCTATTTTATTTTACGCAGAGAGAAAATGGTAAATTTGTAAAATGCAATTAATTAAATTCCGAAGCGATTATTTCAATAATTAAGCAACTAATTCAATCAGATTTTGCATGCATCAAAGAAAGGAATCAATGTTTAGATTATTAGTAAAATTTCAACTCGATAGCTATTGTTTTTCTATTTTATTTTACGCAGAGAGAAAATGGTAAATTTGTAAAATGCAATTAATTAAATTCCGAAGCGATTATTTCAATAATTAAGCAACTAATTCAATCAGATTTTGCATGAATCAAAAAACGGAATCAATGTTTAGATTATCAGTAAAATTTTAACTCGATAGCAATTGTTTTTCTATTTTATTTCATGCGGAGAGAAAATGGTAAGTTTGAAAAATGCAATTAATTATATTCCGAAGCGATTATTTCAATAATTAAGCAACTAATTCAATCAGATTTTGCATAAATCGAAAAAAGGAATCAATGTTTAGATTATTAGTAAAATTTTAACTCGATAGCAATTGTTTTTCTATTTTATTTTACGCGGAGAGAAAATGGTAAATTTGAAAATTGCAATTAATTAAATTCCGAGCGATTATTTCAATAATTAACCAACTAATTCAATCAGATTTTGCATAAATCGAAAATAGTAATCAATGTTTAGATTATTAGTAAAATTTTAACTCGATAGCAATTGTTTTTCTATTTTATTTTACGCGGAGAGAAAATGGTAAATTTGAAAAATGCAATTAATTAAATTCCGAAGCGATTATTTCAATAAATAAGCAACTAATTCAATCAGATTTTGCATGAATCAAAAAAAGGAATCAATGTTTTGATTATTGGTAAAATTTTAACTCGATAGCAATTGTTTTTCTATTTTATTTTACGCGGAGAGGAAATGATAAGTTTGAAAAATGCAGTTGTTTAAATTCCGAAGCGATTATTTCAATAATTAACCAACTAATTCAATCAGATTTTGCATAAATCAAAAATAGCAATCAATGTTTAGATTATTTGTAAAATTTTAACTCCATAGCAATATATTTATATAAATAATAAACTTACTATTGTCGATGTGACGATAAAACTAATAACAACACAAACTTTCATTCTGATTTTTAATAATGTTTCACAAAGCTTTCCTGATGAAAAATGAGGACTGCAAAATTGATTTCGGAATTATATATTTTATATATTTAGATTTGTTTATAATAAAAAAACGTCAAGGTTATAATTATAAATGAATTTGTAACAACAGTCCGTTGATGTGATAATCGTTTATAATGGTATAACATAATAATAAAAATATATATTTGCCCTTCAAAATATGCTGATTTAATGTTTAAATGTAAATTATGTAAATTATCATCGTAAGTAAACATTATATTAAATTCAATTGTGTATATGAATGGATGGGTTGAATGTATTTTGGTTTAAGTTATGAATCTTAACAATGAATCATTTATTATTAAGTATGTAATAAATCAAAAATGTTTGCACACTAAATATTAATGATTTTAATTGTAACATGTTAAAAATTTAATTTTACATCTTTTATAAGATTTCATATGTTTAATCTTTAGACTAACAATTCATCTTATAATTGCAAATAAATGGAATCAAATTTAGTGATGAAGATTTATTTATGTATCATCAGATAATGATTCTAATGGAGATTTAAAGATAATAGCCAGAAATAATGGATTTAGGAATAATTACGTTCAATTACAATCATAAAGAATGTTTTCAATTTCTAACATTTTCTTTTGCGGTTATGACAAATCCTTACGTAACAAAATCCACGGTGGCAATTTCCAATCGTAAAAATATGAGAAAAGCCGCGTGAGGCAATAAACCCGAGCATTATACATCAAATATATCGATAACGTGATGTTGCAAGACGCTTCTTGCAAAATTAATGTAATTATCCGCGTTACAGCTTCATTTTCCCACAGGACTTGGAAGACGCCATCAAACGGTGTTTATGAGGAAAGCGCATTCATTTCCCTACCATTTTCCGTATGTAAATTCGAGGCTGCGATATGACGATGATGATCGGTTAGAAAACCGGCGCAGAAGAAGAAGACGACGGTAATTTCCCTTCTCGAGTGAAAACTGCAAGTGCTGGAAAGTTTGAAAGTGTGTGGAGTTGTAATGAATGAAATTGCATAAATCGATTAGTTTAATTGATTTACCGATTGTGATAAAATAAAAGCATTAAAAATTATAATTGTAGAAACTAAGGTGTTTATCTTTATTGTTAGAAGAACAAAGATAATTTTTTTAACTTTAGAACAATATCAAAAGTGATTTAAGAGAAAACCAAATTTCGCATTTAGAGATTTCAAAAATACAACTTTTATCATAATCATGATGGATTGCTGCGCAATCGATAAACTTTCACCTGACATAATAGGGCAGCATTTGCCTAAGTATGTACTTGGAGTTTTTTCTTTGAATGGTAAATACTCGATCAAGAATGTGACCGCCAAGGATGCTCATAGCAAAATGTTTTCTTGAGCAATACTCGTACTCTAGAATCTTATGGTATTGATTTATAAGGATTTAGAAGATTACAGAATATTTCCCAACGTTGAAGTAAAGTAATTACCAAACAATACGTCACGTCTTTGAATTATCATTACTGCTAGTACTCGCTTGACCATTCTTGGCGACAATAGTTGAACGTACAATGGTGTATATATGTGTGTGTGTGTGTGTGTTTGTGTTAGCACGAAGTAGACTGGAACCTAAATAAGCCTTTGCAACATTATCTGATTTCCTTGTGGTTGAACGTTTGAGGTTTGCGTGCGCTCCGAGAATATATTATGTATCCCTCGAGGAAATGACCTTTTCTACGTGCTTTCTTCGACGTCTCTTCCGCGCCGATATTTCTCCTTCCGCTGATGAATGAGTCCATTTAATAATCGCAGACATTTAATCTCCTCCACCGGTTACACAACCGCACCGCCGACAACTCTCCAATTACCAAAATGGGAAAATGCGCGGTAAATGCAATGTGAATTTTATAAAATCGTATTGATTACACAATAAGGGCAATTAAAAAATAGTACTTTATTGTTTTGTTTCTGTACAAGCTATTGTAAACAAAATGCAGGTTTAGAATATAAAAATAAACTGTGAAGAAAGTGATTACAATTTGTTATTATTTATTAATTTAAATGAATGTAACGAATCATTAATATTACTGGGATAGGTTAAGAGTACGCTAGATCAATGTATTGTTAATTGAGATAGGTCAGAATATCACTACTGGATTACAAAAAATATATTGGGGTAGGTCAGAAGTGCGCTTTGAGGTTGATCAATAATTTGTTATGGTAGGATTATTCCATATATTATGAATTGATGTAGGTTAAGAGTACATTGAATTGATATTTTCTAATCATCTAAAAAAAGCCTAAAGTCATTTTTTTGTAATTAAAGATACTTATATTATAATATTATAATGGTTGACAATTGATAGTTAATAGTTATCAGTTGAAAATTAACAGATGGCAGTTGACAGTTAACAGTTGCCAATTAATAGATATCTGATGTCAGTTAAAAATTCATAATTAACAGATGAGAGTTGAGACATAATAATTGGAGATTGACCATTCACAAATAATTAACAGATGACAGTTATTAATTGGTAAATGATAAATGTCATTCAACATTTGACAATAAACAGACAATTAATAATAGACAATTGACTATTGACATAGACAGTTGGCAATAGATAATTAAGAAATGACAGTTAATAATTGATAGATCATAAGTGACAGATAATAATTGACATGTGACAGTTAATAATATATAACCGATAGATGACAGTTAACAATGTAAAATTGACAATAATAGATTACTTGTGACATGATAATGGTTAACAATTGACAGATGACAGATTGACAAACAGCAATTTGAAAGTTAACAATGGATAATTATAAATGGTAGTTGATACTTGACACAAATGAAAAATTGACATTTGACAGCAAACAAATAATAGATGGTAAATGACAGTCAACAATTAACTATAACCCTTAACTGTAAGTATATGACAGATAATTGATAATAACAATTGACAGATAAATGACAAATAACAGACAACAGTTAATAAGTTAAGTGACAGATTGTAGTTGATAGTTAATAATGATGATACCGAAAGTAACCAATGTATAATTGATAGATGCCAGTTAACAATTGACAATTTATAGATAATAGATGACAGTTAATATTTGACAGCAAACATATGACAGACGATAGATCACGACAGAAGACAGTTGATATCAAACACCTAAAGAATAACAATTAAAAAGACAGATTAGAGTCAACAGTTGACAATTGACATATGAGAATTGATATATGACAAATTAAAGTTGATAACTAACAGCTGACAGTCGATACGTGATGGATAACAAATGGCAGTTAACAATTGAGAATTGATGGATTACAGATGGCAATTTAGTTATAATATAACAGCAGGCAAGTAGTGTTTTAGTATAAAAAATGAAAAATAACTTATTAACAGAAGACAATTGACATTTACCAAAAGAAAATTGACAGTTGAAAGTTCACAGCTCAGAATTGACATGTGGTAGTTAATCACAAATAATTAATTGCCGAAAGTTAATAATTGGTAAATGACAAATGACGCTTAACACTTGACAATAAACAGACAGTTAATAATTGACAAGTGACAGATAGTAATTGATATGTGATAGTTGACAATAGATAACCGATAGATTACTTCTGACAGATGACACTGGTTAACAATTGACAATTAACAGAAAGTAGTTGACACTTAATAATGTAAAATTGACAATAACAGATTACTTATGACATGATAATAGTTAATAATTGACAGATGACCGTTAACAGTTGACAATTTGACAAACGACAGTTTGACAGTTAACAATGGATAATTATAAATGATAATTGTAAGTTAATGGACAATTGAGAGTTGACAGCAAACAAATAATAAATGATAAATGACAGTTAACAATTAACTATAACTCTTATTAACTGGTAATTGGTAGATGGTAGTTAACAATTGCAATTGACAGATAGATGACAAATAGTATAAAACAGTTGATAAGTTGACAATAACCAATGTATAATTGACAGATGACAGTAAACAATTGACAATTTATAGTTAATAGGCGATAGTTGATAAGAAGACAGTTGATAGATGAGAGTTAACAGTTGACAATTGATAGATGATATATGACAAATAATAGTCAACAGTTGACAATTGACATATGACAAATTAAAGTTGATAACTGACAGCTGACAATGTCGCTACATGATGACAATGTCGCTACAAATGGCAGTTAACAATTGAGAATTAATGAATTACAGTAAAAGAAGCCAAGTGATGAATTCATTTTTATATTTATTATTAACTGATGACAATTGACATTTACCAATGAAGAAATGATAGTTAAGAATTAACAGCTAAACGCATTATAATTATTATTATTAAGATGCTTTTCCCTTTTTTTTCGGTTTTAATTTAATTTTTAAAAGTAAAACAGCGTTTAATGTTTTATTTTTTTAATTTTTCATAAAATTTCAAATGCTTTTTAATTTTCATAAAATTCTAACTATTTTCTAAGTAAAATTTACAATTGTTTTTAGTTAAATTTCAAATGTTTTTAATAAATTTCTAATTTTTTTATTGCATAATTACATACTTCAATGTTTTTTTTATTTCGATTGTTTATGGAAAAATTAAGTTTTTTTGTAAAACTGCAAAGTCTTTAATGAAATATCAATTTTTTTTCATGTAAAATTTCAATTGGTTTCAGTAAATTGTCAAATTTTAATTGTTATATTAGATTTCCATTTTTTCTTTTAATTTTTTTTTTTGTAAAATTTCAATTATTTTTAATCTTTTTTTAATAAACTGTTTTGAGATAAATGTATTTTTGTTAGCAATTTTTTTTTCGGGAATTTTTGACTTGGAAATGTTTTTTCTTAGAAAGTTTACAACTGTTTCATTCTGAATTTCTATTTCCTTTTTGTTCCTGAATTTTTGGTAAAAATTTATTGCTTCAAACAAATTTTAAAAATGTTTTATTAGAAAATTTGGATTCGATTATTAACATATATATTAAATTATTCAGATTTTAGAAATGTTGCGTTCTGCAAAATTTCCAAATGTTACTTAACAACATTGTTATAATTGTTATTATAGTTATTGGAAAAGTTTAAAATTAATCTATTTTAATAAATCCTTAAAACTAGCTTAAAATCAGTTGAAACTTTGTCCAAACTTAATAAAATAAATTTTATATTAACCTAAGTAGCCCATAACCTACTCTAAAAAACAAATCAACACGAAGTATATTTCAGATTAGTTGCAATAAACTAGAAATTTACCTAGCGTACTCTTGACCTACCTCAATAGATTGTGCATTAAGGCAGGTCAGGAGTACGCTAGGTCAATATATAATTTGTTGTGGTAGGTCAAGAGTACGCTAGGTTAATGCATAAATGTACACTAGCTAAAGCAATGATTTCATTTAAGCGGAATATGAGTGAAATAAGTCTAAAATTTTGAAAAAGGGAAATTTACTGGAAAAGAAAATGTGCTGAATATTTTCTAGAGAAACAAAAATCAACTTTGAAATTTTGTAATAAGAATATCTCGAAACTAAAATTAAAAAAATCTTATGAAACTGAAATAAGAATAAGTCGTAGAAATTTTACAAACTTAGAAATTTTAGACATTTCAAGATAATACTGAAAATTTATAGTCTGCTAATTTGCAGGAGAAAATATTTGTATGGTCTTTAAAGTTTTAGAAAAAAATCCTTAAAGAACTTTTGTTCGAACCATAGTAGATAATTTTACGAATTTTAGAAGAGAACATAATCTGGGAATACAAATAGCTCAAAAAATTATTGAATTTTTCAAGACAAATGACGTTGAACATTCGACAATCGACATACAGTTAATAATGGACAAATGACTATTGACATATGTCAATTAACAATAAATAATTGAGAAATGACTGTGATAAATAATAATTGACATATGACAGTTAACAATAGATAACTTATAACAGATGACATTTGCTGACAGATTACTTTTGTCATTATAATGTTTGGCAATTGGCAGATGACAACTAATAGTTGACAGTTAGTAATTAATAAATGATAGATAACAGTTAATAGACAATTGACAGTTGATAGCCAACAAATAATAGATGACAGATGATAGTCAACAATTAACCATAACCCTTAACTGCAGACATAAGATAGGAAATATTTTATAATTGGTAGATGATAATTGACAATAATAATTGACAGATAGATGATAAATAACAGATAACAGTTAATAAGTGACAGTTCATAATTGATAGTAAAGATGATAATGACAGTAACCAATGTATAATTGATAATTTATAGATAATAAACGACAGTTAACGTTGACAGCAAATTTATGAAAGACGATTGATCACATTGATGACAGAAGATAGCTGAAAGCTAACACTTGAAGAATGAAAATTAAATTGATAGATGAAAGTTAATAGTTGACAATTGATAGATGATATATGACAAACCGATGTACAGTTAACAATTTATAGATAATAGATGAGACTTAACGTTTGACAGTAATTTTATGACAGACGGTTAATCACATTAATGACAGAAGATAGCTGAAAGCCAACACTTGAGGAAAGATAAATTGAAAGATAACATAATAACAAATGATAATTGACATTTACAAACGGAAAATTGACAATTGAGAGTTAATAGCTAAAAATTGACACAGTAGTTAATCACAAATAATTAACAGGTGACAGTTAATAATTGGTACGTGACATATAACATTCAACATTTGACAATAAACAGACAGTAATAATGGACAATTGACTATTAACATAGAATAGTTAGCAATAGATAATTGACAAATGACAGTTAAAAATTATATTTTATTTTTATATATGGTGGTTTATGTGAATAAAATGAATTTAATTCAATTGATGGATTAAAGAATGACAAGTGGTGAATTTCTATAAATTGAAAGATAACTTATTAATAGAGGAAAATTGACAGTTGAGAGTTAACAGCTCACAATTGACAGATGGTAGGTAATTGAAAATTGACATGAATAACTGACAATTGAAATGGAAAATGAAATTAACAAATAGTAGTTAACAGTTAACAATGAGTAATGAACAGATGACAGTTAACAGCTGACAATTGACAGATGGCATAAAATAACTGATAGATGACTGGTGACAGTTAACAGTTGACAAATAATAGATGGCGTTAACAGTAGTCTGTTAACGTTAACAGTAGTCTGTTTACAATGAATTCTCATTTCATTTATTCATACATTTATTTTTGTGAAATTGTTTTAAGAAAATTAATTTAATGATTTTTCAATTGTTTCCTTGTAAAATAATATGTTGTAATAAGTTACTTTTCAAATGGTTTTGTAGAAAATTAAAATTTTTCTATTACAGTTTACAAATACGTTTTTCAGAAAAAAATTACCCTGAAATATCCAATGATTTTTTTAGAAACTTTACAACTTTTTTATCACATATTTCCTTTGGTTTATTTCAGTCTTTTCCGTAACAATTCAATTGTTTTAATTATTATTTGTCATAAAATTATTTTGATATAAATGTATTTTTTTTAATTCAATTATTTTTACAGCTCTTCTTGATTTATTGTTTTTTCTTTAGAAAATTTGCGATTGTTTAATTAGATTATTTTTTTGTTTGAAATAAAATATTAAATATTGCTTTTCTCAATTTTTTTTTGTGTAAAATTATAGTTGTTTTAAGTGTAGTGCAAAATGTTTCTTAGAAATTCAAATGTTTTACTTACATTTTGAAAAGTCTTATTTAAAAATAAAATGAAATTGCTCTATTACAGATTTCAATTCAAAATTTAATTGTTTTAATTATAGTTTTACAAAATTTCAATTGCTTTAAAGTAAATTAATTTTTATATAATTATTTTCTTCAGCTTTCTTGATTTAAAATGTATTTTTAGGGAAACTTTTATTACATACTTCAATTGTTTTTTACTTTCAGATTTTTTTGTAAAAATTCTACTGTTCCAAGTAATTCTTAAAATGTTTTATTGGAAAATTTAGAATTGTTTTATTAAGGGTTTTGGCATTTTTGTTAAATTCAAGTTGTTTTTAATATTTTTTTTATTATTTAGAGTTTTTAATCATTTTTTTCAGTTTTTTTTTTCCTGAAAATTCAATTTCAAATATTAGATTTGGTTTTCATTTCCAAAATTTCTATTGTTTTAAGTAAGATTAAGATGTTATTGTAAAATTTTGATTGTTTTAAGTGAATTATAAAATATTTTTTCTTTTTTTTTCGTCGTCAATTGTTGTAAGTACAGTTTTCAAAAGTTTTTAATTATCTTGAGTAAATTTTTAAGAAATTTTTAAGTATTTCATTAGAAAATTTAAAACTGTTTATTACAGATTAAACAAATCAACCTCAAGTATTTCAGATTTGTTGCAATAAATTAAAAATTTGCCTAGCGTACTCTTGACCTACCTCAACAGATTGTTCATTAAGGCAGGTCAGGAGTACGCTAGGTCAATATATAATTTGTTGTGGTAGGTCAAGAGTACGCTAGGTTAATGCATAAAAGTACACTAGCTAAAGCAATACTTACATTTAAGCGGAATTCGTGAGTATTTACTAGAAAAAAAAACACACTTATAATTCTAGAAGTTTTGTAATAAGAATATCTAAACTAACATTAAAAAAAATCTTATAAATAAGTCATAGAAATGTTACAAATTTAGAAATTTTAGACATTTCAAGAAAGTAGTGAAAATTTCTAGTTTTCTCAATTTTCAGGAGAAAATATGTTTAAGTCTATAAAGTCACTGAAAAATTCTACATAGCTTAAGAAAATTTTCCTAAAACCATAGTACATAAATTTACGAATTTTGAAAGAGAACTTGCTGAAAATTCTTACAGAGAACATACCTATTTCTTTATTTATTTATGAATTTTTAATACTTAATAAAACTATGGAGGAAATGCTGGTAAATTAAGAGAAATTTGCAAATGTTTACAATATTGTAGAATAAAAAATGCTGAATTTTTTTTAGAATGTTTCAAGAAAACTTATTGATTTTTTTTAATATCATGGTACTCAAAAAAAGCTGCTGGAAAATTCTGATAAATTAAATCAAGGAATGTTAGGAAAATAAAAGAAATCTAGACGTAATGCGTAATATTTGAGAGCCTTCAAAGAAACTCTCACAACGAAAGAATTCTTGAAGTTTTGAGGAAAAAATCTGAAATATAATAAAAAAGTATAAAATGCTAAAAAAATCTATTGCTACCGAAAAAAGAATGGGATTTCAAAAGAAAAATGATAGAAACATTTTAAATTTCATAGAATATTCTTCCAAATATTTTATTTATAAAGAAATGTATTTTTTATGATTTAAATTCAAATGCTTTTTGCTAACCTAATATCATGTACCATAAGGTTTAAACCTTTAGGCTTTAGGCTTTTATCTTTAGTCTTTACTCTTTAGTCATTATTTCTTTAGTTTTTAGTCTTTAGTCTTTAGTCTAAGCATTCTGGAAATATATCAGATTTTTTTTAGACTTTAGTTCTTTAGTCTTTAGTCTTTAGTCTTTAAGCATTTTGGAAATATATCAGATTTTTTCAGAAGTAGGAGATTCTATTTTGGCTGTTATTAACTTTCAAGTATGCGTTTTCTTCGTTTTAGTGCACTGTAAGTATTCAATCTGCTAGAATCAACATCGTTCGAGAAGGTGGTAATCAATTTTTTTCGAAAGAGTATCTTTGCTAAAGTTGCTATTAACAGTTGAAGATTTATTTTAAACAGAATTGGCATTTTACAGAAATAAAAGGCGAATTTTACATAAAAAAAAGTCTAAAATTTGCTCAAGACAATTAAAATTTTACCAAAAACAACAGTTTTATTTTAATTTTATCAAAAAAAAACTGATATTTTGATTAAAGAAGATTGTTAAACCGTTGAAAATAAACAGTTTAACATATGGTCATGAAAACAATAGACTTTCGTTGACAAGAAACAAAGTGCAACGCTTGAAACTTAAATTGAATTTATGAAAACTGCATTCGGAGTTTTAAAATTTTGTAAAAAATTAATTTCAACTGAAATTAGACTCAAGACTTCAAAACCAATCCACAATTAACGTATTTTTGATATTCCATCAAAACAATCGACATACGCTGTTAAGAAACAAAATGCAACGCTTGTAAAATTAAATTGAACTTTTAAAAACTGCGTTCGGAGGTTTAAAAATTTGTAAAAAAATAATTTCAACTGGAATTAAACTCAAAACTTCAAAATCTATTCATAATGAACGAATTTTTGATATACCATCAAAACAATTGACATACGCCGACAAGAAACAAAATGCAACGCTTAAAACTTAAATTAAATTTATGAAAACTGCGTTCGGAGATTTAAAACTTTGTAAAAAATTAATTTCAACTGGAATTAGACTCAAAACTTAAAAATGAATCCCAAATGAACGTATTTTTGACATTTCATCAAAACAATTGACATACGCTGACGAGAAATTAAATGCAACGCTTGAAACTTAAATTGAATTTATGAAATCTGCGTTCAGAGGTTTAAAAATTCGTAAAAAATTAATTTCAACTGGAATTACACTCAAAACTTTCAAAACCCATCCAAAATGAACGTATTTTTAATATCTCATCAAAACAATTGACATACGCCGACAAGAAACAAAATGCAACGCTTGAATCTTAAATTAAATTTATGAAAACTGCGTTGGGAGATTTAAAAATTCGTAAAAAATTAATTTCAACTGGAATTACACTCAAAACTTTCAAAACCCATCCAAAATGAACGTATTTTTGATATCTCATCAAAACAATTGACATACGCCGACAAGAAACAAATTCAACGCTTGAATCTTAAATTAAATTTATGAAAACTGCGTTCGGAGATTTAAAAATTCGTAAAAAATTAATTTCAACTGAAGTTAGTCTCAAAACTTCAAAATGAATCCCAAATGAATGTATTTTTAACATCCCATCAAAAAAATTGACATACGCTGACAAGAAATTAAATGCAACGCTTGAAGCTTAAATTGAATTTTTGAAATCTGCGTTCGAAGGTTTAAAAATTTGTAAAAACAATAATTTCAACTAAAATTAGACTCAAAAGTTCATAACGAATCCCCAATGAACATATTTTTGATATCCCATCAAAACAATCGACATACGCTGACAAGAAACAAAATGCAACGCTTGAAACTTTAAATGAATTTATAAAAACTTCGTTCGAAGGTTTAAAAATTTGCAAAAAATTAATTTCAACTGGAATTAGACTCAAAACTTCAAAAAGAATTCCCAATGAACAAATTATTGATATCCCGTCAAAACAATCGATATACGCTGTTAAGAAACAAAATACAACGCTTGAAACTTAAATTGAATTTTTGAAATCGGCGTTCGGAGGTTTAAAAATTTGTCAAAAATTAATTTCAACTGAAATTAGACTTAAAACTTCAAAACCCATCTACAATGAACGTATTTTTAACACCCCATTAAAAAATTGATATATGCTGACAAGAAACAAAATGCAACGCTTGAAACTTAAATTGAATTTATAAAAACTGCGTTCGGAACTTTAAAAATTTTGTAAAAAAAATAATTTCAAGCGAAACTAAACTCAAAACATCAAAATCCATGCCCAATGAGTGTAATTTTAACATCCTATCAAAACAATTGACATACGGGGACAAGGAACAAAATGTATCGCTCGTAAACTTGAATTTATGAAAAATGCATTCGGGGGTTTAAAAAAATTGTAAAAAATGAATTTAATTTAGAATTAACACCTTTTTCCTATAAAATTATCAAATATCTTAAGTTAAAGCTAATAAACCAACTTCTTTGGGGCATTGTAATGAAAATATCTATAGCTGTCGAGTTGTCATAAGAAACTTTACTGTTTACTGTTTTAAAAGCCATTATATACTTATTATGAGACAGTAGGTGCAACGCTCGTCACGCTAGTGACACCACAATTTATCATGCGATATCTAATTACTATAATATACCGCCTACAACAACGGCGAAAATACGGAACGATGTGTTTTCCATAAAATTCTATGAGAATTAGATTGTGTTTAATGCAACTGACGAGTAAAAGTAAAGCGAAGATTCATATCGAACGTAAATGTTCAACTACTTTCAACTAAATCGTCTTTATCCGGTCATCAATTAACCAGAATGATTCAAGTTTTTATAAAGAGATAGTAATTTAATTTTTATATCGTACAATAACTTTTTGTAATGTTTCTTGAATGACTTTATCACTTGGTGAAACATTTTGAACAATTACTGATGAAGGTTTAAATTAAATTTTTGTAGTTTACTTGATGGAACAATCACAATTTTTATCTATAATATGATAGTAAGTTAATTCTAATATTGTATAATAAGTCTTTATAAAGGAATTTAGATAGCTGAAAATGAAATCCCATCTATCTGACTTACACACATAATTTTTGTATATTTTAAGGTAATTTGAATTCACTCTTTAAAAGTGTATAGATGTTGTAAATATGTGTTAATCAACAAGTTAAATACATGTTCGTTTTTGTGATTAACACAAACAAAATGAGAACGCGTTCTCAAAACCAACAGCAGAAAACTCGTCTAAACAATTACAATCCAATCAATTACAGGTAGCCTGAAAAAAATAATTAAACAGGTTTGGCACGTCCTAAACAAAAACAATTTAATTCGTTTTTAATTCCGCAGACAATTTGCATGAACCAAATTATTTAATAATAATATAAGAAAAAAAACACAGAGCGAACGTTTCAACACTTTTAAAGCCCAACCTGTTCCGTTCAGCAGGTGCTGCGAAGAAAGTATATATGCCAAAGTCAAGGCAAAAATAACGTGTTGTTATGCAATATAAAAGGTCACTAACTCTTATAGCGATTATGTACGATTATCTCATGGGTACAATAATGTTAAACTGTCAGCAAGGAAATGGCTCTTTTTAATCTGCCATCATTGCATAAAAATCGTAGCGCCTACGAAGACTTAAACGTTTTCGGCATGACATAATGGGTAATTTAGTGCGATCTGGTATTTGCTTCACGTTTTCTCGTTTTATTTGCATAACGAAATGGTGCCGCAAGTTCACACCAAAAAAATTGAATTGCGTGGGTTTTATGCGGAATCGTTAAATATTTTTCGTGCAACAAACTATTTACCTTAACGGATTTAATAGTTTTACCTTGAATGGTTCTAACAATTGACATCTTTTATAACACTTGCTGTGTTTATATTATAAATTAATAGTTGGATTTGATAGAATTTATAACAATTGGAAGAATTGAAATAAAACAACACTGTTAAGAGGATTTCAGTTTTATTGTTGAAAACCACAAGTGGTTTTATCAGGAAGATGTTTTAACTGTTTTGTTTTTATTTTAATGTATCATGGAGCTTCATCATTTATCCGCCTCATGAATCAAATCATTTGGAGGTTTAAACATTTTATGAATTTCATGAGTCAAATAATTAAAAGATTAAATATTTCTTGAATTATTTTCTCACTTATCTCATTTAAAAATACGAAAACATTTCGTGAATCTACAACGAACTAAAGGATTTTAATACATTTTATTATTCATTATGAAATTGTTTACCCATGTTAGATTAAATCTTTTATTTTAATATTTTTCAAACATCATACTTATTTGTAAATTGTAAATTTAATAGATTGTTACAAAAATACTGCATTATTTCAATAAGTGTATAATGTTAAACCAATTTACTATGATTAATTCACTCTATTATTACAAAACGCCAATTTTACGCCATAACCACGTAAAATTTTAAATTCCGCAAAACTGGGTCATAACACGTTATTATTTTTGTTGGTGTTGTTGTTGTTATTTACACCAACAACCGCTCATATTAAATTGCGGTAATTGTACGATTTTGCACAATCCCGTGTAAATTTCACAGCCGCCCACCTACGTTTCACCTCCTATAGCGGTTATCACCGGGAATTAATTGTACACGGTGCGTGATTTCCTTTCCTCGAATGCAGCGCCGATCTTTACATAATATTCCACCTGAACAGAGGGAAAAAATTCGTCCGAATCTAGATCCCGCACCTCTTTAGAAAGTCCATTTCAATTTCGTACCACCGCGAATTCCTCTGCGATCTACTGAAATTGATAGTTTCGATGTTGTGCGATTTGTAATTGGATAAGTAATCACGGTAAGTTTGTTGTTGAAGAACATCACACAATAAGATACAGAAAAAATAAAATAACAACCTCACTGTTTAACTATTCAACACTATAAAAATTCCGCTCAAAAAATAATCCGTTTCTGTTTATTAAATATTTTTCAGCATTTCTTGTTTCATCTAATAAAAATATTTTAGTAATTGTTGTAAATTTTGAAAATTTCGTTCATATTGAGAAATTCTAGAACCATTTCTTAACATTTTCTCATAATGTTTTATATTTCTAACTGTATGCTCTTGGAACTTTATTAGTAATTTCTATTTTTAGAATTTTCTCCTTCATGTTTCTGTGATTTTTTAACATTTTTAAAAATTATGCACCATTTTATCATTATCCCCTCAAAATAATTTTTAATGAATTTCTATTCCATTTGTAATTGTTTAATTCTTCAAAATTTCTAAAAATGTTCAAAACTTCTTCTCTCAATTTAAATATTTGTATTATCTCATGACAATTATTCACAAATTTCTCTTCGAATTTACGAATTTTTTAAATAAAGTTTTCAACTTTTTTCAGATATTTAAAATTAAGAAATTTCTCTTCGAATTTACGAGATTTTTAAATTAAGTTTTCAACTTTTTTCAGATATTTAAAATTAAGAAATTTCTTAGCATTTTGTCCTCCAAACTATCGTACACATCTTTTTTTTAAATCTTAGAATGTCTAAATACCATTTTCTCACAATTTTCTATTAAATTTCCTGTTTAATTCTATTGAAAATTTCTAAACACTTTCAATCAAGATTACTAGAATTTTCTTTGAGAGATCAGTAACTTTAACTACAGGTTTTTAGAATGGGTATTCAATAATTTTGCATGATTGTGTTCTAAATCTTATCAAAAGTCAAAAGCTTTTGACTCTTTTCGAAACTACAGAGGTATAGATTTGATGAATTATTGTTATTTCAATAATAAAGTCCTATTTAGAAAACAGAACGCAATCTGTTCATCATGGTGGAATTTATTCAAGCAAAAAGTCAATAAATATCGGGGTCCCTCAAGGGTCTATTCTTAGATATATCCTTTTCTTTATTTGCGTTAATGATTTATGCAAATATATCCCGATCAATATTTATTAAAGCGTTTTTCCTTGGTTTCCAAAAATTGTCAAAACTTATTTCCGCTCTATAAGAGTTTGTAAAACCAGTACTTTTGGTTTTCAGAGTTCTTATGTGTTTTAGAATTTTTCAGCATTTTCTCATTTATATTTCTGTAACTTTCCAATATTTTTAACAATGGCATTCATTTCAAATTCTATTGAGATATTGTAAAATCTAAATTGATTTTTTTATGAATTTCCAATCAGTAATACACTTCTATTTATAGAAAATTTGATTCTTCACATTATTGAAAACTTAAAGAGATTCTTGCAAATTTCTAAAAAATATTTAAACTTTCCTCATTTTCTTTAAATATTAATGATTTCAAAATTATGTTATCAGGATTATTTATTAATATATTTTTTATGAAGAATTTTTATTATTTTGTCATCATACTTTAACATTTCTTCTTTTATCCTGTCAAAAATTCTTAGTATTTTTTCCTTTAAATTTTTTCTTCATAGATTATAGATTTTTTTAGCCAATTTTTGCTTTATTATTTATTATAAATTTCTTCTATTTTTTCCAGAAGTGTTTTATTTATTTTTATTACAGAATTTTCTATTTCAGGTTTTTTGAATTCTTTATGTGTGGGTTTGTGAACTCTTTAGCTTTTTCTTCTTTAGGTTTTTGTAATTATCTTTTTAAATTTTCAACCACTTATTTTTTAATTATCTGTTCTAAAAATCAGTTTTTAGAAATCTAATGTTTCACAATATCGGAGTTTCTAAAAATATTCAAAACTTGAATATTGACGATTTTTTTAAATTATTTAATTAGAATTATTTATGATTTTTTTCTAATTTATGAGAACTGTGTTTAACTATTTTAAAATGTTTTATGCATTTTTCAGTTTCAGATTTTATTTCAGATTTAAAAAACTTTCATAGAGAAGTTAAGAATGTTTTTAGCAGTTTCCCTTCCAGATTTATTGTAACGAATGATGATAATTCACAGAATGATGATAATTAACAAAAGACAGAAGATATGTCCTTAAACATCTGTCTTAAGTCTTCTATGTACTGTCTACTTTCTATCTTCGATTTTCCATCGTTTTATTTCTTTATTTTTAATCTTTTGTCTTCTGTAATTTGTTTTTTTACTTTTCACTTCTGTAATGTGCTTTCTGTCATATTGTTTTATTTTCTAAATATTATCTATTGTCTTTTATTAATTACCTTCTGTCTTCTATCTTTGACTTTTATCTCTTGATTCTTTTTGTTCCATTTTTTTCTTTTACACTTTGTTTCTGTTTATATCTTTTATCTTCAGCCTTCGTCTTCCGTTTTTTGTTTTCTATGTCTTCCTATTATGTCTTCGGTGCTCTGTCTTCTAATTCTATTACTGTCAACTCTCGTTTGTGTTGTGGATTCTGTTTTCTGTCTTTTATTTTCTGTTTTCAGTCTATTATCTTATCTTCTGACTTATGTCTTTCTTGTTTTCCTCTGTTCTCTGTTCAATTACTTGTCTGTTCTCTACTCTATGTTCTTTGTGTATTTCCTTTTATACTCAATCTATATTCTTCGTTTCCGTCCTATATTTTCCGTATTTTGTCTGTTCTTAATTTACTTTCATCTGTTCAGTTCTCTGTCTGTTATTTTCATAGTCCTACCTTATGTTCTCTACCTTCTATTGCCTTTTATCTATTAGCTGTTATCTGTTGTTTTCTGCCTATTGTTTGTTTTCTTTTGTTTGGTCTCTACTATATGTTTTTTTTAGTCTTTTTTCATCTGCTTTCCTTACTTTTCTTTGTTCTGTCTCCTATATTATGCATCTCTTCTTTGTCCTTATTTTTTCTGTTATCTTTCTTAAGTATTTATTTTATCTCCACCTTCGAACTACGACATTTCATTTTTTGTTTTATTTTTCTCTTCTGCCTTCTGTAATTTGCTTACTATTTTTTATTTTCTATCTTTAGTCATCTTTTTTTTTCTTTTATCTTGTATTTTCTGTCTTGTGCTTTCTGTCTTTGGTCATCTGTTTTCTATTTTTTCTTTTCTTTTTATCTTCTATATTTTATTCTTTGTCTTTTATAATTTAGCACCTATCTTCTGTCTTTGTTTACTGTCCTCTATTTGTTTGTTTATTTCTGTTCTGTATTCTTTTTTTCTACACTTTGTCTCTGCCTTTTTTCCCTATCATGTTTCTTTTATCTACTGTGATTTGCCTTATGTTTTCTATCTTATGTTTTCCTATTCTTAACAAATAAAAAACTTTTTAACTTTGTTTGTATAACACGGACTTTATTTAGTGACTATAGTTTCGACAATTACTATCTAGTTTGATAATCACAAGCTAAAATTGTCGAAACTATAGTCACTAAATAAAGTACGTGTTATACAAACAAAGTTAAAAAGTTTTTTATTTGTGAAGAATTATGTATAACGAAGTAGAAGCCTCCACTGTTAACAGTTTTTTCCAATTCTGTCTTCTGTTCTATGTCGTTTAATTTTTTTACTACCATCTGTCGTTTGCCGTGTATATCTTTCTGTCTTTTTCCTGACTCCTATCTTTTGGTTTAATTTTCTGTCAGTTTTTTTCTAATTGTCTTAATTTCCCTGTTCATTTGTTTATTCTACATGTTCTATATGCTATCATTGTTCTCCGTCTACCGTCTTCTATTTTTGTATTATCTGCCTTCTGTATTTTGTCTTCTGTCGACTATTCTGCATTTTCTTTTCTTTATTCTGTTGTATTTAATCTATGAACTCTTATCTGTTGTAGCCTGTATATTATTTGTTTTCTTGTGTTTAGTTTGAGTTATCTGTTTCTGTCTTTCTTCGTCCATTTGTTTCAGTTTCACCCCCCATACGGTTTTATCTTCTGTCTTCTGCCTTTTGTCTTATGTTCTGCGTCTTCTAGGTTGTTTTACTGCCATCTGTCATTTGCCTTGTTTATTTTTTCTTCTGACTTTTCTTTTATCTTCTTTTCCTCAGTTCTCTGTTATCTGTCCTCTTTCTTCTATACACTGTCTCTTTTCTTTTGTATTTATATATTATGCCAACGTTTGTGTATTTATTGTTTTCTGTGCTGTCCTCTGTCTATTATTCTCAGTTTCCTAACCTGTCCTTTTAACCTTTGTCTTCTGTCTTTTGTTCTCGATATTTTTTCTATTTTAACTCTGCCTTGTGTATTTTGTCTTCTGTCTTTTGTTTTCTGTCCACTTTTCTGCACTTTTCGTTCTTCATTTTTTGTTTTCTGCCCTCTTCTCTGTCCGTTCTTTTTCCTTCTATTTTCTATTTCTTAGTTGTGTTTTTTTTACTGCAACAGTTAAAATGTTAACTATACTTTTACAAAGTACTTTTTAGTGATTTAGAATAGTTTCATCATGGCTTATTTCATAAAATAACAAATAGTCGACAGAGTACAGATATCGGGAAACACATGACAGATATGAAATGATCAGATAACATCATAGATGACAAATGACAGTTGTTAGATGATAAATAACAAATGACGGGTCACATATGATAGATGATTGATGAAATATAGCAGATAACAGACGACAGATGACTTTTAATAGATGACAGATGCCAGGTGATATTTAACAGTTGAAAACTGACAATTAACAAATGATAGATGACAATTGATATTTAATAGTTGAAAGTTGAAAATTAACAGATGATAGATGTCATATGTCAAGACAAATGACGCGTAATATTTAACAGTTGAAAGTTGACAATTGACTGATAGCAGTTAACAGTTGAGAGTTGACTGATAACAAATGACAGATGTTAGATGATAGATAGAAAATGACGGGTCAGGGATGACAGATGAAATATGGCAGATAACAGGTGACAAATGTCAGATAATATGTGACAGATGACTGGTGATATTTAACAGTTAAAAGTTGACAATTGATAGATGACAGATGACAATTGATATTGAACAGTTGAAAGTTAACAATTAACAGATGACAGATGAGAATTGATATATGACAGATAACAGGCGACATTTAACAGTTGAAAGTTGGCAATTGACAGATTACAGTTGAGAGTTAAAGGAAAATAATTAATGACCGATTAAAGGTGACAGAAACATTATAGATAATAAATTGCAATGGACCGATTAAAAAAGATAAATGTTCATTTAATGCAGCAAACTTTTTAAAAGTTGTAAACTAGTCGAAGGCACTGTCTACTTTTTTTCTTCTGCCTTTTGTTTTGTGTCTCTTTTTTTTTGCTTATCTGTCCTCTAATATATGTTCGCTATGTTCTTTTTTCTGTACGCTGTCTTTTTTTTCTTCGTTTTCCGTTCACTAAATTCAATTACCTCTCTTTTGTTTTTCGTCTTCTGTCAACGGTTCTGCATTTTCTTTTCTTCATTTACTGTTTTCTTTTCTGTTCTGTTCTCTGTTTGTTTTTCCAGTGACCTATCCTGTATTTTTATCTTCTACTGTCTTTTATATATTATCTATTATCTCTTGTTTTTAGCTAATTGTTGGTCTGAATTTTCTTTTTTTGATTTTTTTTCAATTCTCTGTTTTTTATTTATTATACTCTGTATCTTTTCTTTGTCCTCATTCCTTTTCCTCTCATTTTTATGTTCTTAGCCATCTATTTTAAATCTACTTTCTATTTTTGATTTTCCGATTTAAAAAAAAAAAAGTTATTGCCTTCTATTTTTGATTTTTGATTTTCTGTCTTTTGACGTTTATTAGTAAATTAATTGGATGAGTTACGTGAAGATAAACTTGATAATAAAATAAAGTCTGTGAAGAAAGGTTTCTAGTGCTTTATTTTATAATTTGACGTTTATCTTTGGTCTTCTGTAATTTATCCTTTGTCTTTTATTTTGTGTTTCCTATCTTTTGCCTTTTGTCTTATTTCATTTATCATCTGTATTCTATTTGTCTACTGCCCTGTGCTTCTTTGTTTATTTCTTTCCTATGTTTTTTCTTCTACACTTTGTCTCTGGTGTTTTTACCTGCCATTTATCTTTCATCTTCAGTCTTCGGCTTTTTATATCTCTTTATTCTTTGTACTGGTCTCTGTCTTTTAATTCTTTTACTGTCATCTGTTCTGTATTAAGTATTATTAATTTTTTTTCTGAATTTCTTCTTTTTCTGTTATGTGTTTGTTTTTGTCTTCTGTCTTTTTTCTTATGTCTCCTTTCTTTTCCTCTGTTCTCTGTTCATTTGCCTGTCTGATTTTTACTAGCGGTTCTATGTGTTCTTTTTGTTCTATACGCTGTCTCTGTTTTTTGTCTTATGTCCTGTATTTTCCCCTATCTGTTCTTTAAATTTTGTTTTCTGTGAACTGTTCTGCATTATGTGCTTGTTCTCAGTTTTCTATCATGCATTATTTACCTTCTGTTGAATTTTATCTATTAACTTTTTATTATTTTCTGCTTATTGTTTCTTTTCTGTTATTTTGTCTAAGCTATTTGTTTTCGCCTGTTTTCATCTGTTCTTTTCATTTTCTTCAGTTTTCTGGGTTCTATCTTCTATACTCTGTATCTCTTCTCCTTTTCAGTTCCACTGTTTTTATTTTATCTCTTCAGTCATTCGTTTTAAGTCTTTTATTTTCTGTCTACCCTATATTTTTGGTCTTTTTTTTTTATTTGTTTGTCTCCTGCTATCTGCCTTCAATTTTTGATCTTCTGTTCTTGTCTTTTATCTTTTATTTTCTATCTTATGGCTTATGTCTTGAGTCATCTCTTTTTTATTTTTTATCTTGACCTTTGACTTTTGTCATTTATCATCTGTATTATATTTTTGTTTGCTGTCTCCTGTTCCTCTGTTTTTCTTATGCCTTTCTATCGGTAATATTGTTAAATTTGGGCCTACATCAGGAAATGCTGCATTATTCTACAATGGGACAGTAATTTCCCCTTATAAAAACAAGTTTACGACGCCCTTTCGTTTATTTAGGGATCGTTAAGAGTCAACGATAAGTTTTTCATTATTTTAAGGTCCAATTACAATATAGGCTGATATTGACTAGTGAAAAATGTTGATCACATATTTTTTT
The DNA here is from genome assembly GCA_963969525.1 of Ontholestes murinus. Lineage (NCBI taxonomy): Eukaryota > Metazoa > Arthropoda > Insecta > Coleoptera > Staphylinidae > Ontholestes > Ontholestes murinus. The sequence continues at coordinate 80,481,755 of OZ018389.1, read as the reverse complement.
AATTAAATCATCAAAGTTGCAGGTCTCTGTCCTTTTTTCCATGAGATTTGTCTTTTATCTTCTGTTTTTTATCTTTTGTCTTTCTCTTCTATCATCTGTTCTCTGTCTTCTAATTCCTTTTACCACCTGCCTTTCTGTATCTATCTTTTATCGATTGTCTTTTCTATTTTATATTATGTTTTCTTTTATTATCTCTACTCTCTGTTCATTTGCTTATCTGTTCTCTGCGTACGAACGCAGTCTCTGTTCTTTATCTTCCATTCTCTATTTTCTATTATCTGTCGTCTGTATTCTGTCTTCTATTATTTTGTTTCTGGCTTTCTCCTTCTGTCTTCTATCTTTTGTCTCCTGCAATTGTCTTCCATTATCTGCTCCTTTGCTTCTTTGTTTTTTATGTTCTTTCTTTTAGATCCAATCTGTGTTCTTCGTCCTCTGTCTTCAGCCTTTTGTCTTATGCTTCCTGTTATTGATCTCTGTTGCAAGTTCCTTTAATTGTCCGTTATCTACTATGTGTTCATGCTTCTATACACTGTCATTTTTCATTTTCTAAAAGTAAATATCTAATGTTAAAAACCACGTTTATTCTGTACGAAGAGAAACTCAGAAATAACAGAAATCGTAATCTTCCTCGTCGGAGAAGAGTATGAATTTGAAAGGAGGATTCAACGCAGGAATCAACTTTTAAACAAATGCTTTAGTGTCAATAGAGAGTAACTTTAAGAAGATTAAGGTTGTGATTTCAAAGCAACAAAGTAAATGATCTGTACAAAGAAATTCCGCTTATTTTTTGGCCTCCTCTCGTATATCGTTCGATAACTTATTCAGATCTTGAATTTACTGTTGAATACATCTATATTTTTTACGGTATAAGTTTTTTTTTGTAGATTTACAAAAAGCTTCGTATTTTATAAAGCTATACTCTTGATGGAACAAATGTTTACTAGGTTTGTTTAGATTAATGCATTTGTTGTATTCCACATATTAATTTTTAGTCCCCTGATATATGTTTCGAATTTCAAGAAACTGAAAATTAAACCATGGAATAAAAGTGCATTAATCTAAACAAAGCTTAATTTATGGTTATTTATCTACATCCACGTAAAAATTATGATATAAATATTGTCTTAATTAAAATGATTATTAACAAAAAAATTCTAAAATTTCTAACAGCTATAAAAAATTAAAACTCTAATAGAAAAGTAGTTTCCGTTTATTAAACACGTAGAAAACAGATAGCGGCCATCGAGAAAATCAGATGTTATGGTGTTGTACATCATTTGGGTTAATACGGAACGATAAACAAGGTCCGCAAAATTTCGCCATTAATTATGTATTGAGGTGTCTGATGGAACATAATTTATACGCTCGATCGCTTGAATTACCACCGGAGGCCTTATACCGACCTATCAATAAATTAAAATCATAATTTAATAATTTAATGACCAATTAATATTCGCAGAAATTTATTAGCTCCTTGATATTTCTATGATTTCGCCAAATATTGCAATACAAATGAAATCTTTATTTTGTATGTAATAATAAATATAATTAATATTATATAGTCAATTGTAATAGTATTAAATATAAATTATTTAAATATTTTACCTCCATATAAATACTGAATGAAATTTTCATTAATGTAGGGATTGTCGGGGCAGGAATAGCGACCTTGACCTGAAGAATCATCTGAAAAGATACCCTATGCTTCTCGAGGAGTTACAGATCTAATAATAATAATAATTGTAGTGTTTTTTTAACACAAACGTCTTTAACGTAGATTACAATCAACAAAAACCTTATATACACCTTTGAGAATAGCGAACAATCGCCGAAACACGTGTCAGGAAACTGATAGTAAATATATATCATTCCTAATTCCTAATCAGTTAAATATACCGTAGAGTTTTGTTAGAATATTAAACTATAAAAAATTGTCTTCTATCATTTTATTTCATAAAAAATTTCGCTATAACAGTAGATAAATTATTTCCGTACAATAATAGTAAAGTTATTTTGTATCGTATTTCTGTCTTATTACAATAAGTTGAAATAACGAATTACTGACCTATTGTACTGATTTAATAATATAGGTAGACCTAATATCCCGCTTAAATGATGCAGTAAGCTCAAATAAAATTTAATTTGTCCTATAAAGGAAGTAATAAAAATAACGTGATGAGTTTTTTTTAAACTTACACAATTAAATTGCTTACAATTACAACTCAAGTACCCATAAACACTTGCAAATTGCAGTGCATCTGATGAAGTACGCAAAAAGAGTTTCTCTTCGCTTTAATTGTTCCCAAGCATTTAAGCAAACCGACAACAATTACCGTCACGAAGTTTCCCATGCCGAAACTCTTCACCACTGACGCAAACGTCGGTGTCGGTTTCATCTCGCATTGCACCGGAATTGGTAGCATATGGTATACGAGAGAGTTATAAATTATTTCTTTTTGTACGATTTCCTAGAGTCGGACATGTGTTGCAGTAGCACATGCTTAGAAAATTGCCGAAGACACGGACGGGATTAAAACGGAACGAGGAACGAGGAACCGCATTGAATTAATCGATTAACGGCGGAACATTTTTGCTCGAGTTGCTACAATGTGATTAGCACCGGTTAAGCGGTAATTTTGTGCCGACTAAGCGTAAATGTACTGTTTTTAACGCGAAGAGAAATTTTAGTTTTAGATTTAGTGAGGGAAAATTATTCAAGAAATAAAATAATGTTGTGGCCTTGTATTATCCTACATCGGGATGAAATTGAGGACGATACCATATGCAGCAGATAGTAGATGCTCATCTAAGAAATGTTTAACGTAATTGATTACTTTTATGGTTTTAGAAATTCTGTTATTTCAAACCTTCATGGATCCACCATCAAATCAATCTACTTCCTGAATTGAATTGATTGAGTAGTGATCGTCAGGATGTACAAAATTGTTACTGAAATCTGCACTCCTCTATAAATACTATCTATTGCCAAAGTCTACAATCTTGTGTTTCTTAGTATTGAATGATTTTTTGAAAAGATCTGATTGTGTAAAAATTTTACGATATTTTCTGAAAATTTTGGCAGTTATAGATTCGTTACTTTACAAAGAAATTTGTAAGCATTAATGAACCACTATAAAAATTTGTACTGAATTATTATTATGGTTGAACTAAAGTTGTAAAACACGAATTGAAAAAAAAATCAAACGATATCAGGTTACCTTACTGTTCGCGTTCGTACGGCTGCCTTGCTGACATAATAAGTGGAACAGTTAATGCTCTTGAACTTCTGGTCTGCAGTACATATTGTTACACTTGGGTCACTTCTTTTACTGTAAACTGACGCTAAACATGGATACTAATAAGAAGACTCACATCCGCGTGTGCGTCGCATAACAACAACAGACGGAAAATGTGCGTTAAATGTTATGACAAACTCGTTCTAGTTTATTTCATTGATCAAATAAATCTATTAATTATTAAAATTATTTATCAATTAACACTTTAAGGAAATGCATGCTTTATTATTATTTTAAAATCATGGAATCATTTTTTTTTCTTTCTTTTTCCACTGCATATAATTAATAACGGTGCGGTCACGAACGCAACAATCTTTCCTAATTGCAATTAATGAGAGTTTCATCGGTCATGCAATGTATTCCACTATTTTAGATTGTGCAAACCTTGGTGCAGTTATTACTGCACTTATCGCACGCAAGAAACGCCATAAATTATAAGCGCGGATAATTATTCTACGCTCATTGTCTTATCGAGGAAAAGCAGATTTATTTAGTCGTAATTGTAAACTTCCTTACAAAAACAATTAATCGGTAAAAAGATACCTTCACCCGCAATGCATTTTCTAAGCCAATTCAACTAGTGGTTTTTTAAAAATTAATTTTCATTCGAGTTTTTTGGTGTTGAATGTAATTGTATTAGCTTCAATTTGAGTTTGGAGTGTTACCATGTTACCATTTTGTTTCTAGCTAAAGTATGGCAATTGTTTTCAAGTAGTGTTATAAATACATTTATTTTAAACATATTTTGAAAATTTTAAACCAATTCTACTGGTGGTTACGGTTTTACAATTTTTCAAAAAGTCGAATGTAATTGTATTAGCATGAATTCGAGTTTGTAGTGTTGCCGTTTTGTTTCTAGCTACAGTATGGCAATTGTTTTAAAGTAGTGTTATAAATACGTTTATTTTAAACATATTTTGAAAATTTTAAACCAATTCTACTGGTGGTTACGGTTTTACAATTTTTCAAAAAGGCGAATGTAATTGTATTATAATGAATTCGAGTTTGCAGTGTTGCCATTTTATTTCTAGCTTCAGTATGGCAATTGTTTTGTAGCAGTGTTATAAATACGTTTATTTTAAACATATATTGAAAATTTTAAACCAATTCTGCTGGTGGTTACGGTTTAGCAATTTTTCAAAAAGTCGAATGTAATAGTATTAGCTTAAATTCAAGTTTGCAGTGTTACCATTTTGTTTCTAGCTACAGTATGGCAATTGTTTTGTAGCAGTGTTATAAATACGTTTATTTTAAACATATTTTGAAAATTTTAAACCAATTCTGCTGGTGGTTACGGTTTTACAATTTTTCAAAAAGTCGAATGTAATTGTATTAGCTTGAATTCAAGTTTGCAGTGTTACCATTTTGTTTCTAGCTACAGTATGGCAATTGTTTTGTAGCAGTGTTATAAATACGTTTATTTTAAACATATTTTGAAAATTTTAAACCAATTCTGCTGGTGGTTACGGTTTTACAATTTTTAAAAAAGTCGAATGTAATTGTATTAGCTTAAATTCGAGTTTGCAGTGTTACCAATTTGTTTCTAGCTGCAGTATGGCAATTGTTTTGTAGCAGTGTTATAAATACGTTTATTTTAAACATATTTTGAAAATTTTAAACCAATTCTACTACTGGTTACGGTTTTACAATTTTTCAAAAAGTCGAATGTAATTGTATTAACTTGAATTCAAGTTTTTCAGTGTTACCATTTTGTTTCTAGCTGCAGTATGGCAATTGTTTTGTACCAGTGTTATAAATACGTTTATTTTAAACATATTTTGAAAATTTTAAACCAATTCTGCTGGTGGTTACGGTTTTACAATTTTTCAAAAAGTCAAATACAATAGTATTAACTTGAATTCGAGTTTGCAGTGTTACCAATTTGTTTCTAGCTGCAGTATGGCAATTGTTTTGTACCAGTGTTATAAATACGTTTATTTTAAACATATTTTGAAAATTTTAAACCAATTCTGCTGGTGGTTACGGTTTTACAATTTTTCAAAAAGTCGAATGTAATTGTATTAACTTGAATTCGAGTTTGCAGTGTTACCAATTTGTTTCTAGCTGCAGTATGGCAATTGTTTTGTAGCAGTGTTATAAATACGTTTATTTTAAACATATTTTGAAAATTTTAAACCAATTCTGCTGGTGGTTATGGTTTTACAATTTTTCAAAATGTCGATTGTAATTGTATTAGCATGAATTCGAGTTTGTAGTTTTGCCATTTTGTTTCTAGCTACAGTATGGCAATTGTTTTGAAGTAGTGTTATAAATACGTTTATTTTAAACATATGTTAAGAATTTTAAACCAATTCTACTGGTTGTTACGGTTTTACAATTTTTCAAAAAGTCGAATGTAATTGTATTAGCATGAATTCGAGTTTGTAGTGTTGCCATTTTGTTTCTAGCTATAGTATGACAATTGTTTTGAAGTAGTGTTATAAGTACGTTTATTTTAAACATATTTTGAAAATGTTAAACCAATTCTACTAGTGGTTACGGTTTTACAATTTTTCAAAAAGTCGAATGTAATTGTATTAGCATGAATTCGAGTTTGTAGTATTGCCATTGTGTTTCTAGCTACAGTATGGCAATTGTTTTGAAGTGGTGTTATAAATACGTTTATTTTAAACATATTTTGAAAATTTTAAACCAATTCTACTGGTGGTTACGGTTTTACAATTTTTCAAAAAGTCGAATGTAATTGTATTAGCATGAATTCGAGTTTGTAGTGTTGCCATTGTGTTTCTAGCTACCGTATGGCAATTGTTTTCAAGTAGTGTTATAAATACGTTTATTCTAAACATATTTTGAAAATTTTAAACTAATTCCACTTGTGGTTACGTTTTTACAATTTTTCAAATCGTCGAATGTAATTGTGTTAGCTTTCATTCCAGTTTGGAGTGTTGCCATTTTGTTTCTAGCTACATTATGGCAACTGTTTTAGCGCAATGTTATAAATACGTTTATTTTAAATGTATTTTGAAAATTTCAAGCTAATTCCACTTATGGTTACGTTTTTACAATTTTTCAAATCGTCGAATGTAATTGTGTTAGCTTAAATTCCAGTTTGGAGTGTTGCTATTTTGTTTCTAGCTATAGTATGGCAATTGTTTTGACGCAATGTTATAAATACGTTTATTTTAAACATATTTTGGGAATTTCAAGCTAATTCCACCTGTGGTTACGTTTTTACAATTTTTCAAATCGTCGAATGTATTAGCTTGAATTCCAGTTTGGAGTGTTGCTATTTTGTTTCTAGCTACAGTATGGCCATTGTTTTGACGCAATGTTATAAATACGTTTATTTTAAACATATTTTGGGAATTTCAAGCTAATTCCACCTGTGGTTACGTTTTTACAATTTTTCAAATCGTCGAATGTAATTATGTTAGTTTAAATTCCAGTTTGGAGTGTTGCCATTTTGTTTCTAGCTACTTCATGGCAATTTTTTTAGCACAGTGTTATAAATACGTTTATTTTAAACATATTTTAAAAATTTCAAGCCAATTACACCTGTGATTACGTTTTTACAATTTTTCATATCGTCGAATGTAATTGTATTAGCTTAAATTCCAGTTTGGAGTGTTGCCATTTTGTTTCTAGCTACAGTATGGCAATTGTTTTCAGGCGATGTTATAAATACGTTTATTTTAAATGTATTTTGAAAATATCAACCTAATTCCACTTACGGTTACGCTTTTACAATTTTTCAAATCGTCGAATGTAATTGTGTTAGCTTTCATTCCAGTTTGGAGTGTTGCCATTTTGTTTTTAGCTACAGTATGGCAATTGTTTTGACGCAATGTTATAAATACGTTTATTTTAAACATATTTGGAAAATTTCAAGCTAATTGCACCTGTGGTTACGTTTTTACAATTTTTCAAATCGTCGAATGTAATTGTTTTAGCTTAAATTCGAGTTTGGAGTGTTGCCATTTTGTTTCTAGCTACATTATGGCAATTATTTTGACGCGATGTTATAAATACGTTTATTTTAAACATATTTTGAAAATTTCAAGCCAATTCCACCTGTGATTACGTTTTTACAATTTTTCAAATGGTCGAAAGCAATTTTATTACCATAAATTCGAATTTCGGGTCTTGCAATTTTGTTTCTAGCTACGATTTGGTTATTATTTTGAGAAAATATTATAATCACGTTCATTCTAAATATATTTTGAAATTTTTAAGCCAATTCCACTAGTGGTTAATTTTTTACAAATTTTCAAATCGCTGAATGTAATTATATTAGCTTCCATTCAAGTTCCGAGGGTTGCCATTTTGATTCTAGCTATAGTATGGCAATTGTTTTGAAGCAACGCTGTGAATACGTTTATTCTGTATATATTTTGAAAACTTCAAGCCAATTCCACGAGTGGATAAAATTTTACAATGTTAAAAACCTCCAAGTGCAGTTTTATTATCTTTCATTGGAGTTTTGAATGTTGCAATTTTACTTCTAACTCTGGTGTGGCAATTGTTTTGATGGAATTTTATAAATACGTTAATTTAAAATATATTTTTAAAGTCTAGACCCAATTTTACAAGTAGTTAATTTTTTAAAATTTTCTAAATCACCGAATGTAAATTTATAAACTTCCTAAGAGTTTTACGTATTGCCATTTTGTTTATGGCTGCAGTATTGCAATTGTTTCAAGGCAATATTATAGCTACCTTTATTTTAAATACATTTTGAGAATTTTAAGCCAATTTTTTGGATGGTTAATTTTTTACAATTTTTTATATCGCGGAATGCAATTTTATTACCATGAATTCGAATTTCGGGTCTTGCATTTTTTTTAGCTTTGCTTTGGCCATTATTTTGAGGAAATATTATAACTACGTTAATTCTAAATATATTTTGAAATTTTCAAGCCAATTTCACAAATTGTTAATTTTTTACAAATTTTCTAACCGTCGAATGTAATTTTTTTAGCTTCCATCGAGTTCTAAGTGTTGCCATTTTGTTTATGGCAATAGTGTGGCAATTGTTTTGAAGTATTGCTATATAAACGTTTATTCTGCATATAGTTTGAAAATTTCAAGCCAATTACATAAGTGGAGAAATTTTTACAATGTTCAAATCATTAAGTGCAGTTTTATTACTTTTCATTTGACTTCTGAGTGTTGCAATTTTGTTTCTAGCTGTAATACGGCAATTGTTTTTATGATCTCTAATAAATACGTTAATTTTAAATATATTTTCAAAATTTAAAGTCAATTCTACATGTGGTTAATTTTTTACAATTTTTCAAATCGCCGAATGTAAATTCATTAGCTTCCATCGAGTTTAAAGTGTTGCCATTTTGTTTATGGCTACAGTATGGCAATTGTTTTAAGGAAATATTATAAATACCTTTATTTTAAAGACATTTAAAAAAATTTTAAGCCAATTTTACAGGTGGTTAATTTTTTACAATTTTTTATATCGCCGAATGCAATTTTATTACCATGAACTCGAGTTTTAGGTCTTGCAATTTTGTTTCTAGCTGCGATTTGGCCATTATTTTGAGAAATTGTTAAAATCACGTTAATTTTAAATATATTTTGAAATTTTCAAGCCAATTTCACGAGTGGTTAAGTTTTTACAAATTTTCAAATCGCCGAATGTAATTTTGTTAACTTCCATTCGAGTTTGAAGTGTTGCCAGTTTGTTTCTAGTTATAGTATGGCAATTGTTTTTATGAAATGCTATAAATACGTTTATTCTAAATTAATTTTGAAAATTTCAAGCCAATTGCACGAGTGAATAAATTTTTACAATGTTACAAACCGCCAAGTGCAGTTTTATTACCTTTCATTCGAGTTTTGAGTGTTGCAATTTTGTTTCTAGCCATGATGTGGCAATTGTTTTGATGTTGTATTACAAGTACGTACATTTTAAATATATTTTCAAAATTTAAAGCCAATTCTACAAGTGGTTAATTTTTTACAATTTTTCAAATCGCCGAATGTAAATTTATAAGCTGCCATCGAGTTTTAAGCGTTGCCATTTTGTTTATGGCTACAGTATGGCAATTATTTTAAGAAAATATTATAAATACCTTTATTTTAAACATATTTTAAAAAATTTAAGCTAATTTTATGGGTGGTTAATTTTTTACAATTTTTTAAATCATCGAAATAATTTTATCTCCAAAAATTCGAGTTTCGAGTCTTACAATTTTGTTTCTAGCTACGATTTGACCATTATTTTCAGGAAAAAATTTCAAAACCTTTGCAAAATGACAGAAATATGAATAAGAAGTGCTAAAAGTTTCTAAAACACAATAAAAACACAATATATCTGAAAAAAAAATACTTGAAATAGTTTTTACAGAAATTTATGGAATAGAAGAAAGTTCTTACAATTTATAGAAACGAAGCAAGAAAACTAATAAATTTTGATGAGATTTAGTATAAAGCCATAGAAATTCTTGAGAAATTAAATATACCAATTCTAAAATCATGTAAAGTTCTAGAGCTTTTAACGAAAATTCTAGAAATCTCTAAGGAAGGAATTTTGAAAATTTCAGTAGAACTAAGGAGGAAATTTATAAGACAATTGAGAGAAAATGGTATTTAGAAAGCCTGAGCAAAATTTTCTAGTAAATTTGGATAAGATGTATTAATTGTGAAGTTTGGAGAAAAAAATGAAAAAATAATAATAATTTTAAATATCTGAAAAAAAGCTGACAAATTTAATAAAAAAATCTATAATCCTTGAAGAAAAATTTCGTAAATTCGAAGAGAAATTTATAAATAATTGTGATTCAATAATACAAATATTTAAACTAAGAGAAGAAACTAATAAAACACGATTTGATTTCCTTTCTTCACTAATTTATTTTTACACGTTAAATGTACATTTCGAGCACCATGTGAAGAAAGGAAATCAAATCTTGTTTTATTAGTGATTATTACTTCACATAACTCAAAACAAATAGTGAATATAAGAGAAGAAAGTTTAAATTTTTTTAAGCAGTTTTGAAGAAATAAAAAATTGCTAATTGGAATTGAAATTCATTAAAATTTTTGTTGAGAAGAAAATGTAAAAACAAATGGTAGATAATTTTCAAAAATGTTAGAAAATTGCAGAAACCTGAAGGAAAAGTGCTAAAAATAGAAACCATTTTCAAAAAAATTAACAGAAAGTTCTCATAAATACAATAAAGTTCCAAGAGTATAAATTAAATAATATAGAACATTACGAGAAATTCTAGAACCTGTGAAGAAATTTTTCGAAATATTCAAAAGCACAACTCACTATATATGGTTTTTATTTGTGGACTTTGAAATTTATTTCCTTTTACCTTCAAGCAAAAATTACTAAAATATTTTGATACTATAAAAACAAGAAATGCTGGAAAATTTTAAAAATTCTTGTTAATTTAGGGAGAATGTCATAAAAATTGGAAAAAATGAAGAAATTCCAATAAAATAGTAACTTTGTAAGTATCACACAAAAATATTATTCTCGTGACTGTAGTTTCGAAAAGTAAAACCCTCTACAATCGAGTATCTAAGTTGAAGAGTTTTAAAATTTTCTAGGAAAAAAAAAATGTTAAGAATTCTTCATGTAAGGCATGAAAATGAAAATCTCGAGGAAAAGTGTGAAAATTTCAAGAAATATATTAGACTATTGGAAGAGAAAACATTTAGAAACTGTAAGAGAAATTCTAAAAGATTTAAAGAGAAACTGTTAAAAAAAATCTTAGTTTCAGAATTAAATTTTGAAAAATTTAAAAATAGCTGAAAATTAATGAAAATTCTTAAATACGAATCTCACAAATTAGAAGAGACATTATTCGTCAATATTTAAAGAATGAAAAGAATGTTTTGAACATTTTAGAAATTTGAACACATTTTAATAAAGTGAAACGCCAAATTTTCTAAATTACTAAAAAAAATAGAAGAAAATTGTTAAAAGGTAAAAAAAGTTTTAAAGTAATTGGTAAAAAATGGTCAAACATTTTTAAAAATATTGGAAAATTACAGAAACATGAAGGGGACAATGATGATATATTCTAAAACTAAAAAAATTGAAGAAATCTTAACTTAAAATTATCGGAAAGCTATTTTAACGGACACTTGTGAAAAAAAATAACAAAATTCTAAGAGAATAAAGCAAGAAATACATAAGATCATTAGGAGAAAAATAACTGAGAAAAACTGAGAATTTGGTGTAAAAATTACTGGAAAATTTCGATAAGATGAAAAATGTTGAAAAATTCTAAAAATTAAAATTCTCAAAAAAAATTGAAAAAGTGTTAAAAAATTGATCATGTAGAATCCCTTAAGAAACTTTTCGTAAATTGAAGAAGAATATCATGAAAATGTTTCATAGTATAAAGCACAAAATAGAAAATAATTAAGAAAAAAAAATCTTGAATTTTGAAATTATATTTATTTAAGATAAAATTCTAAAAACCTGTACAAGAAATTGCTGTAAAATTCTAAAGCCATTAAAGAATATTTTAGAAATCTAAATTAAAATTTTTTTAAAAATATGACAATACGAGAAAAATATTGAGAAATTCTAGAACTTTCGTGATATTTGTTAATAAGGTAAAATTATACACATCTTTTTGAAAATCACAGAGTTATTTATTACCTTATTAACAAATTTCACGAAAGTTCTAGAATTTCTCAGCATTTTTTTTCTAATGTCATTTCAAAAATTTCTAATTTAGGTTTCTAAAATATTCTTTGATGGCTTTAGAATTTTACAGCAATTTCTTGTACAGGTTTTTAGAAATGAATACGGATTTTCAACATCTTAACGCCTTATAAATTAAGGAATTTTCTTCTAAATCAAAATTACTTATCAAGATATATTATCTTGATAAGATGAAACAAGAAATCTGAAAAATCTAAGAATTGCTAAAGAATCTAAGAAAATCTTGAAAAAATCTAAAAATCTGAAAAATTTAAAAATTGATAAAAGTCCTTGAAGAATGTTCTCATAAATTGAATTAAAATGTCATGCCTTGATAATATAAAGCAAAAAATAGAAGATAATTTTGGTAATTTTTAGTCGAATTAATAATAATATCTAAAATCCTTAGAGAAAATTCTTGCTTATTGGAAGATATTTGTCTTTATCTTCCAATAAGCAAGAATTTTCTTGAAATTGAAATCTTTATAATATACAGCAAAATATGTAAGTAAGTTTGGAAGATTTTTGGAAATTTTAAATTTCTGAATGTTTTGAAAGTTTTGATATGAAGATAAAATTCTGGAAAATTGTATAAACTGATAGGTTTTTGATAAATTTTTGTTTTAAACCCGTACAGAATAGAAATCTCTTAAGAAAAGTAATTAAAATGAAGCAGGAAATATATGAGACCTGTATAAGAACAATTTTAGAAGCCGCAAGGAAAACTACATTAAATATTTCGATAAGATGTGCAAGAAATAAGGAAAAATTATGAAATTGTGCTAAAAAATCTTAATTTCTTTATGAAAAAACTTTAGAATCTTTGAATTTACGTAAATTGGAAAATAAATTTACAAAATAAAACCGTATATCAAGTAAAACCAGTGTTACCATATGTGATTTTACCGTATATAATTATATAAGAAACTAGGAACTATAACTAGATGATAAAACCGTGCATATAAATACTGGTCTTGAGCGTGTCTGGTATTTATCTAGTTTAGAAGTTTAATGGTATGCGAACTTGATACTGTTAGTGTCCATATGTAACATTATTCCAGATAGTTACGAGTTATCGAGATAATTATAAAACAGGAAACTTTTAAATTCCAAATTTCGTTTAGTAGTTCACGTCTCTGATCATAATTACCTTCAGAAAAAACGTATAAGCTTACAGATATGACCCAGTTTCCGAATAAACTGTACACACATTATTTTTATTGAGCATGGGACGTGTTTCTTCTCGACAATCGCTCCAATTTCTCTCCATTGTATAACAGCTACTTAAGCTACGCCCATAGCCAGACTATGATTAAGCCGTTTGTGCGCGATTACTCATGAACCCTTCTTATTCCTTAACAAGACGCGGCGTGAAAGGAGTTTTGATTGATATTTTCTGTTTATCACTTCCTGTTTATTGTTTATTTCCAATCACGAGATAAGAGCTTTGTTGTATCAAGGAAATTGTGGTGCTACATCCGATTAATTATTACGTTAACGTCGCTTACATCTTCCTTTTCACTTTTCAATTTTTTAACTTTCGTAAAAGAAAAGTAAAAAAGGCGATGTCGTGCTTTTAAATCGGCAGACAAAGAACGTTTATTTGCCTAATAAACCGTAAAGCCGAAAATAATAGAGCAGAACGCGAACTGGTAGAACAATCGGTTACTTTCCAATGTTCTATTGCCATCGAGGTGAAATGGTGAAAGAAAAAAAAACATGAAAACATTAAATTTATTATGCAGTAGTTATATTTTTAAATAATAGCTATTACAATAATGTTTATCCTTCGTATTTATGAAAGTAGAAATGTTAAGAACTTAGATGATGTAGATAATAACATTAATTAATATATAACGTCCATGTAATCTTACCTATGCTAATGTTTGATGATGATAAAATTGTGGTTGAAACTATAATTATCAGGATTTAATAGAATCATTTTGGTTTTATCTCCTGAATTATATAAAATCCAAATATTTAAGGTAAAATGCAATAATAATCAAAAATCTGATCTTTAGAAATTCTATCATGAAAATCATATTTTTGGGTTGAGTCTTAAGTGATTTGGGTTTGAATTTTTAAAGAAATACAATAAGAAATTTTCATAATTACCATGTGTGGACTGAAAAAAATCCACATGAGATACTTCAAAATTTTTAGAAGAAACGTTGGAGATAGTAATTTTCAACAGTTCTTGTAAAGTAAATTAATTCATTGAGAGAAAAAAATTAATTATCTAATATGTTTTTGTAGAGAAATTATTTCTACTGTATAATTAAATCTACTACATTTTTTATGCCTTTTCTTTTATTTCCTCCATTTAATTAATTGTTATTCAAACGCTCATTTCACGAACTCTTCGTCGATGTTTTATTAATAAAATGGTCACCTCTTCGATTTAAATAAAAGTGAAATTGAAATTTCGTTTCCTCCTGTCGATTTACATAAAGTTTCACCTGGGTTAAGTTTCTTCTGTCCCCTTGGGAATTAATTGGCGATTTTATTTTCTCATTAGCGTTCGAATAATTTACATATTGCGTAACGCACGTGTTGAGTAACACGCTTCATATAGGGTGACAGTTTTCGCTTAATTATTTGAGGTTTTTGCATAGAAACAAACTTACAGTTGTAAGTTTGAGTTGAATATTTGTATAATATGTACAAAACAAATGTTTTATTAAATGTAAAAGTTTAAATATCGCAGCTATCATAAAACTTAGAAGGCCATGACTCTGCCATGATACTAATCATGAAATGTACTAACAAAGGCCGGACAGTAAAAGCCAAACATTTTTTGTGTTAAAAGAAATCGCTACGCCAATTTACAAAATTTCAATCATGGGTAACTTGATTTACCTAAATGGAACTACCAACTTTTTTTGGTGCATCAAATGCCAAATTTAATTAACTTTCTAACGATATCAGATTGTATACATTTATCTATAACAGATTTTTTGAAATTGAGAATTTCGACTAATTCGTAGTATTTTTGATTTTCAATGCCTTTCAGTAATTAATAGGCCTTACAAAATGATTTAGTTCTGTCACTTTACTTGACTTTGACATTAGAAATTAGTAGTAGCCGCTATTCAAAGAAGAAAAATTTTCTTCAATTTACGTAATGTAAATAAAAATAAACAATATTATAACATCAATTTATTTTAAGTCTGAAATTATCTATATTGAATCTGAATAGTTTAAAGACATTTTATACTTCAATCAATTTATTTTATATTTATGTTTTCTTTTCTTGTTTCAGGTATGTCAACATTAATAAACCTTTAAATATTCACTATAATCGAGTAAGTATAAATTTCAAAATTATATTAAGTATTAAGACATTTAAAACTGATTGCAGAATTTTTGTTTTTACAACTGTAAGAATGGATACACCATTAAGGTGAGAACTTTGGTTATAACAGAATTTTCTGAGAAAACTCAATTAAATAATAATTAAATAAATGAAACTTATTCGCAAATTACGAGGGATAGTAGGAAAGTAGCACCAGTTTCCATCGTGCGGAGCGCTGGCGAATAGAGTAGCCGCTGGATGTGTGCTAACATGTTCAATTATATTTCAGCTGTTTGTGAGTAAAGTTACGTCTCGCTCTGGTATTGACTGTGCGGTTTATGTAAGTGTTTATAATGT
Source organism: Ontholestes murinus (assembly GCA_963969525.1). Lineage (NCBI taxonomy): Eukaryota > Metazoa > Arthropoda > Insecta > Coleoptera > Staphylinidae > Ontholestes > Ontholestes murinus. Next base: position 80,466,166 of record OZ018389.1, on the reverse strand, counting down.
TCAAAAGAATAAAGAACGTCGCCAGTTGTGAAGTAACGGGTGTGATTAGATCACTCAGCGCAGAAATGTGCTAGATTGCAATATTCATCGTTAATTGAAGGATGTGTATGGAGAAAATTTTATAGATGAGTCGTTTGTTCGACGCTGAACCAAAATTTATAAACAATTTATTTATTTATTGGTACTTTATCAGATATGCTTTATAAATATAATTCAAAGTCCATAAAACAGTGAACAAAGCCATAAAATTGAAAATTTTGAAAAACTATTTTCACTAAATAACAATTAAAAACACAATAGTTGAAATTTAAAAAAAAACATTGAGATTTGCTAATAATATGCTCTGATAATATTTCAGATTTTAGAATAAAAACCAATTGGAATTCTACATAAACAACAAAACAATTGAAGAATTTCTAAAAATTATATTGTTTACAAGTATCTAAATCTTTACCAATAAACAATTAAATACAATTTAAAACTTTTGGAAATAAAGTTGAAACTTTATTTAAAAAAAATCTCTCTTAATTGCCTGTAAATAGTTGAAATTTTACCAAAATGCAAACAATTGAAAGTTTTTAAAAGTGTATTTTTTACTAATTAGCAACAAAAAGAAAGCAGTGAAAATTCAATGAGAATTAACTAAACTACAGAAAAGTTTAAAGAAAAATAATTAATTAAGTTTTATTTGACATAAACAAAATTGAAAATAATGTTATTACAAAACACTTAAAATAACTAAAACAATTGAATTTTTTTAAGAAGGAACCGTAGAAAATTTTAATTAAATAAATCAGTTTTAAAATTAAAGAAGAAAAAAAAGATAATTAAAAAATAACTGAATATAAAAATTTAAAAAAAAATGTGATGACAATCGCTTAGAGGCATAAAAATAATTGGTTTAACTTTCTCCCCTTCCATCTGCCCTGTCGAGCAGATAATTTGTCAAACACAATGTCAATTAAAATATATCTACAATAAAATTTAAAATATCTAACAAAACAGTTGACACTTTACAAAAAACAACTTTATTAAGAAAGCAGCAAAAAACATTTTTTTCTTTTTTAAATAATTTTGCATAATTCTTCTGATTCTTTCTGGAGAAGTTTTAGATTTTTTAAAATAATTTAAACCCAAAAAACAAGGCCAACAATTTCAACTTAAGAAAACAAATTTCAATAGTTTATTTTTTGCTTGCTTCCAACTTGTTTCAATTGTAAACTTAAATTGTTAATTTATTTTAGGCAGATAAATATTCCTTAATTTTAATTGCCAATAAAAATTTAACCAAAATATAAACAATTGAAAATCTTAAAATAGTTGAAAATACATATTTAAATTTTCGATTGAAATAATTGAAATTTTACTAATAAAAAAAAAAAATTATAAACTTATTACAAAACACCTCAAAATACCTATAACAATTAAAATATTCTAACAAGAAAAGTAGAAAACTTTAAGCAAGACAATTTCAAATTTACTGAATAAAAAAATTGGAAAAAAATGAATGAGTTAAGAAATATCTATATATCAACGCTACAAAAACAAATAAAAGATTTTTCAATGATTTAAAAAAAATAATAATTTGTCAAGCATAAATTCTAAAAATTATGTCCAATAAAACAGTTGACATTTTAAATAAGGAAACTACAGAAATTTACTATGAAAAATAACAAACCTGAATTTGTCCTTTTAAATTCCACTGTTCTTCCAATTATTTTTATAGATAATTTTTTGATTCTTTGAAATAAATATTCAACTTTAACTTGAAAAATTTGTCGGTTCTTATTTAGGAATTCTTTCATCGTTTTTTTGGCGGCAAAATTCTAAAATACCTATATTTAAATGTATCAATTGTTAACTCTGGTTTTAGGTTAATTTTTATAAAGCATTTAATTATTTATATTTTTGTCTAATTAAATTGTTTAAGTCCTAAAATGTATAGGATTTTGTTTGAACAAAGCCATTGATTTAAATAATTTTTGGTGATAAAACAACTGTTCCTTTTTAGAAAAATGTTCAATTGCTTCTAAGTAGATTTAAAAAGTGTAAGTAATTTTGTAGCAAATATAAATTATTTGTTGATAAACTCTTACAAACTCAATTATTTGAACTTAATAAAATATATAAGTCCTTTATGTTGTAGAAAATTCACTAATAAATAGAAAAAACACGAAAATATTTTCGTAAAATCTACAAAAAATGAGTCTTATTAAGACTACAAGAACAAATCACTTTTGAAACAACTACTTCTCTAGCTAATACTTCGAGAGACATTGAATAATACAAAAGTAATTTGCGTGTTACAAAATAGCAAGGATATCAAAGCAACACTAGTTTGAACGTATTTCTTTCTGTAAAATGAACTAAAAATGATTGAATGTACGTTAAAATAGTTTCTGAGTGACTATACTATGGTAATTTGGAACAAGAAATGAATTTAGGTTGATGTAATTAAAAATAAATTAGCAAAAGCAATTAAATAATTCAATACTCAATTTTATAACCATCTGTAGACACGTGTTTCGATATTTCAATCTCTTCAGTGCAGCTTTATTATAAAATTGATTTTAAACATAAATAAAAAGTTGTTTCAAAAGTGATTTGTTCTTGTAGTCTTAATAAGACTCATTTGTTGTAGATTTTACGAAAATATTTTCGTGTTTTTTCTATTTATTAGAAAACATATTGATGATTTTCAACTTTTTATTTTACTCACTACAATTATTTCGCTACACCGTAGCTTCTTCAGGTGAAGAAATATAATGATTTTCATTTATTTATAGTCTTAAAAAATTAATTGTTTAAAGTTAAAAATTATATAATATAAAAAATACTTTATACTTTGTCTGTATAACTTGATTTATTCTATGCTGACTATAGTTTCGACAAAACACTTGTCAAAAACCTAAATTAACTATTTTTCTGTCAATTTTTTTTTTTGAAAATCCAAGTTATTTTTGGAAACATTTTCAACTTTATGTATTAAATTAGAGAGAGAGAGAGAAAGACATAAATAGTGTTACATATGATAATACGACACTTACTATGCTTCTTCTCTTCTTGTTTTTTCCATTGGCTATCGAACGATGGTCTTTCAACCTTTCGTATTAAACTGTTTTTCAACCAAATTTTGAATTGTTTCAATTGTTAACTCTTAATTAAACAAATTTTTAAAGAGTTTAATCGTTTTTTTTTGCAAATTTTTTCCTTATTATATATAAAATAAGTCAGCCTTTTCTTTTATGATTTTTTTTAAAAGTTTTTATTGATGAATGCATTTTTTTCCTTTAAAGTGATAATAAACATTTTGAAAATATGTTAACACAATCGGAAATTGTTAAAAACTCCATTATTCAAAGTCTAAATGCTTTATTAAGGAAATTTTAAATGTTTTTTTTACAAAAATGTAATTAATGAAAAAACCGGTTTTAAGCAAAGTTGTACCTATTTTATGTTAGTTTTTTTTCTTATTTTTATTTCAACTCGTTTTAATTTTTTATATTCTTTGGTAGCAATTTTTTAATTGTATCTATTAAATGATCATTTTTTAAAAACTATTACTGATCAAATTTTAAATTATTCATTTAATAACTTCAACTTTTCAAATGTTTTTTTCTATAAAATATTCATTTGTATTTTGAGTTGAGACATTTAATTGTTTTTAATTGCTAATTTTTGAGAAAAAAAATTCAATTTTTTAGGATTTTCTCAATATTTTTGTTTGTAATATTTATAAATCCATTTTGACTTTTTTGTCATTTTAGTTGTTTTTTTTTATATATTGACTGTTTTTAAACTATTTAAAAAATGTTTCCTACTACTTTCATTTAAGCCTATTTTTGCCAATTTTCTTTTACAATTATTTTTTTAAAAAGTAAAAAATTAAAACAAAAAATTGAAATTTGATAAGAAAATCATTTGAATTCGTAAATAAAAATTTTCAAAATTAGAATTAAAAAAAAGTCTTTTAACAAACTAGAATTTCCCTTAGAAAGAAACAAAATACAGCATATTTGCTGAATTAATAAATCAAAAATGAATCCAGAAACAACGAAGGGCTATCACTTGTCGTTGAAGGGTTGAACTTAAAATTATTTAAAGTTTTCTAAGAAAACATCTGTTAATTTTAGCTTAAACCAATTTGGCTTCCTTCCAAAACGTTTCACTACCCTCCCTCTTACCATCCTTACCTCAAGCATCCAATCAACACACCTTGAAGGAAAGTCATCCTACTACTAGACATCCAAAAAGCCTTCGATTCTGTCTGGCATCAAGTTGTTGTATAAATGTTACATGCTCAAAATTGCTGTGCACATTATTTTCATCATTAAGCAAAGTTAAAATCAACAACTCCAACTCTCCTCCTTTACTCCTGTATAAGGTCTACCCCAAGGATCCCCTCTATCTCCATTACTTTACAACATCTTCTGCTTCGACATTTATAACCCTGACCCTCTTCAATTTAATCCCTCAAAATATCTCCTCCAATTTGCAGATGACACCGCCCTAATTTTCCATGCACCCTCCGTACCTAAAGCTCTTCAATCCCTTCAGCAGTTTATTGACACCCTGGAGCACTGGTTTGCAAAATGGCGAATTAAAATCAATTCCCACAAATCCCAGCTTCTAATTCCCTATCATCGTAACAACAATCCTACTCATAATATCCATATCTCCCACACAATTATTTCCCCCTCTACGTCATTACAAAAACAACGGAATATCCATAACAACAGCCGTTAACATTTATAAAATGATTTGCCGCCCTTTACGTCAAGTATGGTAATGTTCTTTTCCTTACTAAAGTAATAACGATTCGCATTATACGAAGCACTGGCCGGCTGTGTGCTAACAAGTTCAATTGTATTTCAGCTGCCTGTGTGCAAAGTTACGTCTTACTGGTATTAACTGTGCTGTTTATGTGAGTGTTTATAATATTAACAAAAAAGTACATCGCTAGTTGTGAAATTAGGGCTATGATTAACTTTCCTAATGCAAGAAATTTCTAGTATATTTGTAAGTAAATTTTGATAGTGTTTAATTTTTTCTCTAATAAAATTTAATTTTTTTGATAATCAATTTTTTAGGACTTTTATTTAACCATTTGATTTTCCAATTTAAACGATTTGGGCCTTTAGTAATAAATAATTTATAAGCATAAAGTTTATGTTTGAAAATGGTACGTGCAGTTACCAAAATTTGAGTCACAAAAATAAATTTTGTGTTTACAAACATAGTTATTAGTGTGTTTCATTTCTATTCAACATGTATAACGAAGTAGAAGCCTTCAATATCAACAAAATGTATTTTTGTTTGTCCAAATAAAGATTTTGTTCTCTTTATATTCAATCATTAATTCTTTTGTGCTCTGTTTGATAGCAAATTTTTAATTGTATTTAATAAATGATCAATTTTTGTTTTTTTATCAAATGTTTAATTATTTGCTTACACACTCAAACTTTTCAAATGTTTCTATTTATAAAGTTTTCATTTGTATTTTCAGTTGAGACCTTTAATTGTTTTTAAATGCAAATTTTTTGAAAAATTTGTCACTTTTTTGTTCAATATTTTTTTTCTATATTTCTAAACCCATTTTTAACTTGTTTTTTTAACTTAATTTAATTTGTTTATGCATATATCGACTTTTTTAGGCTTATTTAAAAGTGTTTGTTGTTGGTAAAAGTAATGTTTTAATTATTTAAGCAAATTCAGAACTTTTCAACTATTATTTTTACATTTGTTTGCTGTTTAAACATTTTAATACCTATTGTTTCCCTCTTTTAGCTGTTTTAGCAATTTAATACCAATGTTTTGCTATTTTACATTTTTAATAAAAATTTATTGAAAATGTTCACATAAAAAGCAAAAAACAATTGAAATTTTATGAGAAAATCATTTAAATTCGTAAATAAAAATATTTAAATTTGTTGCCAAATTAGAATTTTTAATAAATATCATTTAACAATATAATTTAACTGTGAAATTTTCTGGTAATCATTATTTTTGAAATTCAAAATGAACAAAGAAAAATAGTAAACAAGAAAATGCTAAAATTTTGCAAAAAGACAAACAATTTAGGTTGGTTTAAAAAAAAAAGTAGCACCGAAAGGATAACAGTTGATAATCTTACACTGTTATTCTAAAGGTAATAAATTATTCTCAATTATTTGTCGTTTTGTAAAAATTTTAGCAGCGTAAACTTAGTTTTTTTTTTTTAAAGTTGTAAAGTTGTAATTTAATAAGCAACAATTGAAAATTTCTTAGAAAAATTATTAAGGTTGAAATTTTATTAATAGAAGAATTAATTATAAACTGTTTAAAACTTATTAAACTTTGATTGAAAGTTAAGAAAAAATACATAAAACATAACTGTGCCTAATAAAAATTGTGAATTTTAATACATCTGAGAATTAGCTTAAACATAGTTAAATTTTTTCAAGAGAAACAATTCAAAATTTTTCAAAAGTGTTTTAAAAAAAAATAACATTCTGGTTAATGAGTTAAGCTCAAGAATCTAATGAAAATCTATTAAAATTTTATAGCAGAAAAATGCTTGAAAAACTAAAAGAGAAGAGTTGAACTTAAAAAAAATCATTTAAAGTTTTCTAGGAAATAATATGTTAATATTAGCTTAAAATTGTTGAAAATTGTAAACTTTCATTCACCTGAAGAAGCAATAAATTTGCGAAACAATTGTAGTGAAAATAAACACACACTTTGAAAATCTTAGTTATTTACAACTTTAATATACAAATGAAAATTTATATAATCAATAATAGCTAAAAATCTACTGAGAAGTGTGAAAATTAAAAGTATTCTAGAAATCTGTTAGTAAGAATTTTCGAAGAAGATCTATTGAAAACCGTTAACAACTTTCTAGAAAATTTTACTATAAAAAGCATTTTAAAATCGTTAATGGTTTAAACTTAAAAAAAAAAACTTCTGAAGATTCTAAGAAAAGAAAAAAAAAAAAGAAACACGCTAGAGTATGTTAAAATGTTACCAAAAAGTTGTTAAAAAACTTTTTAAAAAAGGTTTTAAAAATTGGTTTAGAAATTTTCTACAAAATTGAATTTTCCTTTTAAAATTTTAGAAAAAAAGAAACTAAAATTGGTAAAAAAAAGTATAACTTATGAGAAAGATATTAATATTAGGTGAAGATTTGGGAAAAACCGTTAAAAACTTTCTAGAAAAAAGTTTTAAAAATCATTAACTAGAATATGAAAAACTGTTAACATTTTTATATTTAATAAATTTGGAAAACGCTTTTTAAATTTGTTCAGAAAGTTTCTAAAAAAAATTACTTCACACACTGTTTTTAAAATTTTACAAAATAAGAAAATTGCGATCGGTAAAAAAAATAATAACAAACGGAAAACATATAAATATTAATTTATAAAAATTGAAATTTTAGAAAAAATAACACATAAATATCTATTTAAAACAGTTAAAACTTTCCAGAAAAGCCTTTTTTTATAATTAGCTTAAAAATAGTTATATTTTTAAGAGAAATAATTGTAAATTTTTCAAAAGTCTATCGAAAAAATAATAACACTCGTTAACATCCTTAAATAATTAAACTTAAAAATAATATTAAAATTAATTCAAACTTTATCAAAGGAAGAAGTTAAAAATCTTGTTTTTATAAAAATCTTTTGTTGAATTTTCTAAAAGGAAAAGAAAGAAAGAAATCATTTGGAGTTTTCTAGATAAAAGAAAACAATTTAAGCAAGAAAAATATGAAAATCTGTTAAAATTTTACCAAAGAAAATATAATTTTTATTTAAAAAAGAGTTGAACTTCCAAAAAAGTTTTCTAGGAAAAGGACAGTTTAATCAAAATATATGTATGTATATAAGAATTTTTTTTAAATCTTTTTAATAATCTTTTTAGTTAAAGTTTAACAATCAAGAAATAATTTTTCAAGAAAAAATAACTTTGCTTATAGGTTTTAAAATATGACATAAAAAAATTGAGATTTAAAAAAATATAAAATATTATCTTAAAATGATAAAAAATTTTGAAAAATAAAAATAAAATCTAATAAAAATAAAAACGAATTTTTCAACTGTTTTTCTTAACATTTAACTGCACAAGTCAAAATTCAAATGATTTCTCGCGAAAGTTTTAAACGGTTTTCAATAGATTTTATTGAAAACCGAATTTCGACTTGTGCAGTTAAATGTTAAGAAAAACAGTTGAAAAATTGGTGAATTAAATCTTTTTTAAAGTAGTTAAAATTGTATCAAAATAATTATAATAATTGAGGGTATTAAAATAAAGAAAACACATCAAAACTTTTCTTAAAAACTCTTGAAAGGATCGACTAAGAAAAAAGGTGGAAACTTTATGTATAAATTTAAACAATAAACAATTGAAAATATATTTTATAAGTTCACTTACAATAAGTAAAATTACATAAAAAATATTAACAGTTAAAATTGAAAATCCAAATGAAAAATAAGCTAGTGAGTAATAACCTACTGAATGTATTAGAAAACTAATTAGTTTGAAATTTTACCACTTAGAAAATAGTCGAAGATATTTTAAAAAACTGTTTTATTTTAGAATTTTTAACGTTATTGTAGTATATGTTAAAAATTGTAAACAAATGAAGCTGTATAAGAATAAAAAACAGATTCTCAAATAACAGTTTTAAAAGAGTAGCAATTTATTATTGATGATGAAAGCCATTACTTAATGATACATCTTGGAATCAAGAATTTTAATATTTCTAATTGATTATCTGTCTGAGAAAAAAAAAACAATAGTTTTTCTTATAATAGTTGAAATTTTATTGCAGCAAAAAAAACAAATCGTTATTTACACCTGGCAGCAGGTAACCACGTGCGAATAACAAGTTGCCTATAACGACTTTTCGTTTGAAAAAAAAATCGCGTAACACATTCATTTATTCACTCGCCTCGTTCGTTTGATGACACCGCAAACTATAAACGATAACAACACGATTTGCATACATCAACAATTAAATTACTTTCAACCGGACTTTGCGCACCTGAAATAAACAGCAGAAAACAATTATCTCCCCGCAGGATTCATTCTCGTCGCGTCCGTCCTTATCGCCTCTACATCGACGGTATTTGCTCAACTAGCGAACAATAGCTACAAAAAGCATCATTAAGCACATGTGACTCCTACGTAACTAATACACACATACACATAAGTAAGTGTACGCACGATAAATATAGAGCTGAAGCATCTTATTTTAGTCGTGCTTCTGCACTGCGTTGGTGCACTCGATTTTTTCGGTGGTGCGAAACCTTAATTATTATTCACGTTATCAGTGCGAATGGCACCGTTTCAGCCATATCTGTGTCCAATTTGAGTTCAACCAGTTTTTCGAAATTTCATTTTTGCTATCGCCCTTGGCTAAATAACATCAGGTAAATTGATAACGTAAAAAACGACCTTGCATTTTGTACCTGGTTTACTTGTTTTACACCATGAGTCGCGAGTGTTGATTTGATTTAATTAATTGTGTATGATGAAGAAGTTTTGCAATAAAATAAGTAATCAACAATGGAGAGTTTCTGTTCCGAATATCAACTCGAGTATATTTAGGAAATCGCCAACGAGTTTGAGCGTAGACGAGGGCCAAAAACGGATATCCACGGGGTGTTATAATTTGGAAGCGGCGCAACAGGAATACGATTTGAAAGGAACGGTCAGTCAGCACAGTGTGTGTATCAGTAGTTCGGATTCGGAAGATGATTTCGAAGATGCGGCCAGTAAACAACAAGTGGATGATTTGTATACGGAAGTCGAGGTGGTGAAGAGGGTCGAATCGAAAACGTTAACCGAGTGCAATAATAAGTACGAGTACGATGTGCCAAAAATTAGTTTTTCGTTTTTTGAAAATGGCAACACGGTCATTCGTCATTTGGGTGATGATGGTAAGCCGCTTCCTCTCGACGAGAGTAAAAAACATAAAAGCGAGGTCAAAATTGTACTCTCTCCACCAGCACCGTCGCAAATAATTGATGATACCGTGGTGATTAAATCGGGTAGTGATCCAAATATTTCACATTCTGTTAATGATGAAGAGGAAGATGATGGGTTTTACAAGGTGCCCAAAAGCATCAACCAAAATCGATTATCGAAATCTTTGCACGATTTCAACTCGGATGAAGTGAACCTGTGTTTATCGCCCTCCGATGACGAGGACATCGAGCACATTTCCTGCAGTCAGGTGATCGTGGAGCAACCGGAAGACTCCCCATCGAGAGACTCGGTGGAAATGGAGTATTGCAAAGCGCGCAGTAAGTTACCGGCAGCGTTTCGGCGCGTTTCACTGCTGCGGAGTCCCCGCGGCAAGGCGGTCGACAAGTGGGCCAATTTCAAAACCAAATTCAGCAAAATCATGGAGGAGCACTCCGGCCAGCAGCGAGTCGGTGCGTTCGCCGATAAGGAGAAGATCGTCATCAACATCGAGGAGATGTACAAGAGCTCGCGCGACAAGTGCAAGCGGATGCTGAAGAGCACCGGGAAGATGTTCAAGCAGCGGCGCGATCAAGAGAACGTCGATCCGAATTCGGACAGTTCCTCGCGAATCGTCAAGAACGACGCGTTCTTCGCGAGGGTCGAACTGAAAGCCAGCGACATTGAGTACGTGTTTGATAAGGACAAGGAGGAGAATCCGGGTGGGACGGTTTGCGGGAAGGAAAGTGAGTGCGTTTCTAGTCGGATGGAGGCGACGGTGGTGGACGAGGGGAAGAAGGATGAGTTCGATTTGAAGTCGATTAAAAATGGATTTAGGAAAAGTCGGGTGCAACTAGAGGTAAATTAAAAAAAATTTTTTGCTATATAAAATTATGATCTTTCCGTAATAATATTGTTTAATTACTTTGAAACTGTAAAATGTTCACATTTGAACACTGAAAATTTTAATCCTAAAGCTGTTCTAATCTAGGTATTTGTAAACCTGTATGTCATAGTGTGTGCAAATATTTAAGATATACCTTACGTCACCTGTGTGTTATCAAAGAGTTGATTAGTTTCCAGGTAAAAAAAAAATTGAATGCGTTCCTAAGTTATCGCTAAATACTTTACGTAGTAGTTATTGGCAATGAAACAATGATGTATTAGTACTAGTAAACAAAACTATGGCCATGGATTGTTACAGAATAGTTTTAAAAAATCCCACAAATTAAATTTTATATATTCAATTTATTAATTAGCAAAGAGATAATAATTATATATTTACAATTCACTAACTTATTTTTATTATATCTTTAAAATGTGTTATATTAGAGTATACTCTAGTTTGTTCCCAAGGTCATGTTTCAGAATGATGATACTTAACAAACCACTAGAAACATTTCTTCAAACTTATATTTTCTTTCGCGTATATTTCGAATAAAAGTGATTATATAATTAGTGGTTTTAATTTCATATGTTTTATTAGTGTTTATCATAATGGTACAACATACATTTTGAAATTAACAAGAAAATTATGAACAGAGAACTAAAATTTCCTTTTAATTTATTTTGTTAACTTTATACTTACTTTTTATATTATTTGCGCTACAATTGTAAATTTAAAATATTTAACTAAAAACCTCCCTTCTTCTTCTTACGACAACTTTCTTCGTTATAAATCTCCGTTATTTTATTTTACACATCTTTTAATAAGATTTAATTTCATAATATTAATTATTAATTTTAAATCTTTATCTCTTAAGAGTTCCCTGTTTCTCCCAAATCTTAATATATTTCTCTCTCTTGATTAGATATCTACCTTCAAAATCGCTTAGATGTATTTACTAAAATTTTCATTTCTTCCTCTTATTAGAACTTTCTTTCACATAAATCTCTTTTACGTTCTTTGAGAGATCTTCTTTTTTGAATTGCTCGCTTTTAATTTGATGTAGTCTCTTAATTTTAAGTTTTTATAACTTTTAGATCTTTATCTCTTATTCTCTTCAATCTTATTATATTTTTATTTCCTGATTAGATCTCTACCTTCAAGACCACTTAGATATCTTTACTAAAATCCTCCTTTCTTCTTCTTATAAAAACTCGCTTCCTCATAAATCTCTTATACCTACATTTAGAGGTCTCATCTCTTGATTAGCTTTAATCTTTCAATTTTCAATATTTATAACTTTCAAATTTTTATCTTCAAAATTTCCCTGTTTCTCTTAAATCTTAATATATTTCTCTTTCTTCATTAGATATCTACCCACAAAACCTCTTTACTATCTTTACTATGATTCTCATTTCTTCTTCTTATGGGAATTCTCTTCTTCATAAATCTTCTTTGCACTCCTTTCGTGATCTTCTTTCTTAGATTGCTCTCCTTCAATTAGAGTTTCTTCAATTCCATTCTTTTAGCTTTCAAATCTTAATCTCTTAGAGTTTACTGTTTCTTTTAAATCTTAATATATTTCGCTTCCTTGATTAGGTCTCTACCTTCATAATCTCTTAGATATCTTTACTAAAATTCTCATTTCCTCTTCTTGTGAGAACTCTCTTCCTCATATATTTTTTTAACTCCTCTCTTGGATTGTCCTCTTTTAATTAGATTAAATCTCTAAGTTTTCATCTTTTACAACTTTTAAATCTTTATCTCTTAGAGATTTCTGTTCCTCTTAAATCTCAATATGTGTCCCTTCAATTTTATATCTTTGTTGATTAGGAGAAGAAGAGAAGCGAAGCTAATAAGGAATAAAGAATAAAATTCTCATTTATTCTTCTTGTAAGAACTTGTTTCCTCACAACTTTCCTTTGCCTTTATTTAAAGATCTCCTCTCTTGGATTACTCTCTTTCAATTATATTTAATCTCTTTACTTTTAAAATGTTTACCTCTCAGCGTTCTCCGTTTTTCTTAAATCTTAATATATTTCTCTTAAATATATCTTTGTAATGGTCAGACCTCTACCACAAAATCTCTTAAAAATCCTTACTAAAATTCTCATTAAACTTCTTATAGAAATCCTTTTCCACATAAATAACTTTTACTACTTATCTGAGATCTCTTGGATTGCTCTTTTTAATTAGATTTAAGTCTTTCTCATTTTTAAAAACTTCAAATTTTTACCTTTTTCTTATAAATTTTATTGAATTTCTCTGAGATATTTCTCTTTCTTGATTAGATCTCTACTTCCAAGATTTCTTTGATATCTTTTCTAAAATTCTCTTTTCTCATTCTTATGAAAACTCCCTTCCTCATAAATCTCTTTTACCTTCTTTCAGAGTTCTTCTCTCTTTAATATCTCTCTTTCCATTAGATTTAGTCTCTTAGTTTTCATTTTGTATAATTTTGAAATATTCATCTCTTGTAGTTTCCTGTTTTCTTTTTAATTTAATATATTTCTGTTAAATTTTTCTCTTTCTTGATTAGATTTTTATCGAAAAGATTTCTCAGATATCTTTACTGAAAGTATCCTTTCTTCTTATGAGAACTCTCTTCCTCGCACATTTCTTTTACTTTCTATTGAAGAACTCCTCTCTTGGATTGATAACTTTCAATTATTTCTTAGAGTTTCCTGTTTCTCTTAAATCGTACTATATTTATCTTTCTTGATTAAATCTCTGACTTTAAAATCTCTTAGATATCTTTACTACAATTATCATTCTTTCGTTATAAATCTATTTTACTTTCCCTTATAGATATCCTCTCTTGGATTGCTCTCTTTCAATTAGGTTTAATTTCCTAATTTTTATTTTTTATAACCTTTCAATCTTCATCTCTCAGAGTTCCCTGTTTGTCGTAAATCGTAATATATTTTTCTTTATTGATTGAATTTATATCCCCAAGATCTCTTAGATATATTTAATAATTTCTTCTTTCTATAAGAAGTCTCTTTCTCATAAATCTCTTTTACTTTCTTCTAGAGATCTCCTCTCTTGAATTCTTCTTTTCATTCTTTGTAATCTTTAAATATTCATCTCTAAGAGTTTTATGTTTCTTTTAAATTTTTATATATTTCTGTTAAATATTTCTCTTTCTTGGTTAGATCTCTACTACGAAGATTTCTTAGATATCTTTACTGAAATTATCACTTTTTCTTATGAGAACTCTCTTCTTCGTACATTTCTTTTACTCTCTATTGAAGATTTCTTCTCTTGGATTGATCTCTTTCAATTATCTCTTACAGTTTTTTGTTTCTCTTAAATCGTAATACATTTATCTTTATTGATTGCATCTCTATCTCCAAGATCTCTTAGATATATTTACTAATTTCTTCTTCCTATAAGGAGTCTCTTTCTCCTAAATCTCTTTTATTTTCATCTAGATAATTCCTCTCTTGGATTTCTCTCTTTCAATTAGATTTAACTATTTAGTTTTTAGTTTTAACTAACTTTTAAATCTTTATCTCTTAGAGTTTCCTGTTTCTCTTAAATCTTAATATATTACTCTTGAAATTTTCGCTTTCTTGGTTACATATCTACCCACAAGATGTCTTTACTAAAATGCTCTTATCTTCTTTCTTATGACAACTCTCTTCCTCATAAATCTTCTTTCTTTCCTTTTCCTCTTTTGGATTGTTGTCTTTCAATTAGTTTTAGTTAATTTAAAAAGATATAACTTGGAAAATCTTTTCTAAATCTTTACCTCTTAGAATTTCCTGTTTCTCTTTAATCGTAATATTTTTCTCTTAAATATTTCTCTATCTCTCTTATATTTTCTTAATATATGTCTTCAAGATTTCTTCTTCTTAACTTATTCTCTCTTATAGATCTTTCACTAACTTAGATGTCTCTTTCTCTTTTATATCTTCCTCTTTTTCTCTGTGTAAATCTGTCTTATTTCCTCAGTTAATATTTTAATATATTACTTATGACTAATATTTCTCACATTACTTCTCTATGACTCCTATCAACATCTTTCAGACCTATTTTCTTTCTCTTTCTAAAATAATTTAAAATATTGTACTAAAGGCCTCTCTTAAATCTGTAATTTATTCTCTTATTAAATCTCTGTATCTTATAAATCTCTTTTAAATTTTAATAGAATCCCCTTATCCTATAAATATTTCTCACTAAGATGTCTACATTTTAAATTCCCTTCCTTGAATTTCTCGCTTTGATTTGTATCGTCGTGTACGTCTCTTACTTTCCTTTCATTATAACTTTCTTATCACTCTTTATTTCTTAAATCTAAATATATTTCTCTTAAATATCTGTATCTTCTATAAATCTCTATTCCTGAGATCTGGGAATCTTCTAAATGTCTATATCTGAAATCCTTATCTCTTACAGATATTCCTCTATTTTAGTTCTTCCTTCGTCTTTTATATCCTCTTCTCTATTTGAGTGCATCCTTCCTTAGTTAGAGAAAGTAATTAATAAATCTCAGTAGATTTTTATATATTAGATTTCTTATTTTACTTGTGACTTAAACCTTTTTCTCTTTATGTGATCCCTATCAACATCGATCAGACTTTTCTCTTTTTTTAATTAGATATCTTCCTCTTTCAGAACTTCCGCGTTTTTTTTAATTTCTCTCTATTAGATATTATTTCTATAAAATATTTCTGGATCATAAATTGTTTGTTCTATCTCTTGGGTTCCCCTTTCTTCTGCATATTAATCTTATAGATAATTTCTATATTTTTCGTGTCTTTCGTTTATACCTGTTTCAATCTCACAATTCTCGTAGATTATAATATATTCTTTTAAACAAGACATTCTTTAATAATTGGAAAAAACACGAATATATTTCGTAAATGTACACCAACCTAAAGGACTTTCTTAAACTTTTTTTAAGACTTTCTTTCTCAATTAGATCTCCTCTTTTAAGGTTTTTGGCTCTCTATCTCTCTCTCTCACCCATACATATACATATATACACGCAGATATCTCTTTTTCCTTTTATCTCTTCCTTTCTTTTAAATCTTTATAATTGGAAATCATTTTTTTTTTCTCATTTTTTTTTATAGATTCTTACTCCTAGATCTTATATTTTGATATGTATTCATCAAATCTCTCTTTCTCTCGCTTAGATATTTCCTGTTTCTCTTAAATTTTAATATATTTCTCATAAATATATGTTTTTTTTGTTTAAATCTCTATTCCTAAGATCTCCTTCTCTTTTATATCCTTCTCTTTGTTTGAATCTGCATCTTTCCCTCATTACTTTCTTTCTACTAAATCTCTCCCTCTCATTATTAAATTTGTATATTTTAGATTTCTTATTTTACTTATGACAAACATTTCTCTCTCTATGGTCATTCTTAACATCACTCAGACTCTCGTCAATAAATATCAATTAGATATTTTCTCTTTTTTTTTAATCTCTCTATTAGGTATCATTCTTACTTAAATGTTTCTTCTTTAGATATTTCTACCAAATCTTTCTCGTTCATATCGCTGCATCGCAGATTTCCTTTTCTATCTCTTAGATTCCTTTATCTTCTGCATCTTAACCTCTTGGATAATTTCTATTTCTACTTCTCTTATAATTTTCGTGTCTCTTTCGTTTATGCCTGTTTTAATCTCACTGCTTCTCGTAGATTAAAAATGATATTATGTTCTTTTAAGAAATCGTCTCCTTTTCACTTAGATTTTTGGCATTAAGGTTTTTTGCTCTTTCTAGCTCTCTCTCTCTCTCACACACACACATCCTTTTCTTTTCAATTTTTCATTTCTTTTAGATCTTTATTATTAAAAATAGTTTTTCTTTCCTAATTTCTTCCTTAATTACACAATCATACTCCCAGATCCATTTCATCTTTTGATATGTATTTATCAAATCTCTCTTTCCATCTTAGATATGTCATCCTTTTAGATATATCTCTATTTCTGTTAGATTCTTCTGTCTCTACTTAAGACCTGTTTTAATCAATTTCTTTTCCGGTTTTATGAATTTTGCCAGATTTTTAGATTTCTAGAGCTTTCCAGATTTATTTTTCATATTTTCAAAAATTGCTTTAAGGGTTGAAAACTTTGGCAGCAATTTCTTATTTCTTTTCTAGATTTGAAAAAGTTGCCAAATTTCTAAAATTTATAGCAAAATCAACTCTCATCTTTAGAAATTCCTTTGATAGATTAAGAATTTTCCGACATTTTATATTTAGATTTCTAGAGTTTAATCTAATCTCAAAATAATAATACTTTTCTCTTTTAGATTTCTTTGAAGAGCCCCTACACACACACCTTTTTTTCTTTTTCTTTTTTTCTCTTATAAATTCTAAGTTACACTCTCTCACTCCTCGATTCGTTTCCACATTTGATATGTCTTCTTCAAATCATATCCTCTCAAACCTATTGGCTTGAGTGTTAAGTCATTTCGGTTCCAACCAAGTTTACACTTGTATTCTTAACTAATTATCTTTAGTCAAAGCATCTAACTTAAATATCATCTGACAGAAGATACTTCAATTGTCATTAAAGAAAGTAAGTGAATGATTTTGTTGTCGTCGTAAAGTATTGGTCGAAAGATGGACAAGCAAACTGAGGAATGTCGCTATGTTTTACTGATTTACTTCAGAAAAGAGAAAAAATGCAACGCATACCCATAAAAAGTTGTGTGTTGTATATTGTAAATATTGCTTAACATAATGCCAGTGACAGAATTCGTTTGAAAAAATCTGTTCTGGTAATTTCAATGTCAAAGGTGCGCCACGTTTAGTAAGGTCAGTTGAAGTTACGATAAAATAAATAATCGAAACAACCCATCGTTACATGACTCGAGGGGTGCAGAAATATAAAACATTTCTCAAACGGCTGTGGAAAGATATTTGCACAAGCTGGGATATGTTAGTAAACTCAATAGATGGATTCCACATGAGCTCAAAGAAATTTATTTAACAAAGCACATAAACGTCTGCGACAAGTTCTTGAAAAACAATGAAAAAGATCCATGTCTCAAACGTATTATCACTGACGATAAGAAATTGATAGTTTACTTCAATGTCGTGCGAAAACGATCATGGTGCAAGCCCGTTAAACAAGCTGTAACCACTTCAAAAGCAAATATCCATCAAAAGAAGGTTAAACTCTCAATTTGTCCGGATTACAAAGTCGTCATGTATTTTGAGCTGCTACTATAGAACAAAGCCATCAATACGACTGTAACTACCGCCAATTGGACAAATCGAATGAAGTCATCGAGGAAAAGCCACCAGAATTGGCAAATCGTAAGGGTGTGGTGTTCCACCATTCAGAAGTTGCTGGAGGTTGGATGGGATTTGATGGACCATCCACCATACTTACCAGACCTTGCGCCGTCCTATCACTATTGGTTTTTATTTTTGCAAAACTCCTTGAATGCTAAACAATTCAATTCAGCCCATGTATTAAAGTACCTGCTTATTTTTTTTTGCTGAGAAAAGCCAGAAGTTCTTTGATGCTACCCGAAAAATGGCAAAAGGTCATCGAAAACAAGGGTCAATACATAAAGGATTAAAATTATTTCTTTCTATAAAAAAATCTGTCTCTATTTAATTACATTTTTATGTCTACCTTAAACTGTTTCTCTTTCTCTCTCCTTTTAGATATGTATTGGCTATTTCTCTCAATGTAATCTCTCTAAATATCTGTAGCAGATTTATCTGTTTCCCTTAAATTTCTCCCAACTTTTAAGCTTCTTTCATGCTCTATCTCATTTAACCCTTTTTAGATTTTTTTCTAAATATTTATTTATAACATCTTTGGTATTCTTTCTAAAAAAATACATACAAGAAACAAATTACAAAAAACCTACATAAAATTTTGTACGAAAGAATCACGGGCGGAGTTCACAATACTTTTCTGCCTCCTTAAATTTATCTATTTTCATTTATCCTCAAAATTTTCTCTGCCTAAGAGATTTCTCTCTCTTTCTCTCTACATATTTCATTTTTTTTTTCGTTTAAAATCTGTATGAGATCTATCTCTGTTAAAGATTTCTCTATATCTTTTTAACTATTTGACTATTTTAGATCTCTCTCTCTATTGTGAATATTTTCTCCGATTTTCTTAAATCTTTCTCCCTTTATCTGTCAATTTCATTTGTACTGGATGCTATGGATTTTATTAGGTAAAAAATTGATAAACACTTGGATTCTTTCCCGAGTAAACGCAGTAAACATAAAAAAAATCAGTGAGACAAATCAAGTATTTATTAATTATTTACCTATTATTTCATACTGTTTCACCAAGATATAAGTGAGAAAATTATTCAAGAAAAACTATGGATTTAATTTTATGACTAATGTCATTAATTTATTATAAATAAATACACTGAACATCTTTTATTTATTGCCAATTCATTAGATTTAATCGTGAAAATGGGATTGACGTAGGCGGCAGGTCCTAATTATTATCAACCTTGGCACATTGACACAGGCGAAGAGAAGTATATTTTTAGCAACTCTATTTTTTCCACGTTGCATCATTGTATACATAAAACTATCAACAGTAATAGTTACAAACTACTTTTTCAATTATGCGTGTGATAACGATGATAATATTGCAAATGCAATTTGAGTTTATTCAGAAATTCGTTCTTAAGTGAAGTTAAAAAATAGTTTGTGGTATTTTTTTTTAAACAAAATGTACCACCAAATAAACGCCGACAACATTCAAAAATTGTTAGTGTTTAATTCCAAGTTTTTGAATGTATTCTTTTAATAATTTATAATCATCAAGTATGTCATATATTATAAGAAATTGCATTACAGACAAACAACGCAATATGGTTATCACCTAAAAGTCCTTGAATTGACTAGTTTAAAACGCTGCATTCTGTTAATTAAAAGTAATTTGTTTGTAAAAAGCAATTATAGTGATTTAATTTATTTTCATTTTGTAAAACAAAATAAAAACAATATAAAAGTAATAATTGGAATTAATCATTCTATTTCTACATTATTAAAATGTAAAAACTACAATATTTCTTGAATCACTTTCTCATTTATCACTTGGTGAAACATTTTGAACTATTACTAATGAAGGTTTAAATTAAATTACACTTGGAAAAAAAAATTGTGAAACAAACCAAGTGTAATTTAATTTAAACCTTCATTAGTAATAAAAACTACAAAAACCAACTAGCAGTTAAAAATAAAAAGAAACCTAATTTAGAGCTAAAATTGATAATATTGCTCTCTAGTTAAAAATTAAAAATAACACTAGTAAAATTTGTTCATGTCACTAACTTTATTTTTTTCTTAGTGACTATAGTTTCTACACAATTTAGCTAGTAATTATCAAACTAATAGTTATTTAAAGTAATAAAAAATGTATTACAAAGTGAAAGCCTCTACAATCCCGGGAATTTATAATAAAATAATATTTCTAAATTGATACTAGACACAATTCATAATAAAAAAACCAAACACTTTGAATCGCGCATTTTGGACCTAAGCCAATTTTGCAATCGAGCCAAAACTTTAAACGTCCAAAAAAATAGAATATCACATATAAGACATAAATAATGCGCCAGACGTATTTATTCGTGTCATGAAAATGCCAACCGAAATAAGAAAACAAAAAAATAATCACACCTCACGGTCAACAGCAACGTGCGGCATAATCCTTTCAGGACGAAGTAATTACAAAACACTTGATAATCCTGCGAGTATTAATGGATGTGATACAGTAGATATAGATTATTAAGTCTGTAAGGTTATTTCCCAAGATAATCAACAGCCTTCGGTGGAATTTCTGAATCGATTGAAACGGAATCGTGAACGAAGAGTTCTTGGGCGCGTTGATTTATTGTATGTGTGTGTGTGATAATTTACCATATGTGCGAAAGGAAAGTGCGATTACGTCTTGAGTAATTTGTAAAACGTTAAAAATTTAGATTATTTTATTGATAAGGCTAATTAATTGGTTTTTAATTAATCGATCAGTGTCTTCAAGGATCTTTTATTTATTAGTGGATGTTTTCATTATAATTTAGGTGAAGGAGAGTGAATTCGTGCCAAGAATTTCGGAAATTTTGGTCTGAAAAGAGGATTATAATCCAAATATAAAATTTTACTGCCATAAGTTTTTGTTGACAATGTATAATCAACATGAAAGTTGTAATTCAAAATTTATTTTATTTATGAATAATGAAATATTGATTAAAACACTTAAAATCCTTTCTTTTTCTTGTGGTCGTTTTGTGTCCGAAATTAATCTGTCTACAAATAAAATAGTCGAAGTGTTTTAATCAAGTGAAGCCTCTAGTATTTCTTGAATAACTTTCTCACTTATATCTACTGTTGATTTTTAGCGACTAAACCTTTCATAATCAGAAACACCTTACTTACTTCTATATTACAGAGAGAAGATATAATCAAACATTTTGAAGAACGACGTCTAATTGTAGGAATAGAATGGAGAACAAATATTTATTTATTTATTTATTTATTGGTGCGTTACTACAAACAAAAATATCTAATCAGAAGTTTGTAGAATATGAATAGAATTACATAGAAATCCAAAAAAAGTTTTGATTACACAGAAGACAATATGAGTTTAAAGAATTAACAAAAATCAAGAAAACCAACAGATCTTGTCTATAAAAAAAAGAAAAGAAATCTTATAAAATATACAGGTTTTATACTCAAAATTCACTTGGTTTGTTTCACTAATAATTTCCAACTAGATTCTTGATAATGGCGTTATGACGAAACTAAAATTTAAAAAAATATTAGTGAAACAAACTAAATGGATTTTAGAAAGAAATAAGGAAAACTGTGAATGCAAACTAAAAATGCTTTACGTTGAAAGGATATGAAATTGAAGAAACAAAATAACTTAAACAAGCACGAATTTCATAAAAAAAAGTGTAAAATGTAAGAAAATTAAACAAAAAGAATCAGGTTTCAACTGTTTCTTCTTTTTTTCAACAGCATTAACAATTTTGTAATAGGGTTTTAATTTTGATAATTGGTTTAATGTTTTTTTTTAATAATTTGTTTATTTCCTAGAAAATTCTTTTGTTCTTTTAAAAAAAATTTTAATTCTTTTTGATAATTATAATCTGCAAATTTTAAGAAAATTATACACATTTTTGTAAATATTTCAACTGGTTTTTACTTATTCTTTTATTATTCATTTTTTTTGTAAAAACAATTATTTATTTTTGTTTTTTTAATGATTTTCATTTGGTTTTTATTTGTTATTTTGGAGCAAATCTATATTTTAATTATTTTTTGATAATTTTAACTGTTTCAAAATAATGGCTTATATAGCAAAAATTCAATTGATTTTTGATTATTTTTTCAGTGAAATACGAACTGTTTTTTCTTGTTGGAAAATTCTTTTTTTTTATGAAATATTGCTTACTGTTTTGTTTTCAGGAAATGCGAATTGATTTTTTAACTAACTGTTTTTAATCGAAATTTATTTATTTTTAAGCGACATTTTAATTCGTTTTTAGTTCTTCGATTTTCTGTTTTAAGTAATTTCTCAATTAACAAAGATTCAATTGTTCTGTGTTCTGTTTTCTTGCAAATTTTCAATTGTTTTTTATTCAAACATTTTTTTTCCATCTGTCTGTCATCTTCTATCTGTCTTCAGCCTACGGTATGCTGCCTTCTATTTACGGTCTTCTGTCTTCTGATTTCTATTTTCTGTCATATTTTTTTTGTCATCTGTCTGACATATTCTATTTGTCTTTTGTCTACGGCCTTCTAGGTACGTTCTTCCGACTTCTTTCTTCTGACTTCTGTCATCTGTCTTCTTCTTTCTGTTTTTTGTCATCTGTATATCATTTACTATTTGTCTTCTGGTTACTGTCTTCTGGCTTCTATTTACGTTCTTCTGTCTTCTTACTTCTGTCATCTGTTTTCTGACTTTTGTTATCTGTCTTCTGACTTTTGTTATCTGTCTTCTGACTTTTGTCATCTGTCTTCTGCCTTCTGTCTTTTATCATCTGTCATTTACTATAAGTCTTCTGTTTACTGGCTTCTGTCTTCTATTTACGTTCTTCTGACTTCTGTCATCTGCTTTTTGTGTTTGGCCATCTGTCTGTCATCTACTATAAGTCTTCTGTTTGCTGTCTTCTATTTACGTTTTCTAGGAAATTATTTTGTCCTTTTGAAAAAATTTCATTTTTTTTGATAATTTTAATCTATTTTTTAGCAAACTGCAATATTTTTCTTTGCTAGTAAAATTTTTAGAAAATTATACATTTTTGGAAATATTCAACTCGTTTTTACTTGTTTTTCATGTTTTTTTTGTAATAACTGTTATTTTATTGTTATTCATTTAATGATTTTCATTCGGTTTTTATTTGTTATTCTTAAGCAAATCTATATTTTAATTTTTTTTTTTGATAATTTTAACTGTTTTAAAATAATGACTTATATAACAAAAATTCAATTGATTTTTGAATTTTTTTTAGTAAATCATGAACTGATTTTTTTTTTGGTGGAAAATTCTATTTTTTAAAAATTGTTTATTGTTTTTTCTTTTAGGAAAAGTGAATTGCTTTTTTAACTCGCTGTTTTAAATCGAAATTTATTTAGACAGTTTTCAACTGTTTTTAAACAACATTTTTATATATTTTTTTAAATTTATTTCTAGTTCGTCGTTTTTAATCAATCAATCAATTTCATCTGTTTTAAGTAACCTCTCAATTAACAAAGGTTCAATTGTTTTGTGTTGCAAATTTTCTATTGTCTTTTTTTAAACAACAAATGTTTATTTTTTATTTTAACGATTTTTAAGCAATGGTTTTTTGATTTTTTTAAGATTGTCATTTGTTTGTTAAGATATTTTCCAACCATATTTAAATATCCGCTTATATTTTGTAAGATTTCAATTGTTTTCTGGCATATTTTCAAATGTTTTTTATTCAAAGATTTATTTTGCCATCTGTCTGTCATCTACTACCTGTCTTCGGTCTACGGTATTCTGTTTTCTATTTACGGTCTTCTGTTTTCTGATATCTATTTTCTGCCATCTGTCTTCTGCCTTCTGTCTTTTGTCATGTGTCTAATATATTCAATTTGTGTTCTGTCTACGGCCTTCTATTAACGTTCTTTTGTCTTCTGACTTCTGTCATCTGTTTTCCGCTTTCTATCTTTTGTCATCTGTCTATCATCTTCTATATGTATTCTGTTTACTGTTTTCTGTGTTCTGTCTACTATTTACGTTCTTCTAACTTCTGTCACCTGTCTTTTGACTTTTGTCATCTATCTATCATCTACTTTCATTCTTGTCTTCTGACTTCTGTCACCTGTATTCTAACTTTTGCCATCTGGCTATCATCTACTATATGTCTTCTGTTTACTGTTTTCTGGCTTCTATTTCCGTTCTTGTCTTCTGACTTCTGTCGCCTGTTTTCTGATTTTTGTCATCTGTCTTCTAACTTTTGTCATCTGTTTTCTGACTTCGTTATTTTATTATCTGTCTGTCATCTACTATAAGTCTTCTGTTTACTGTCTTCTATCTTCTATTTACGTTCATCTCTCTTCTGACTTTCGTCATCTGCTTTCTGTCTTTTGCACATCTGTCTGTCATCTATAAATCTTCTGTTTGGTGTCTTCTGTCTTCTTTTTTTTGTTTTTTGTCATCTGTATATCATCTACTATTTGTCTTTTATTTACTGTATTCTGTCTTCTTACTTCTGTCATCTATCTTCTGACTTTTTCATCTGTCTTCTGACTTTTGTCATCTTTCTTCTGCCTTCTGTCTATCTATCTGTCATCTACTATAAGTCTTCTGTTAACGGTCTTCTGTCTCCTATTTACGTTCTTCTCTCTTCTGACTTTTGTCATCTGCTTTCTGTCTTTTGTCATCTGTCTGTCATCTACTATAAGTTTTCTATTTGCTGTTTTCTGTCTTCTGTCATCTGTCTTTTGTCATCTGTCTGACATCTACTATAAGTCTTTTCTTAGCTGTCCTATTTACGTTTGATTTTTGATTTTTTTTCAGTAAATCATATGAACTGTTTTTTTTGTTGTTGGTAAATTCTATTTTATTAAAAATTGTTTATTGTTTTTTTAGAAAATGTGAATTGCTTTTTTAACTAACTGTTTTTAATAAAATAAAAAAATAAAAAATCGAAATTTATTTAGACAGTTTTTAACTGTTTTTAAACAGCATTTTTATATTTGTTTAAATTCGTTTTTAAATCAATCAATCTGTTCAACTGTTTTAAGTAAAGATTCAATTGTTTTTTGTTGCAAATTATCTATTGTCTTTTTTTATTAATTTTTTTTAAACATATTATTTTTATTTTAACCATTTTTAAGCAAATTCTTATTTGATTTTTTTTAAGTTTCTCATTTGTTTTTATTTATTAAGCAAATATATACTTTATTTTTTATTTGTTTGTTGAGATATATTCTGCCTTCAATTGACGGTCTTCTTTCTTCTGATTTATATTTGCTGTCATCTGTCTTCTGCCTTCTGCCTTCTGTCTTTTGTCATCTGTCTGATATATTCTATTTGTCTTTTGTATTCTGTCTACAGCCTTCTAATTACGTTCTTCTGTTATCTGTCTTCTGACTTTTGTCATCTGTTCTCTGCTTTCTGTCTTTTGTCATCTTTCATCTACTATATGCCTTTACTGTTTTCTGTCTTCTATTTACGTTCTTCTGTCTTCTGTCATCTGTCTTCTAAATTTTGTTATCTATCTTCTGACTTTGGTCAACTGTCTTCTGCCTTCTGTCTTTTATCATCTGTCTGTCATCTACTATAAGTCTTCTGTTTATTGTCTTCTATTTACGTTTATCTGTATTCTGACTTCTGTCATCTGCTTTCTGTCTATTGTCATCTGTCTGTCATATTCTATTTGTCTTTTGTCTTATGTCTACGTACTTCTATTTACGTTCTTCTGTTATCTGTCTTCTGACTTTTGTCATCTGTCTTCTGCTTTCTATCTTTTGTCATCTGTCTATCATCTACTATATGTCTTCTGTTTACTGTCTTCTATTTACGTTCTTCTGTCTTCTGTCATATGTCTTCTGCTTTCTATCTTTTGTCATCTGTCTATCATCTACTATATGTCTTCTGTTTACTGTTTTATGTCTTCTACTTACGTTCTGGTCTTCCGACTTCTGTCGCCTGTCTTTTGACTTTTGTCATCTGTCTTCTGACTTTGGTCATCTGTCTTCTGCCTTCTGTCTTTTATCATCTGTCTGTCATCTACTATAAGTCTTCTGTTTACTGTCTTCTATCTTCTATTTACGTTCATCTGTGTTCTGACTTTTGTCATCTGCTTTCTGTCTATTGTCATCTGTCTGTCATATTCTATTTGTCTTATGTCTACGTCCTTCTATTTACGTTCTTCTGTCTTCTGTTATCTGTCTTTTGACTTTTGTCTTCTGCTTTCTATCTTTTGTCATCTGTCTATCATCTACTATATGTCTTCTGTTTACTGTTTTCTGTCTTCTATTTACGTTTTTGTCTTCTGACTGTCGCCTGTCTTCTAAATTTTGTCATCTATCTTCTGACTTTGGTCAACTGTCTTCTGCCTTCTGTCTTTTATCATTTGTCTGTCATCTACTATAAGTCTTCTGTTTATTGTCTTCTATCTTCTATTTACGTTCATCTGTATTCTGACTTCTGTTATCTGCTTTCTGTCTTTTGTCATCTGTCTGTCATCTATTATAAGTCTTGTGTTTGTTAACTGCTGCCTTCTATCGAAAATTTTGGTATCATTTTTTTTAAATATATCTTCATGTGTATTTTGTTAGAAAGAAAGCTAAAGCATAATAAATAATAAATATACGTTCTTCTGTCTTCTGACTTCTGTCATCTGCCTTTTGTCTTTTGTCACCAGTCTGTAATCTATTTTGTCTTCTGTTGCTGTCTTCTGTCTTCTATACGTTCTTCTGTCTTCTGACTTCTGCCTTTAGTTATCTGTCTGTCATCTACTATCTGTTTTCTGTTATGTATTGTATATCATCGATTAATAATATTATAAGACGATTAAAATGAGATGAAGGTTTTTTTATAAAAATCGACCATTTTGAATAAGTGAGGTTAAAATATGTTTTTTTAAATATATTAATTTAATGTACTTTAGATAGAGCAGTTAATATTAACTCAATTGTTGTAGAAAATTCTTAAAATATTGACAAGACTGAGTTTTTAATTGTTATAAGAAAATATATGATAGTTATAATAATTAATTTTAGTAAATTAAGGAATAATGAAGATTAGAAGTTTTTACTAGATTTCTTTAAAATTATATAACCTTTTTTTTATTATTAGATGTTGTCTTCTCTAATTTGTCATCTGTCGTCTGTTATCTGTTAACGGTCAACTGTTATTTGTTATCTGTCATATGTAATCTATTATCTCGTATTTCATCGTTATCCATCGGAATATAATTTTCATATGTTATGTGTCATATGTTATCTGTTAAAACGTGATGTGTTACTTAATTAAAACACAGTTATATTCATTTCTTCACTTTTTGATGATGTGTTATTTTGTAATCTACCATCTGTTTATTGACATCGGTCATCTGTCCAAATACAATTTTTTGATATTGGCGACGAAACGGCTTCAACAATCCTATTCATCATTTTATAAACACTGTTGTAGCTTAAGTTTAATTTTATATGTAGGGTTGGTGGGTGGCCACTATCCCATCCTCTATTTACAAATTATAAATGACGGTTGATTAAAAAAATACGTTAAGAAAAAAATATTTGTAATCAAATTGATATTCAGGAAAACCCTTGTGAATGATTTTTGGGTTTAAGGGTGAGATAGAGGCCACCCACCCACCCTACATATATATTTTTAATTTACCACTGTAGCTGTTTTAGTTTCCAAAAACCAAAAACAAAAATTTATGTAAATGTTGTTAATCGCTTTACAAACACTGTTGATGTTTAAGTTTCATTTCATATAGTTGGGTGGGTGGATATCCACTATTTTATCTACCAATTTTAAATTATAAGCGACGGTTTTCTAATAATAAAGAATAAAATAATTTTAAAGAAAAAATATTTGTAATCCAATTGATGTTCAGTAAACCCTTTTTATCATTTTAGGTTAGAGGGTGGTATAGAGGTCCACCCTAAATATATATTTCCAATGTCACCACTGTAACTGTGAAGTGTTCTATATTATGGTGGAATTATAAGTAAGGAATTTTATTTCGTTCATCATAATACCACTGTAACACTTTTAATTTTCAAAAACTAAAAACTAAAATGTATGTAACTGTTGTTAATCATTTTATAACCTCTGTTGTATGTTAAGTTTCATTTTATATGTAGGGTGGGTGGGTGGCCTCTATCCCATCCTCTAATTACAAATTATATGCGACGGTTTCCAAATTAAAATTTCTTAAACAAAATTATTTGTAATCAATTTCAAATTCAGAAAAACCTTTGTGTTTGATTTTTTATTTGGAGGGTGGGCCAGATGGCCTAAAAAATCTAATAATGTAAAAAACATTTGCCGGAATGTTATGTCAGTAAAACAAGAAACGAGAAATTTTAAATGAAGAAAAAACCATTTGAAAGAAATGCATGAATCTCAAAGAAGTCTAAACAAAATTAATATATTTTTTTAAAATCAAGACGAATCATTACTGAAAAATTCTAGAACCCTAAAAGGTTCTTAGTAAACTGAACTATAAATTGTAGGCAATTTTAAGACTCAAGGAAGATTTAAAGAAAACAAAAACAGAAAAAATTTAAAAGTCTGCCTGCAAGGAAATAAAAAATAAGCGAAAACTACTGGGAATAATAATGCTTGACTGTGAAGAAAAATTGAAGAAAAGAAAGATTAAAATTGAAGAAAAAAACCAGAAAAAACGGTTTGCTCAAAATCTAAAGATGATGATTTACTTCTTAAACTAAAAATAGGAAGAAATAATTAAAAGCAGAAAATTATAATATTATAAGAAAAACTGTATTAAGAAGACAGACTGAATAATTTAAATTAGTAAGAAGAAGAAAACTGAATAAGAAGAATAACTTTGTTTTGCCACAATATAATGTGTCAACTACAAGTCATTCAAGATGTACCACGAAGTAAACGTCTCTAACATCAAATATTGAATGAGAAGATTAATGAAATTTAATCAATTTTAAAAGAAATTGAAATGTAGCGCGTTATCATCAAAATTAGACTTAAACCTTCTTACTGGTCTTTTGATGCTTAACTCTAGCGACGAAGATCACCATGTGTTTTTTAACTAGACCCACTTTGCAAGAGTACGTAACGCAATTTTACATCAAAACGATCTCTCCTCACTCCGCAATACATCAATTAATTAGACGAGAAAAATCTTAATCAATTCAGCAGCGTTGCGAAAATTACGCCAATTAAAATATTTCCCTTTAAAAAAAAGAAAGCTCTGCTTTATATTAGCACATTAACCCGCACAGATTCTTTCATCCCATTGTACCACTTATCTATTTATAGAGCGTACCTTTAAATAATAACCACCCACGTCTAGAACGGGCAAAAAAAACATAACACTCTTTTATTGACTCCGCTGTTTGTATCATCATGCTATATTAATAAACGCGCATCCGAATTAGTGCGTCCAAAAATAACGAATCCCAATTGGACGAGCAAACACAAAAATAGATTTAAATGCCCTCACATTACACAACGCTTTGTTTATAATAGTAATTATTATTATTATAAGTTATATACATACAGCGAAGAAAGTGATAACTAACTTATAATATTAAGTTCTTTTTACGTAAATCAAACACAACAACAGAAGTAATAAGTATTAATTATTATTAATTCCCTAGTCATATTTATCTAAACTGATGAGATACAAAAGATTAAAACCGGTCTATCTTTGTTATTGAAAGAGCAACGATTTCAAACTATAAATGTAAGTTTGAATTCAATAACAAAGATAGATCGGTTTTAATCCTGTGTACCTCATCACTGTAGATAAATATGATTGGGGAATTAATAAGAATTAATAATTATTACTTTTGTTGCTGTATTAATACAATAATTTATTCTTTTACAAGACAGAATTTCCATATATCACTAAAACTGATGCATTATTTATACCCACTATTCATAATTTATTATGTCGTTCAATGCCGTGCGCCATTTGTTGTTGTTTACGAATTTTTCTAATGTCGAAAAAATTCTAAACCCACTCGGGATTTCGTAAGTGGAAGACCTCAAGGAAAAGTCGTTGTCACCTGTTGCCCAAGTCTGTGCGTTTTTGTGGTTTACTTTCGTTTTCGTGTCGATTATAAGTAATTGTGTTTTCGTGCTCTTTGATCGATAGGAAAGGAGGACAGGTAAATATAAACGATTGTTACGTGGCGATAAACAAAAATTTTAAAATATAGACACGACGATGATGTTTTTTACTTATATTTTTGCTATTTGTTCCCCAAAGAAAGTTTATATTTAGTGGAAGATTTTAAATAAAAAGTAAACCATTTATCGAAAATGTGTTTAAAGAAGTTGGTTCATTGGCGTAAAGTTTATATTTAAGATAACCTTTTAGGAAAAAGTTCATAGGGGTTAAATCAAAACTGCGGGGAGGCCAATATATGTCACTTCTCCTGGAGATCATTTTGTCAGTGAAAATTTCACGAACTTCTGGCAGAGACGTGTTGGATGTGTATGATGTTGCTTCATCCTGCTGGAACCATGTATTTTGGTTATAGGCAGGAAAGTTTTGCAATACGGGCACTAAGAAATTTCCTAACATCACCACATAACGCTCCGAATTGAAATACAAACTTTCTTGTGGGGCACACTGCATTAATCACAGAAAACGAAATTGTTAAACACATAAGTATAAAAACAATGAATTATTAAACAATAATAATCTACCATGCATAAAATTATATAACCTAGTAAGATAAACTACGAAAATCAAGACGATAACAGAAAATATAAACTCGCGTACAATCAGTACAAGTAGTTACATGCAATAAACT
The DNA here is from genome assembly GCA_963969525.1 of Ontholestes murinus. Lineage (NCBI taxonomy): Eukaryota > Metazoa > Arthropoda > Insecta > Coleoptera > Staphylinidae > Ontholestes > Ontholestes murinus. The sequence continues at coordinate 80,435,371 of OZ018389.1, read as the reverse complement.
ACTAACATTCAGTTCGTTCCAGTACACCACACAAAGTAGTACAGATCGATTGAAAATTTTTCCTTGGCGTATTTTCAAAACGAAAAACCGGTCGGCAATGTTTACTCTACCGCAATGTTATTAATTTTAAATTCATGTGCGGTTTGTTGTGTAACCGTTTTCATATATCAAATTACCATTTAATGGAGTGCCAATTCGTTACGTGTCGGCGCGATTTGCTCAATTAGCTCAAACAACGGTCGCCATTTAGCTCGGAATGAATGTGCAACTTAAATAAATAATGGTCGCGATAACGGCGGCACTGCCTCCCAAGGATACCGGCGGCGGCGACGACGACGACGACGTTTATTTTCGTAATGGTAACGCTTGCCATCTTCCAATTTAACGCACCACTTTTGATCACTCACGCATCTCAAGGATAAGCTCGTTTTATTAACTAGTTTATATATTTAACGTGCACATTATCATGCGTTATGTAATGAAACTCAAACTGGTTAATATTTTATAGGTGGAATAAAAAAAATACGAATTTCCTCTTTTTTTTTTGTGGGTAATTTCAGTTTATTATATAATTCTTAGGCTATAAAATTAAAATCATTAATTAATTTGCGTCTCTTATATTCAATTATACAAATAAATTTAAAAAAAATCAAAGTAGGCCATGCAAATCATATTGCATGGCAAGACTGATTTCAGAGTAGAAAATTATATTGCCTAGTTTTATTAAACTAAAATCATACTTATTTTATAGTCACATATTTTTTATATTAATATTTAACGACGAATGCGATTATTTAAAGTAACAAGCTCATTTACACACAAATATATAAATAACACTTCGGAAGAACTACGTAGTCGATAGACAAACACTACTACTACTAATTCCAAATTTATGATTTCTTCCACTCAAATGGTTGTTAATGTTATAATAATTGGAGGGTGGGATAGTGGCCACCCACCCACCCTACATATACATATAAATTTAAGCCACAACACTGGCTTTTTCATTTTTTAACAAAGCATGCTAATTTGCTGTGTTTCAAAATGTTTGTTTCATTTAATCGTAAAATTAAAAAATATGTATTGTCCTTGTTATATCTTTCTTTTTTCTCTAATTTGAATTTGGTTTGAACGTATCTTTTAAATTTTGAAACTTTTTTTAGCAAAATTTTATACAGATTTCCAGAGTTTTGTCAATAGTTTTAGAATTTCTAAAAAAATCTCTTTCAAGCTTCAATAACTTTCCAAGATATTATTTATTTTATTGAAAAATTTCTTCTAAAACTTCAAAAGTTTTCCATTATCAGCAAATCTTCATCCAGAATTCTAGGCCTTGAAGATTTGCTGATAATGGAAAACTTTAAAATTTTAGAAAAAAATTTAATGCAATACTGTTTCTAAAATGTGATAAGTTAAAGAATTATCCAAATTTTATAAAAGTAAAGGTAAATTTAAATAAATGGTTTTAGAATTTCCCTAAAAAAATCCCTTCCAAACTTCTAAAATTTTCCAAAATATTGAAATTTTCTTCTGAAATTTTATAGTTTTCTATCGTCAGCAAGTATTCTTCCAGATTTTTAGTGTAGGCCCTGATTAATGCAATACTGTTTTTAAAACGTTATAAGCCACATATAAGTCCTATTTTCCAAGTTTTTATAAATGTAGATTACTTCTAGTAAATTTAGATAATAAAACCAACTAAAGTTTCAGTCGAAGAAAATTCTACGTTTTACAATTAAATTCTACGAGGGCAGTTAATTTTAAAATACAAAAAACAAAAATGGTTTTCCCGAAAATAAATGACAAAGAATGAAAAGCTTATTGGGGCGAAATTAAAAAGAAAACTATCTAAATTTAAGAAATATGACCATATCGCTGACATGAAACATGTGACCTAGGGTTCAACTCTGACAGACGATACACTAAGAGCCATATCATTTGCAAAACAGTTAGAGAAAGCGTTTCAAAAATTAAACTCGTTGCTATGAAACAATGATTTCCAAAGTACAGTAAATGGTTAGCTCAATTCTCGACAAAACCCTCCTGCCCCACCAACCGATAATTCAATAGGTGAGACAGATTATTACATACAACTCTGGTAAAAATTCATCACTTGACCTTGAAAATTCAGATGTTCCTCGATCGTCTTATTACAATCTACAATATCTTTTAAATATACGAAGACATTTGGTACTAATTCTGGTCTAAAAATCTGTTGGGTTTGAGCCGAGTTGTGTAAACTGAAGAGCATAACCATACATTCTTACAATCCTCGACTAGGAACAGTAAGAGCCAATTTTTCACTAGTAGTTTTGCCAAAAAGCATGTTTAGGATCGATAGTTGAAATTAACCGGGCCTTTCACAATTTGATTATAATAGAATTTACTTTATCGAAGCAAAACCTCGCCACTAGATTTCTTTGTCATTACCACAGGAGGAGATCAAGTGTTGGAAAATGGTCGAATTACCTTGAATTTCTACATCTCATCCATGATGTTTTTTGCTTATACGGAGATAAGCTATAGTGCCTCTGCTTTATCGCGTCTCCCGTATTATTTATATGTGGGTTATTTATTCGAATTATCTAATTACCAAAGCTTTAACCTTATATAACTCCTCTATAAAAACACGGGCTACTCTACTTCGCCGAAAATAGTAATGTTTTCTCCACTGGCGAAAATTGCTTTCACTTGCGCAAGAAGAATTTGTAAATTGTCTCTGCAAATATCAACCCCATCTCTTCGGTTTGTTCTTGAATCCACTAATGCTACACATCTAAATATAACCTACTATTTTCGGGTTTTCTAACAAAAACAAAATCCACCTGATTGCACGAACAAAACAACCGTACCACCCTTAATCACTGACTTTACTCAGTCTTATGTGACTGATTTAGATTCGGACTGCGCTGATCCTCAGGCAGCAGGAAATCTAGTTTTTTTGGATTTCCCTCATCTCTGATATTGTCCTTGCAGTACCTTGCTAAAACACATATTACATACAAGATAAGACCTGTCCCGAATAGCTGTCAAGGCCGCGGGTTCTTTGCTATTTCTGTGATTGCTCGGTCTGCTCGCTGAATATGGATCATCTGCTTCTAATCTTCTCCATAAATTAAATTAACTAGTGATGTCATGGAGGCTGAGGCGAGATCTATAAGAAGTGAAGAGATTTTATCGGATTCTCCAAACTTGAGAAGCCTCATCAGGTGAATTATATAACAAAGAAAATTAAGTTTCATGGCAGCCATGTAAATAGCTACTTTTTCATTGTGTCCCTGCTTCATCTTCATAATGTCTTTTAAAAAGCTGTCATATATGTTTGGTGGGAGAAAAGCTGCCTTCAGTGCTACCAACAGGAAATCCGGAAGTGTTCGTCGTTTTGGTTTGAACCACTGTAGAATGTCCCCTGAAAATAAGTTTACTTCGGATCGGCATAATTCTTCCTTGGTAACTTTTGTGGCTTCTCCTTCGCCCTTTCTAGAAAATCTAGATGTGATGTATCTCCTCCGAATGTCAAATCCCATTTTTAAATTGGATCGTGACCAACACTAACTTTTGATTGATTGATCTACAGACTTTGGTGGTGAACTTAAAACAAAATAATCATTCCCTCCATCACCATCGTCATGACAAGAATGTATGTTGGCTTTAACAGCTGATGTTGCTGCCTACATAAATGTAGATGTGTAAAATGTGTTTAGTTAACAAAGAAAATAAATTAAATACTTAAGAATTTGATGGTTTTGTCATCTTCTTTAAGAAAGTAATTTATTGCATTAATTAATTTTTTGGCTCTAGTTGTCTTGATAAAGAATTCCTTCTGAAAAACGACCATTATTTAAAAAAAAACTTTTGTATATTATTAGATAATTAAAATCGACTGAGAAAATTTAATTGGCGTGAACAGATTTTCACTGGCTGTTCAAATAACAAAGTAAAAAAAAAGTATAATGTTAAATTTTCTAGATACTTTCTAGTACTGAATTGTCTTCATAATGAATATTCTGTACATTGAATTTATAAATAACTTTTTAAATACTGAATTTATTTTAAATTTAAACTTTAAAATATAAAAACTCTTTAAATTATTACTCTTTCATTTTTCTAAATATTGAATATTCTTTATATTAAAGTTTC